>JAYKAV010002844.1:792935-900966 GCA_035582835.1 Phoebastria nigripes | reverse complement strand
GGGGGGGGGGGCTGGGTGCCTCCCCTGTGCCTGGCTCACAGCCCGGGTCGGTGCTTTTGCTGTTCCTGCCATGGCGGCGGGGCTCGGTGTCCTCCCGCAGGCCCAAGGGACTGTGGCGTCTGCTGGCAGCTGGCACCTTTGGGTGTCTGAGCCTTTTGGGAGCTTGCTTGAACAAGAAGGGATCAGACTTGGGGTATGGGAAGAGTCAGCATCTTAGCAGGGAGGTGCTTTGTACCAGGGGGAGAAAAATACTTCTCCGGCTCAGAGCTGGACATGTTGTGGGCCAGGGAGAGCAATTTTCTTGCCCRTGCTGGCAGCGGCCGTTGCGGGAGGGGGGGTGCGTGGTGCATGGYGGTGCGGGGCAGGCAGGTTTGACCCCGGCTCGGGGGTGGCGGAGGCACCGCTGGGGACGGGCTGGGGCTGGAACCCCTTGCACGGAAACCCTCGGTATGTGCCCCGAGCAAAACACTCCTTTGCTACTTACGCAATCTCTGCCTGAGATTTCATAACTCCCAACTGTTGATACAGTGAGGGGAACTGGATTTCTGCAAGGAAGCAAAACACCCGTGTGGGGGTGCGGGGACGGTGCTGTGCAGACTTGCCAGGCCGGTGCTGTGTGCAAGCGGTTGTTTTCGAGGGAATTATTTTGCCTTTGCACGTAGCTCTTAGCCAGAGCTCTACAGCTGCGGATTTAAACCCTGTGTAGCACTACGAGCACTAGCTCCCGTACGCAGTGCAGTGCCACTGTGAAGGTATGCATGTCAAATCTCTTGAGAAATCCCTCTGGTACCATTTAAAGTCTTGCAGCTTTCTCGTGTGTGGGCGCAGGTCAGGCCCCGGGGYGGGTGGGGGCTGCGGGGGCCGGGCTGCGGCCCCTCTGCAATGACGGCTGTCCCTTTGCTCGCAGGTTTTAGATCTGCACAAGAACCAAGATCGAGAACCATGGCATCCATCCCATCGAGCGGCTCGCTCATGGCGACGCACAACTACTACAGAAGTAAGGGCACGTGCTCGGGGCTGGGGTGGGCTGGGGGCGGTGGGTGAGCGGGCAGGGTGCTCTGCCAGGCTCGGGGGGATGTGCCTCCAGTTGAGATGAAGCTGAGCTCAGGTGCGTGCTTTCAGCTGAAGCCCCATGAGAGCTGGTAGGCTCCTTGCAGGGAAAGGGGGGTAGCCAGTAGCCATCCCTCCTGCTGCTCAGACCCTTCTTTGGGCCACCACAGCCCCTGCCCAGTTGTACCAGCTGGAGATGGGTCTTGCAATCTCCTTCACTTGTTACTAAGGTTGTAGGTGAGGGAAGGTGACAGCTTCAAATTCATCTTGCACTGTTGCTGTGGAAATGAGCTGCAAAACCAGCCTGGGCAATGGCAGCTACTGGTACATCTCCAGGGGAGAGACTTTCTGGTTTAATGGATTGCCTAAACCAGAGGGAATTAAAGCATTCCCCTTGAGCTGAAACTAGTAACAGGCTTGTAGCTGTCAGACTAAAACTGCGTGGATTATGTGCAGGAATCTGCATCCTCTTGGCCTCAAGTCATCTGCAAAGGCCTCCCAAGTGTTGCATACAAATGCAAAGCCACTAAATAACGTCCTTGGGGTTGCAGGTGTTTTCCTACAGAGGTGTTCAGGTGCTTTTCTGCTACCTGCTCTTGGCCAGCTTGTAATCTGGCCAGTATTTCCTTCCTAGTGGTTTTTATTGACTTGGCACTAAAGCTGGGCAAGTACTGGAGCAAGATAGTGATGAGACTGAGCCGTGTCACCYCAGGGACGGCCACGTCAAGGCTGTGCTCTGCTTTTCACGGCACGAYCGAGGGTCAGTGGTGGCTCTGATGGCCATGATTGCTCCACAGGGCGCCTGAGCTCCACATCCAGCAACAGCTCCTGCGGCAGCTCGGAGTACTCTGGGGAGGTCATCCCCCACCCCCCGGGTAAGTGCCACCTGTCCCAGCTTGGGGCCGCAGAGGGATTCTGCTCCTGGCCCCTCCACTACCAATCTTACTGGGGGTGACCCAGCCTCTCCTGTGGGATGAGACTGGGGTGGTAGCGGGGCTGCCCGGGTTGTACTGACCCGGACGTTCCCTGGCACGCACTGTCCCCCAGGTCTGCCCAAGTCCGACCCCGGCCACTGGTGGGCCAGCTTCTTCTTTGGGAAGACAACTCACCCGGCCATGACGACCGTGTCGGAGTCCCCGGAGAGGTGAGTGCTTTCCTTGGATGAGATGATGCGGGGGAGTGCCAATGCAGCACCCAGGGCAATGGGGGGCATCCCTGCTGCGTCCCCCGAGGTGCATCCTGACCCAATGGGTGACATCTTCATGCCCAGGGCACTGACTCCTTTGCTGTGGAAATAAATGCAGAGCAACAACAAATTGCCTTGGTGGCAGCCTGACCCTTTCTCTGCTCTGTCTTGCAGCTTGGGAGCGCTGCAGGTGACGACAGGACCAATGGCATGTGGCTTGGTGCCGGCCCCAGGAGCGGGACGGCGGCGCCACGCCAGCGAGCCCAGCTCYGGGCCCTCGGCATGAGCGGGTCAGCGGCTGCGTCAGCGGCTGCTCTCCACGCTGGCGGGCACAGCCCCTTCCCCCCTGTAGAGTAGGCAGGCTGCTCCAAGGCAAAGGTGCTGCTTTCTAATAAAAAAGTGTGGCAAACCCCCGACGATTCCTACACCAGCCTTTTTACTCTTTCTTAATGCAACTGTGCCCTTTCCACGCAGGCTCGGTAACACGTTTTATTTACCTTGTACTCGTACAATGGCAACTAATAAAGTCGAGCAGCCTTTTAAAACCCTGTGGGTTGTTCTTCATCCAGGGCGGGAGGGCAGAGCGGTGCTGCGGATGTCGGTGGGGTCAGACCAGGACACGGTGCAGCATCCGACCGCAGCACTTCCAGCAGGGTCCGGTAACACCGGATGGCACGGTCGTGCCAGTGACTCACCAGTACGTGTGTGTTTTGCATGTGAGCAAGATCAGGCTGGGCTGCAGCAATGCTGCAAATGCCTCCCCCACCCTTTCTTCCTTACTTGGCTGCACAGCCTGTCCCTGCTGGCACTGAACTCGCTCGGCTCCCTGAAGCACATCRTTGCTGCCCTGCCCCACTCCAGTGCCTCGTGGGGTAGGAGCGAATGCCTGGGCCTGAGCCGGGTCTGCTCAGGGCTGGGGGAAGGATTTGGGTGCAGAGTAAGCCCTCTGTATTGAGGGAAGAGATGAGGCTTGCTCGGGGCTTGCATTTCGTGGGTCTGATGTCAGGCTGGAGCTCGTGGCGTGGATGGCAGCTCAGGGGGTGCAGGGGGCTGGGCAGCCCTGGAGCCCAGCTGGCCCATGTGCTGTACTGCCCTGAGCGGTGCTTTGGCTGATTTTTGCCTTGACTTAGTCAGCTTGGCTGTTTGGCCCATCTGCGATCAGCCTGATAGCTGGGCAGTGCTGCTTGATACAGCACTGAGAAAACAAGAGCCTGCAGGTGCCTGCAGGCACCCTGTTCCTGCCTGAGGCAAACAAAACCCTGGCAGGGGTGAATTTAAAGATGCCAAATCTTCCCACTCCGGTCTGCTTTCAGCCCCAGCACAAGACATGGGACAGTCCCTGCGTGCACCAGGTGCTGCAGCCCCGATGGCAGCTGGGGGCCRTGGGACCCCTGAGTGGTGACTTTGTACCGCTGGCATCCCGCGCAGGCAGGGGCGAAGGGCAAAGCTGTGCTCGGGCAGGTCCGTGCTGCCTGGCCCAGGGAGCAGCCCCGGGGGGAGGTGGCTGCTCTGCTTTTTGTCGGCGCTGCAGAGGCATCCAGGGTCACTTCCAGCTTCGCTCCTTATTTCTGGTAGGGGAAAAATGTTGTGTAAGCTTTGCCCTGAGCTCTGCGTCTCCAGGCAGCGGTCCTTGTCCTCAGGGCAGAGGTTCTGTGTCCCCCCATCCCTAGGAGGGGCTGGGGCAGCACTGGGACCTCCGCTCCCCCRGTGTAAGCGTGTGCATCCGAAGGGAATGACTGCAGGGGATTCCCCAGGGCCAGCAGCCTTGGGCACACAGTTTGGACCCCGGCGGCTGCCAGCACCCTGTGGGTGACCTCCATGTCCACGGCAGCACATCATCACCCCACGACTGATCTGACATGACTTCTAGCCTGGCAGCAAACTGCTGGTGCTGGACGCTGCTGGGGTGGGCTGCACCTACATGCATGTGGCTGCGTATCACAGGAGGCAYGTGGCAGCCTTTAAACTTGACAAAAGACAGGAAAATCAAGCAAAAAAAGAAGAAGAAAAAAAAAAAAATCCTTTCTGAGTAAGACAAGATGAGGCATGCTGTCTGGCTGGTGAGCTGGGAAGGGTGGCTGTGGCACTGGCTCATACCAGTAAGCACTGCTCTGGGGTCTTCCCATGCCCCGGCAAACCCCTCTGGCTGCTGCTCGCCCCTGGGATGCCTCGGGGGAGCAGCGGGGTCTCATCTGCTGCTGGTTCCCAGCAGAAGCCTCAGATTTTGGAGAGGCAAATATTTTTTCCAAGCCTGCAGCCTCAGGGGCTGCAGATTAAAGCATGGCTACACAAAGGTAAAGTCAATATTGCCRTATTTGCTTGTTGGTCTTGTGATCGCGGATGGTCAAACCCAGCAACTGTCCCCAGGCACCCAGGGGAGGCTGTGGCAGAGCAAAGGCACCAATCCTGGCATCGCTGGTTTTCAGCTGGGCACTTTCCCTGGCCTGACCCAGCTCTGGATGAGCTGCTCCGGCTGCCTGCTGCGATGCCACCAGCACATCGATGCTCCTCCATCCTGTTTTTGGATGCTGCATGGAGGTTAAGCTYATTCCCACATTGCTGCAAGGCAGGTCGGATTTACAGCAGGGACCACAGCATCAGTGAGTGGCTGCCCCGATGCCAGCGGCTCCCTGTCCAGCGGAGCAAAACTGCCTGAAAAGGCCGTGCTGAATTAAAGGGGATTTTTCTGAATGTCTGTAAAGTCTCACAGACTCAGGCTGCTGCTCTGCTGGGGGCCAAAAAAAGGAAAAAAAAAAAAACGGGGAGAGCCCGGCCCCCCCAGACTGCGCTCCCAGGCAGCTTCGTGGCATGGCCAGGAGCCTCGGTTGCTTTGGGTGCCTGGTGTTTGTGGGGCCTTTCTTGCCCCATTGTGGCACTCGGCTGTGTTTAAGAAAAGCATCTGACAGCCAAGCACATTTATTTTTGTGCTCTTTCCATCCCCACTGCTGTTGCCAGCTGATTTCCTGTGTCTTGGGTTATCAGGCTGCCTGTTGCGATGGGGCAGCAAGGGATTCATTGGGCAACAGACGTGAGACAAGCAAAGGGGCTCTTTATATATCATAGCCCTCCCTGAGCATCCTCCCCCTTTCCGCTGGGCTGCTATCAGAGGGGCCAGCACCCACCTCCCATGGCATCAACCCCCATGGGGGACGGACGTCCCCTCCTCTGCGTTTTGACTGTTGATTAACTAACTCACATACCAGGGCAAAAAATAGCCGGTGCTTTCCGCTCGCTCTTGGCCCTTGCAGCGGCCCTCGTGCCACCCCGCCGCCCTTGGAGGAGCTCGCGCAGCAGCCCCGGCGTGAGAAATATTTCCTTTCATTGCCTGCCTCTTGCTGCTTGGGGAATTTGTTTGTTTTTTTTTTTTTTTTTTTTATCTCCAGCAGCTTTGCTTCCCCCTCACCCTTCAAAGGCCAACGTGGGACCTTAAAAATAGAAACAAACTGTGCAGTTCAAATACATCGCATTAGCCTGATGATGTTTTCAAATGCCACTCGGTCAAGTTGAATCCGCAAATGGGGCACATGCCAGGCTGAAACCAGAGCAGGCAAATGCCTTTAACAACAGTATTTGCAATGCTCACCCCGGAGGGGTTCAGAAAGGACAGGGGCTCCGGCAGCTCTGCCTTTGTGGGATGGATTTTGGGAAGAGCCCAGTCCCCGTAGCGGCTCCGATTTTGGGGGGAGCTACAGTGCCCAGCCCAGGCTGAGATCCTGGGAGAAGGTGAGAAAATCTGGGCTCCCCCCTCCAACTCTGTCTACTTTTAGAAAGCAAGTAATGACTCAGAGAAATGCCCAAACCCAGCAGACCGTGCTGGAGGGCAAACCCAAGCAGCAGATCAGCTTTTAATGCAGCTGCGGAGGAGGAAGGAAAAGCTGCTCTGCTGCACCGTGGCCCCATGTCCCCCCCTCCACCCCACCCATCCCGGCATTGCTGCAGCAGGGTGAGCTGCTTTTGGGGCCACGAGTGTGGTGGGGCTGGTGCAGGCAGGAGGGCTGCCGGCAGCCCTGCCAGCCCCGCTGGCTTCTCGAAGGACCCCGGCCATGCACCGCTGCTCCCCACGCCAGCCCCACCGTCCCGGTCACCCCAYGCACAGCCTTCTCCTCCTCCTTAATTTTTAGCTCCATCTGGTGGCAGCCAGACTTGCAAATTTAATCTCTTTATTGCTGCAACAGCCCTGCCGTGCCTGCACCACGCATGTCCCAGCCCTTTCTTGGCGTGCAATAAATCCGTCACCTGCCAGACACGGGTTCGGTCTTTAGTTTCTCGTAGGAGGAGACCTGGGCTGTGCATACACGTGCTCTCCGCTTGGGTGTTTGATCAAGCTGCAAAACGCTTTGCAAGATGAGGGTTTCCTCTTGCAACCATGTCCAAACACCGCAGCAAACCCAACCTGGTGCTTTTTCCAGCTGTGAACACTCTAACCCGGAGCTGCCACCTTCCCAGGGCATGGCCGCAGCTCCCGAGGGCTCAGCAACCGCCTTGCCCTTGCTCGAGCTTCAGAGGAAGCGTGGCTGGATCAGAATTTATCACACACACCTAAACCACATTCCCACCTCCCCTTTCCAGGCCCTTCGTGCACGGAGACTTGCTCAATTAACAGCCAGACTCGTTTCTGCTATTTTGCACAGCACAGATGCTGCTCAGACAGGGAGAGTATTTCATGAACTTTATTAACTTTATATATTCCAACCCTGCTGTTGTTTCGGTCCTACGGTCACCCCTTCTCCTGCAAACAGGCAAAATGGGCTTGTCAGGAGGAAACCTAAACCCAGGCAGCCCCAGCTGCCTTTTACCCATGGCACGTGCTCCCCTCCACCGGTGCGCCGAGCGTGTCAGTGCTCGAGCAGCCCTGCTCGGGCCGGCCCCGGGGAGGCTGCCTGCACCAGCCCGGGGCCTTGGCACTGCTCCCGGTGCTGCTTTTCCGTGAGTCCTTCCACCGCTGCCAAGGCCAGCCCGGCCTCTGAGGGCGTGCACGGTGGGGGCAAAAGGGGCTCGGCCAGAGCAAATGCTCCCCCCCAGCTTGGGGGGGACAAGGGGCTCCAGGTCCTCCTGTATTGCCGTACCCCAGGACCGGCGAGAGGGGCTCGGCGAGGAGCTGGGGGTGGTGGGAGCCTCTCTTGGCTTTGCACTGTGGCTGTGATGAAGAGCAAAAGAGGGTGAAGCAGCATTTTACCGAGCGCTGCCTGCACCTGGGCTAAGCATGCATTAAATATTTGAACCCAGACATACGTTTTTGTTGGAATAACCACATGATGGTGAGCAAGACAAGGAGCCAGAGCGGAGCAGCCTGGGCAGGAGCTGCCTGTGCAGGGTCCTCGGGGCAAGCAGGGCTGCTGCGTGGGAAAGGGGTGGCAGAAGCACGCGGTTTAATGCACACCTGGATGAACAGAGACCAAAGAGACACGAAGATGGTTATATCTGTGGTTGCAAGAGTGGGACTGGTTGCAAACCATTGCTTCCTGGGCAGGAGAGGAGCAGCATGGTGAGAGCAGAGCATCCAGCGATGCCCTGCAAGGACTCACGTGGATGGATGCACACACATTTATTGATAAATACACCGGACACACAATACAAGAAAAATCAAGCGGAGCCACAACTGAACACAAACTGCAAACCTTCACGTTGGCGTGGGGAGTGGCAGGGACCTCCCACCCTACTGGCTGAATGAAGATGTAAACTCTGGGTGATGCCTTCACTACCACGGGGCTTTTCCAGACTGCTACACAGCCAAGTGCCAGCAATGAGTTCTCCACAACTCGTTGCTTTTCCCCTTGGCCACCTCCCTGCATCCTGACCGAGAGGGACCATGGGCTGTTTTTGGGGGGGGATGTGCTTTCCTTGGAGCCTTGTCAGAGGGCAAACCAGAAGGAAGGAGCCGCTTGGCAAGAGCTGGCCTGGAGGGGCTCGTGCAGGAAGGATGGTGGGAAGGAGTCCCTCAGGAGAGGGAGCTGAGCAGCCGTCTGTAGATGAAGCCCAGCTTCTCCCGCAGGGCCAGGAAGGTAGGACGCTCCTCCGTGTTGCCGTTCCAGCACTCCAGCATGATGCTGTAGATCTCGGGAGGGCAGGAGCTGGGCCGGGGGAGGCGGTAGCCCCTGGTGATTTGCCGTACGGTTTCTTGGTTTGTCATTCCTGCAAGGAAGGAGAAGATGCCCCTGAATCTAATGTCCCTTAAGGATGCCCTGAAGGTACACCTGCAGTGGGCCAAGATGTCAACTGGCACTGCTGTGAAATGGTGTCTCTCTGCCACGAGGCTGGTAGAGGAGAGGCTGTGGGAGATCATCCAGCCCATACCACCTTCCTGCCCCCAGCTCCTGCACCCACTCAGCAAGCACTGAAAATCCTTCTAAACAATCCCCAAAGTGGACAATAACTTGCTCATGCTCTAGGAGCTGCTTCCACATCCCTTGTGGAAGGGACAATATAACAATTCATGACATACTGGCTTTTGGGGACCATGGGCAAGCTGCCCGGCGTGTGGACGGAGCGGCTCTGGAGGGGGCTGGCAGCCCTACCTTCGTACGGGATCTGTCCATACGTGAAGACTTCATAGAGCAGAATCCCATAGGACCAGACATCGGACTTGAGGGAGTAGGTGCGGTAGTTGGCTGCCTCTGGGGCTGTCCACTTCACCGGGATTTTGGTGCTGCTGCTGGTGGAATAAATGTCATCCTGAAAAGCAATGGGAGATGGGTCATGAGGGATGGTATGATGAACACAGCTGCTGCTTTTGGGGCTTTGCTGGGGCTGCGGGCTGGGAAAGGGGACGGCGGGGGAACAGCAGCAGCATGGGACAGCTTGGTGGCCTGGGGTGATGGAAGGGACCACAGCATCCCACTGACCAACCTTGAGGAGCCGGGCAAGTCCAAAATCAGCGATTTTGCAGGTGAGTTCCTCTCCCACCAGGATGTTTCTGGCCGCCAGGTCCCGGTGGACAATGTGCTTCTCCTCCAGGTACCTCATCCCATCTGCCACTTGGCAGGCGATGTTGAGCAGGTGGGAGGTGCCCAGGGACTTCCCTTCAGGACCTGTTAATCCAGACGATCCAAGCGTTGGGTGCAATCTAGCAACATCTRTTTTGGGTGTTCTGGTTTGGAAGGAGACCCTGTGCCAGCAATGTGGGACAAYGGGAACGTGTAAAACCTTGAATTGGAGGTCCTGCCTAACCATCCTGGTTGTGCCGCGTGGGAAGTTCAGCACAGCCGTGTGCTCCTCAGGAATGGGACTGGGGTGAGCTCTGAAGAGCGCCCTGCACTGCAATGAGGACGCAGATGTCTRTGGCTCGTTCAAAGCTAAAGGTGACCTTCTACCATGCAAATCTCCAKCCGAGCCTTTCAACCCATCCTACCTGCAAGCTCCAGCTCCTCCGGCACCAAATACTGCTGGAGCCCCAACCAAAAATGAGGTCAGTGTGGGGGAGGAGGGGGGTGTACCCAGTAGAAAAACAGGTCTTGGTGGAAGCTGTTTGTCTCGTTTCCCTTCAAGACTGATTACTGGGTCAGGAAAAGAAAGGCCAAGAAAAATAAACTGATGGCCAGGTGATGAGTGGACCACGGCCTGTTACCAGCTCTGCAGGTGAACAAAACCATGCCGCTGGGCCCAGGGGGAGGTTTGGCCATTTCATTCCTAACAAAGGCAGAGCTGCCCAAACACAGCAGAGGGGTTTCTGTCCACTGATGGGAGCTGGCAGCCCATGGGCGGGTGAAGAAGGAGGAATGAAGGTCCCTACCAGCACAGTTGGGCTCCCAGGGACTGATAGGGACCCAACCCACATGGACACTAAAAGGATCATGCCAGACCACGTCTTTGGGTCTTGGGGTCACCCAAGACCACCTCCACCAAGCGCCCTTGGATTGTTCTGCATTACCACTGATCTAAGCGGGATGGAAACCAGACTCACTCTCTCTTAGGGTCCTCACTTGGGTTCRTAGGGCTGTTCCAGGGCATGGAAAGCACCTGCAGAGCAGCGCTGCCCCAGGAGCCCACTCCCCACAGTGCTGGCACGGGTACTCACTGTTGAGGTAGCTGTGGAGGTTGCCTTTCCGCATGAGCTCAGTGATGATGTACACGGGCTCATCTAGCGAGCAGACAGCGTGCAGCTGGATCAGCTTCTCATGCCTCAGGCGCTTCAGGTTCTGAATCTCCTTGGTGAAGTCTTCTGCCTTCATGTCGGCTGGGGGAGAAAGCCAACACGGCCGTTTTGAGCTACTTTCTCAAGTGGCCATTGGGATCTCAGCAGCTCCAACTGGGATGAGGACCTTTTTCCTCCTCACAACCCACCCCTGCTCTCAAAGTTCGTGTCTGCACATCCTGTGTCTCAGATCCAAACACGCAAGAGATGTTTTCCACAGGTCTTTGGCTCCCATTTTCAGGACCATAGTCCCATCAGGATTTGACTTATCACAAACCCATTGGACTTGACTTGACGTGACTTATCACTAACTCACTRGATGGAGCCATTTTATTAAGGTGAAGCCCAAGCTCAGGTGGGTGCACAGAAGTAGTCCAGTGGCTACTTGCCACGTCCTACCACAGTTTGCTTGATAAGACAGACACAGTGACCAAGAAGACTAGGAAACAAAAAGGGGTGAACGATGTGGCAGTGAACGAGAGACCCAGTAGGCCACCATTAACATCTGCTCCTCCACCTACCTTTTATGATCTTGATGGCCACCGGCACTGTGTTCCTCCACAGTCCTTCCCACACCTCTCCGAAGTAGCCCTCGCCCAGCTTCCTCCGCAGGGTAAACTCCCAGCGYGGGCGCTCCCAGCCGTCCCTCTCAGGAGGGGTCTGTGAAATGGGCATTGCATGCTTGGACCGGCCGGCTGGGCAGGACCTGCTGGTGGAGCCTGCACCAGCTCCTGGTGCCCACCGAGGCCCGGTGGCCACGGAGGAGTGAGCAGGACATGGTGCTCCACCACCTGCATTACAGTGATGTTGCAGCCTGTGCATTGCTTTTCCCTCTGCTAAATGTCCATTGGGGGCACAAAGCACGTGGGGCATCCTCTGCATTACCTCTGCTGGGAGCCAGCGTGTGCAAGGGGGGAGATTTTTGGAGTCTACATGAAATATCAGGAATTCAAGTCATAATTCACTCCTCGTCAGACCTCAAAGGTGACTTTTCTCCATTTCCACCAATAAATAACAATGAGTAAATGAATGTTATTACATATTATGGCTGATTTAGACTTCAGCTCATTAAGCATTTCTTTTATCTTACGCTTTTCAATTTCACTCTCAAATTATTCACGTTTAATTGTTATTTCTAAGTCATAATCGGTGGATGGAATTCTAATCAGGAGAGGAGTTGGCAGTTTGCTAATTGGATTTATGAGTGCCACACTAATTGGCATGAAAACTATACAAAAGCAATGTGGTCTTATACTCTAAGAAAAAAATTGGAAGYGCAGGTATTTCCAGATTCAGTATCAGAGGGATTTGTAACAACGCGGTTTCTAGTCTTCATCATGGAGAAGACATTTCAGAAAAGCCTGTGCATTTTGGCCGGTCAAAAATACATATAAATGCCATGCCCTGTCGTTAACATGGCTGATAAAAGGTGATGCTGGCAGCTATACTAATGGTGTTTTTTTAAATTTAGCTTAACAAAGCTCAAATCCCAAATGGATAGACTAATTATTTCTATTTTCCCCTAATTTCTCTTTCCTTTTTCCCACCCTGGACATCTTCGGGACCTTGACCGAGCCACGCCGTTGGCGTACGCACCGCGGGGCTGCAGGGCTGCAGCAAGGGGCTCTGGATGACCTTCCAGTGCTTGGTGTAGAAGGCGAGGAGCTCCTCCATGTCGGGGAAGGGATGCCCCTTCTGTATGTAGAGGCTGCCCCCGGGGCTCTTGCAGATTCGGAAGTGGCTGACCTTCGCGTGGTTGCGCACTGCAGGGAAGCCCAGGTGGGGAAAAACTCAGCTTGTGCAATCACCGGCTCCTTCCCACCTCCCTGCTGACTCTCACCCTCTCTCCTTTCCAGGCACCTGGTCTATTAATTCACCCTAACGCAACCCAACTCGTCCCTGGGGTATTACATCCCGCTCCCCATCACCCCCTTTGCTCCCACCTCCCGGCTCGGAAGAGTCCTGGCCACAGGTCAGGGGGTTCGGTTGGACTGGAGAGGTGATGCTTTATTAGCAGGGATAATTCCCCATGCAAACGAACTGCTCGGAGAGCAGCAGAGTTTGTGGCTGCTCAAGGTGGATAAACCAGCAGTGGCTGGAGCTCCTGCAGGCATGCCACAGCCCAGGGGGCTGACGGGCAGGATGCGGGGTTCGCCGTGAATTTCTCAAGGTTCTTTTTACGTGGATCGGACCAAATCATAATGGGGCTGCCTGGACCAAAACTCCCTGAATTCAGATTTCTGTACGTGGGAGCAGCCCAGGCCCTGGCAACCTGGAGCGGCGGCATATTTTTAGACAACCCTCAGATGACAAAAGCCGCTGGAATGAAATCCTGGGAGTTAGTGCTACAAAACCATCATTAAGCCACTGTGAATTGTTTATGGCTTTCATACCCYGGATGGGAGCAATGTACTTTCCTTTGCCGCAGTAATTCAGCAATCCATACCTGCATCTATTAGCTTTCCCCATGCTTTTAGAAAGCAGTCAATTCACTTTAACAAGATGCTGTAAAGCGCCTTAAACATATTTCCATGTTTTTCACCCCGTGCTGACCAAGCCAGGAGCTGCCCCTAAGGAACAGCCTGGTTCCTTTCCCTGTGCTCATTTTCTCTGGATAATTGCCACAAAATTACCTGAGAGAGAGTACTCGCCCTTGCTGCTCTCGCTGTCCCGGACGAGGAAGGAGCCGTGCTGGTTGGGAGGTGAGAGGAGGAGCTGCTCGGCTTCATTTCGGCTGATCTTGCTGAAGTACCAGCTGGGGAGGCAGAGCCGAGGGGTTAGTGCAAGGAGATGGTGCACGGATGGGGCCACATCCGTCCCAGGGGCTCCTGCACCTTCTGAGCCAGGGAGGGGGAGCAGCTCCCTCCCACCATTTGCTCACCCCTGGCAGCCACCAAGCACGCGGCACGGCGGCCAGCCCACGGCTCAGAGCCTGTAAACACGGCTGCCACGCACGCCATTGCCAGCCTGTGTCGGGGCTGCTTCATTGGATTGGTTTTGCAGGCACTTGTTGCATTTTATTGCGACTTGCTGACTGCAAACCATTTCCTCCAGCAGTGTCTGGTCACTGCTGTATCGACCTGGCCAGGTCTCAGCTCTGTCCCGAAATCAGGAGGTTTACACCCATGGCTCAGTGCAGCAGGGAGGTGAGCACCCGGGCTGACAGCCTGCGGGAGATAAAGCACCAACCACCTGGTGCTGTGTGGAAGATGCAGTGGTGGGGTTGCACCCACGYGTCCTGCCGCGAGAGCAACAGCTACGGGCACAGGATCGCTTTGCACTTCTTGACCTGCAGCTCATGGACACAACCAGCTCTCAGAGCCCATGAGCAAACGGCATCAATGAAAACATCTCTGGGAATCGCCCTTTGCTGCTCCAAACATGGCAGCGCTGGCTGGGGACCTCAGCAGCACCGAGCCAGGAAGGAGGAACCAGCCAAACCCCTCTTCTGTGCCCGATCAGCGCCGAGATTTGTCACCAAATCTCCAGCAAGAAAAGGCAGGTTGGCTGGCTGGGTCCCGACTCAGCAGGACACACGGGAGAGTGGGGAAGAGGCTGCTTCATCCAGCCTAATACAGTTGGGACGTGAGAAGCCAAAGGTTTCGTCATTAACTGGGATCGCCAGTGTCTGAGAAGCCATGCAGGAAATTATACGTGATGGGGTTACACAGCYGAACAAATTACCACCCAGCTCCGACCTGCGGCTCCACAGAGTCTGTGTGCTCGCGGCTCGCTCCGGCTGCAAAGCCGCGCACGTTTGCTGCCAACCGCCCTCCCGCACCGCGGCATCTCCCTCGCCTCCGTCCTCGGGACGGGGCTGGGCATGAGCTGCGCACCAGTTGTGCATGCACACACGCACACGTGCGCACACACACGCACAATCAGCTGTAGCCTGCCCAACTGTTTTGTGCGATGGGACTAAAGCAGCGAGCCGACCCCACGGTCCTCACTGGTGTGGTCCCAGCACGGTCCAAACCAGACTGGATTTGCCTTTCTCCAAAGCACACGCAGGGAGGTGAGCGAGGGAGGGTCTCTCCTATCCTGCTGGCTGCAGTCACTGCCCCCTGAACTTCGGGGCCCCTTCCCAGGCTCTCCCTGCTCCTTTCCTTTACCCCCTGCTCCCGGGCAGCGCAGGGCGAGTGCCAGGGGAGTCTGCAGGGCGATGACACCCGCCCCATCTGTGCGCTCGCCGTCGCTTGGCGTGACTCAGGGCCTGGCACAGAGGGAGCAGCAGTGTCTCGGGGCGCTTTGCCTGGCGTGTCAGGACCAGGCTGCCTTATGCAATGATGAGCCTGGGCTTTCCCCAGCTGAGACAGGGCTGAGACATCAACCCGAGCTCCACATTGGGTGGGAGAGGCACTGACAGGGAGGGAGCCCTCGGCCCCAGATGAGCAGGAGCCGGAGAGCAGCAGCAGTGGCATGGCTTGGCTCTACAGGGCTCCAGGCTTTCCCACAGGTCCCAATCCAAACTGCTTCTCCCCACACTCCTGGGCTCTTTGGAGCTGGCAGGGCTCAGGCAGAAGCTTCCCCAGCTCGCTCCCTCCCTCCCTCCCTGTTGCCTCCTCTTTAATGCAGGGCAAGAGGGAGAGGAGCCAGAACAAGCAGGAGCCCGTTTATTCGGCACCGTAGCCACACCCGTGCACACCATGGCACCGCGTCCCAGCCCGGAGCCTCCTCATCCTGTGTGAGGGTGATGTGCCCGGGAAGGGGGACCAGCATCTCTGCCCCCCCGCGCATCCCCCAGCCAGGATGTGCTGAATACCTCCACCCCACTGCTGTGAGCTGCAGGAGCTTCACGGTGGGGATGCTCAGGGGAGGGAACATCCCCGCTCTGTCCCTCCACTGCTGATGGCAAAAGCAGGGGACGAGGAGCTCGTGCTCTCGCAGAGGGCAAGCGCTGCCTTTCCCTGGGCAGGGACATGCAACCCTGGTCCAGCCTCCATCCCCCTACGGGTCCAGGGTCCAGAGCATGGGATACTTACGGCCGGTGAGCAGAGGTGCCCTGGCTGAGGTTGGCCACGTACGCAGCAGGAACGTACCCCATGGCCGGCTCCCCCAGCAACCGCCGGGCTAAGACATACTCTCCTTCTTCTCTGAGGACACGCAGTTTGTCCCCTGCGCTTACGCTCAGTTCCTCCGCGCTCCGGGCTGTGAAAGCGTATAAAGCGATAAAGAGAGAGGACTTGGGGATGAAGGAAATGGAGTTCGGCTCCGAGTGCAGCGAAACGGAATCAGAACCAAGATACCCCAGCGAGCAGCTCTCCGGCACGGAGCGGGGACGGAGCTTGTTCCAGAAGGACGTCAGGAAGGTCAAACGCTTCCGGACAAACTGCTCCATCCCCGGTGGATGCGGTGGATAGGGTGGTCTATGCCACCACGCTTCTCGAGGCCGGAGGAAGGGGCAATCCCGGGCTCATGCCGCCGGCCGGGCGGCTCATGCCGCCGACCCGTGTCCCTCGCGCGTGTCTGGGTGCTCGCCGGCCCTTCCCGGCGAACTTCCTATTTCTGAAAGTGAAACTGGTTGATCTGGTGGGACGAGTCTGTAGGTGGGACGAGTCTGCAGGCGGGAGTCCCACGCTCAGACCCGCGGGCACATCTGGGAGACGGGCACAGCTGGAGCCTGGCTCGCTGCTCTCGAAGAAGGAGAACAGCTTTTTTTTTTTTTTAATTATTATTTTAAAGTGTGCTCTCCTGTTTGTTACCAGAGCACTGGTAAACACAGCTCTCTCTTCTTCAAGCAGCTCTTGTGACAAGTGGCTGACTCCAGTTAATAGTCTTGATCTCACTTGTGTGGGAGGGTATTTTTTTTTCCATGGGAAAATAATTGCATCCACAAATGTGTGAGAGTTAAAACAGATCTAAGGAAACAACCTTAGAAGAGATCTGAAGTAGTTTGGATATTTGCTGGGTGGATATTGTGGGGTTTATAACACAAGATCCTTTTTCCTTTCGGTCTGCAATGACCTCCCAGGGTTACCCCGCTAAAGCATTTGCCTCCTCCCATTAATTCCCCATTGCAGAGGATCTCTAGGGAATCCACTTCCCAGATCCACCAGGATCCGGTGCTTGCTCAGCCTCCGGCAGGGATGGGTCCCCCTCAGCAGCCGGAGGTCCTCCTCTGGTGCAGGGTCTGGATCAGCCCCAGGCGCCTGCGTGGCATCTGGAGCCGAGCCCTGGCACACAAGCCCCGGCTCCTGCTGCCATCAGCACACCCACGCTCCTCACAGTCCCAGTCACACTCGGATGCAGACATGCTACAACCCTCCTGCCAAACCCCAGCAACCACAGACAGCGGCCGAAGGATGGAGATTTCCACCTTGCATCTTGTACGTGCACTTTAAGCCACCTGCAGATMGCTGCTCCGGTGAGAAATCCCAACTCCAGCCCCCCCCCAGCCCCCGCCTGGGTTTTGTCACTTAACTGTTCCATCTAATTAGTGGGAGTTTTGTGCCTGGCAACTCCGCTCCTGGCCTTGAGCCCATTATTTTGATCCTCCTCCTGCTTGTAACTGGTCTGGGTAGCTCATTTTGGGTGTGCAGTTGGGTTCTGAAAGAGGCTGCTTAAAAAAAAAGGAAAAGGAAACTTTATTGTAGGGGTCTAGGCTGCAGACTGCAACCTAGATGTATGAAGAACAAACTGGACCCATCCCTGGGTCCACAGCTCTGGGCTTGCCCAGTCCTGCGTCCTGGGTGTCCCATGACACCCAATCAACCTGCAAAAGCTGGATTTCAATATCTGGGTTTGGGGGGTCAGTTTTTTCCCCATCCTCTCCCAGGCAGAGAAGCCCAGGGCAGAGGGCAGGAGTATGCAGTGTTCCAGGAGCGTGCTCTGCGTGTTGCTGCACAGGTAAGAACTAGAAAAAAAGGGAGTCTTTAATAAAATATTCTGCTCCCTACTTACCAAAGTAGCACCTGAATATATGGGTAATTCCCCCAAGATCTTCCCCCACCTGCCCAGCACACAGCCTCGCTCTTGGTGGCAGGCAGGAATGTGTAATTTCTCTGTGTATTTTTCCCACTTCAGCATGGGGAGGGGAACAGAGGATGGAGCACAGAAGGGTTTGCAACACGTGGGGAAGGGACATCCCCTCTGCTGTCCTTCTGCAGCCCTTCTGACAAGTCTACTCCTCACGTCACGCTCCATCAGGAGGAAAATGGGCTGCTTGGTTATGCATTTAGAGATTATCTGATTAGAACGTTTATGCCTTACTGTTTTGAATGGGGACTTGGTAAACTTGTGGTTTGCAGAAGGAGACTGGAGACTGATTTACCTTTATCGACCTTTGCCAGATTAGATTCTCTAGTGGTACAAGCAATAGACAAGTGCAGCTGATTTATAACACGCAAGGCTTTGGATCTTGATTTGCACCTAAATGAAAGAGTACTTCAAAATGACAAACATCCCTGAGGACTAAACACTGCCTCTGAGCTGAACGTAGCAGACATGCATAACACACACTCATCACTGCAAACCTGTGTCTGCACAGGACACGCACGCACAGCTCAGAGTCCCACGTCAGGAAATAGCTGATAAATCACAACCTTTTTCTACTATCTTTTTTATTTTCCTATTAAGTTCCAGGAGCATCCCTGCTGCTTTGAATCCCTTTGGTACTATAACACACCTAAAAAAAAAAAAAAAAAGGCGGGGGGGAGAAGGAAAGAACAAGCACATTCACAAAAGTTTCTGGTCCTTGCACTGTGGGAAGGAAGGTGGGAGGACGCAGGAAAGATAAGGAAGGCACAGATATCTAATGGATCAAGTATTTTCTCTTTAGTCCCTGTGACCAGCTTACAAGGATGTATTAAAAACCAATCTGTCCACAGATTTGGGGCTATGGTGGATACACAGGGACTTTAGTTCTAGCACCACTAAAAAGCACCTCCAAAAAGCAACAAAACCAGAAGACCTGTTCAGTAGAGCTGGTTACATAGTCCTGGTTTCGTTGCAGAGCACCTGGGAGCAATAAACACAAACAGCACTTTGCATTCATCCGTGTGTCAAATACTGCACACCGTGTTCTCCTGTACTAATTGACAGAAACCAGCAGCTCCCCTCCACTAATGAGAGCGCCCATTACATCTAATTATCTGAGGTTCTGTTCCAGGTCCTGTTACGTTTATACTCAAAACACATCTTCCAGCAAAGAGCCTTTTGGGGAAAAAAAAAAAAAAAAAAAGGAAGAGAAACATAAATCCAATTAATCCCCCCAAGGGGCAGAAAGTTGGAGAATGCGGATCATGCCGAGGAAAATGTTTCTGAGCACTGGGCATGTAACGGCAGGTCACTCGCAGGGCCACGTAACTGAGGATGCGCCGCTCGTTACCCAACGACTGGCAAAGCACAGGGGCTGATCTCAGCATCGCGGGCGGCTGTGGTCTGCTGGGTCTGGCATCCTGTCCTGAAGCACCCAAACAGCCGGGAGACTTCCCCGGGCCTTGGGTTCACCTCCTCACTGCTGGCAGGGACTGCAAGCCCAGCCCAAACAGTGCTTGCCAGGGCCCTGAGGGTCCTCTTGCGCTTTCTGTTGGCATGAGAAGATGGCTGGAGGTTTGTTTTGGGTTTCATGTTTACTTTTTTTTTTTTTTTTTTTTTTTTTTTTTCCAGATGCTTCCTGGCACCACAGTGCATTTGAGAAAGGTTTTGCCTCTTAATGAATTGTTTCGGTTGGGTGCCCATGGGACATTTCAGACAAGGGGTGGTGGATGACGACAGCATTGCGTGGGAAGAGGAGGAGAGCAGAACAGTGGCACTAAAGCAGCTTCAATTATTCTCCATTTCCTGGGGACCAAGGAAGAAAGTGGCATCTCAGCAGACTGCTGGTCTGTCACCACCAAAGAGAGCAGAGCCCATCCCCAGAGGTGAATGGTCCAGGGGCTGAGGGGCTCGTAGACAGTCAGTGCAGAGGGTTCAATATGGGCAGAAGTACAGTTGTCCTGGGACAGGGAGTGGTACAGGAGGTGTGGGAGGAGGCAGAGCATCGTGGGGTCTCGTGGCTGCTGTTTCTCAGCCCTGTAGGAATGGGTTGGACTGGCTGGTGGAGAGCAGGAGTGTAGGTCACAGGGCACCTGCAATGGCACAGGAAAGCAGAAAAACTATGGGAGGCAGCTGGAGGCAGAGCGAGCTGTTTGTACAGTGCCTGGCAGGTCTGGGGCATGCATGACTGCAGCACAAAAACAGCAACAGCCCTTTAAAACCACAGAAATACTTTTCAGGGACCCTGTAAACCCTAGTGTGCTCTTCAAGGATCTGCAAATGATGGCAAGGAAAAGCCAACTCACGTGTCACACTGCAATTTATGTCAAATTTCTAAAGGGGAATCGCTGTTCAACTGGAAAAATCTATAAGGACCACCACACCAAATCAGACTGGAAAACAGTGTGGCCAGTCTACAGGCTTCCCCTTCTGCTTTCTGCTGAGATTACCAGCACAGACCAGCCTGTGCTTGCCCTCTCCTGTAACCTAACTTCCAGAGGATGCTCCTTCTAGTACAGACTGCCTGGCAGAACAATGCTTCTGCATAACTCTTCTGCTCCTGTCCCGGGAGTAATCATTTGCAACAGGTAAAAACCATTAAACACCTCCTCCAGACTGGCAGGTGCCAGTGAGTCGTTCATCCTCTCTTTCAAGGCTGCAGGGATCTCCATGGAAAGCGGGCTAAGGGAGCTCCGTCTGTTCTCTCCATGCCCCTAAACACAGGGGACCAGAGGTCTGGCAGCTTTCTGCCAGCACCCTGACCCTACCACAGCTGAGCAGCAGCAGGAGCCCCCAGGCTGGCAGGTGCTGACAGTGACTTTAAACACGCACTTGAACATCCTCACTCCCTTGTCTGGAGCTGAGCAAACAGAAGACTGGTGCTTTCAGAAGAGAGGTGCACGGTGACTCAGTTGTTGAGGGGGAAATCTCTGTCAATATGTAAGCAAATGATGGATTGCTCCATCTGCCGAGATGTCCTTGTTACCCTGAGGAGGAACCAGTCCATCTACTCCATCACTGCGCTTTGTGATATCTCTCCCCACAAAGGTCCTTTGGAGGCTGTTGGATTTGGGGTTATGATATTAAGTGCTGCTAGAAGAAACCTACCCAGAGTCCCAGGAGAATAGGCTTGAGAGACCTCACCCAGTCCACCTAGTCCATCCTATACTTATGTCTTTCCCCATCTTTGCCAAACCAGTTCTTAAAAGACCTCCAAGAATGGATACACCACAATGTCCCCAGACAACCCATTCCAGTGAGTCACTAATCATTACTGGTAGGAATGAGTGTCTAACCTGCTGCATTTAAGCCTATTACCTCTTGTCCCATTCATCACCGGATTGCTCCATTCCTTTCTGCAACAGTCTCTTCTCTATGTGAAGACTACTGAGGTGTCCCACCACATGCTTAGCAGCACCGCATTGATCCACCTCTTGGACCCCAGCCCAGAACAAACACACTGACCTTATACGAACAGGCAACATGGTCATCTTTTTCTCCATTTGTCTCCAATCTTCTTCCCCTGTCCATGTGTGCTGGTGTTCCTGTGGTGCCACCTCAGCTGGCTCTCTAGTGCATTCACCTGGTGAGGACGAGAAAGCAGCAGCTCTAAGAGGAGTCTGCACCATTGCACAGATAAATAAAGATAATCTTTAACCTGTCCCAAATACAAGAAGTAAGTGCCGGCTCAAGTTACCTTCACTGATCCTCAAACTCGCGTTTTACCCTGCAGTTGTAGAGGTCTGAGCTCACAGAGCTCAGCTTCAGCTCTTCTCTCCCTACTCTATCTCTTCTGTACCTGCCACTAGTTCCCTCTGATCGGATGGTTGCTCCTGGCTCTGGAGGACGCAGAGGTCACAGAGGCTGCGTGTAGCAAATAGCTAAATCCTGCTCCTGGAGTGACTCCATGGAAGACAAACATTGGGGCACAAAGTTTTACCTGTTTCCGTAGGGAAGCAACTGTCTTCTCCAGTACAGCCACAAGGGACTCGAGATTCTCTCTGGAGGAAGGGCTTGGAGAAGGTGCCTCATTTCTGGAGTCAGGGATAAATAGTGAAAGGGATTACGCAAACATCAGCTTCCTGGATGAGAGAATCATTCTGCCTTCTCCAACATCAGCCTCCAAGTAAGCATCAAACAGAAGGGCCCAACTCCCAGATTCACCCACCAAGAGATGCCAACCAAACAGCCACTCAGCCCAGATATTTAATATCAGAGTCGGGCTCTGCACTAAAGTATTGGAGGAAAACAGGCACTCCGCCCAGATATTTAATATCAGTCGGGCTCTGCACTAAAGTGTTGGAGGACTTTGACCGAGCTCAGCATCTGTCTACTGAAACACCCCTGACCTCCAGACCTCTGCAGAATGCCAATTTCAAAGGCATGAATGGACTGAGTTATTAAAAACTTTTCTTATGCTTCGTAAAATGGAGGTAAAAGAAGTGGTGATACTACACCTGGGGAAGGCAGGCTTATGCTTGGCAGGGTTTTCTTCTGGGTAGCTGAAGCCAGGAGACCTCTTTCTTCGGAACCGTTGAGAAAGAGCCCTGAATTGCCCGCGTGTCTGGCAGTCTGGGGAAGGAAGGGAAAGCCTGCAGTGAGCACTCGTGTTTAAAGCAGAACCATGTGGATTGCAGGCAGCACAAGGCAGCGCTGCCCTCCTTCACCATCCACCCTTGACACATGTCTTAAGCCGGAGGGGAGGAGGCAACAAAGGTGTGTAACTGGGCATGCATCATGCATGGATTCCCATGTCTCAGCTGGACATCTGTACCCAGAATATAGCACAAAGGGACCATGGCAGGATCTGTGGTTTAATGGCAGAGTTTTACAGACTCCCAAATGAATCTGTAAAGTGATACGTGGTGGGGATCACCATGCCTACGTCCTGTTTCAGTCTCTCCCCCAGGCATGAGCTATTGGCTGCTGCCAGAGACAGAAGCCCTCAGCTAGGTGGACCTTTGGCCAGATTCAACGAAGTTAACAGGCTTCCTAGAGAGGTGGTCGATGCTCTGAGCCTGTCAGTGTTTAAGAGGCATTTGGACAATGCCCTTAATAATTCGCTTTAACTTTTGGTCAGCCCTGAAGTGGTCAGGCAGTTGGACTAGATGATTGTTATAGGTCCCTTTCAGCTGAAATATTCTATTGTCCTCCATTCTCCTCTTTGCATCCATTTGCTGACACATGGTTCTTATGGTGTAGCATGAAACCAGCTCCTGGCATTTCATATAAGCTGATGGCATGTGACGAATGCCACCCAGAGCCATCCCCACGTCAGTCGGTGCTGGAGCAGCCTCCTTCCTTACCCTCACAACAGTCCTGCCACAAGCGGAGGTCCACCATGGGAATCTCTTCACAGCTGACCATGCCCTGCGGGTACGACGCCACATGGAAGACATCTCTCTGGAGTTGCTGGATGTGGTCACTGTTGTCACAGATGACACGAGCAAGGGACGTCTGTCTGATCTGAGTCAGCTGCGCTGGCGTGAAGACTCCAGGATTCTCATACCAAAATCTGCAGTGGGTTGTAATCACAGCATGACTCAGGAGTAGGAGAAGAGGATGGGGAGTGAGTCTGGGAGAGGGAGAAGAGTTCCCCTACATCTGTGTGACAGCACCACACCCCTCAAAAGGAGCTTTTATTCTGGTGTCAGGTGGCTGCAAACACAGACTGCCCTTTTCTGAACCCATGAACCCCCATGAGCTGCTGGCCGGAGCTGCAGGGTGCCACCACCTCCAGGTACAGCCCCTTGCAGGGGAATCCCAAGGCTCAGACAGCTCTGCTGTAGCAGGTTGGACACGGGTGAACAATGCTCCTGCCCTAAGTGCATCACCAGGCAAAGACGTGTCTCATTCACACAAGCAGCAAATACGAAGTAGAAGGAAGCTCCTGTGGACATTTTCTAGCGTTTTCAGGAGACGTTGGGCACATCCTCAATGGTGCCCAGTGTCCTGCAGTGAAATGAGAATCATTAAATCAGGAAAGGACACATTGACAGTAACTGTGGCAAGTCCTTTTGCAAACACACTGGACAGAGGAGACTCTTCCTTGTATCGTAAGACAAGAAATAATCAAAAATTACAGGTTCTGTTCCTCCCTGTAGGGAGAAAATCCCCCCAAACAGAACACCAAAGACTTTGGGTTGACTCTGATGATAATACCTATCTCCATCCCTCAGCCTTCTGAACTGCGTCGTTAACAGGCACATCAGCGTTGGTCCAACTCTGGTACCAGGGACAAGATCCTCCACCATCAGTGCCGGAAACAGGTCAATATTTTTGGTAGTTCCATATAAACTGCATGATAACAGATATTAAAAAAAAGTTAAAAGACTATCAGAGTGGAGATAATATAAATCTGATCCCATCATAGGAATGTGTATGCAAGGAACTCATCTGGACAATATTTATAATGGTCTTATCTAAAAGACAATGGGATAAAGGCCTGCCTTGGAAAGAGGCAGCCAGTGCAGATAGGATGCAGTTTAGTCTCACTGGAAAATAGCTCCAAGGCTCAATCTGCTCCCAGACTACACCACAGCAGTGCCTGATGACATTCCACTCAGAACCAGCCTGATCACTTGGAGAGCCCTCATTTGTCTTACCCCGTGCTTAAACCACAGCTATTACCCTATCTTAACATCTGTGAGTAGCAATATCTGGGAAGGTTATTTGATGGGTGTCCTGGAAGGAGCAGAAACTTTTCACTGACTGATCTCCAGTGATTCTGATGCTTCCAAGTCCAGGCTACAGTACCTCCTGAGCTTTTCCCTGATCTCCAAGTTCTTTATCTCGTTTCTGAGGTCCTCAAACTCCTGTGCAGATGAGAGGTTGCAGAAGACCCTGAAGTCATTGTAAGGTGGGATGCCATGGTCTCGCCCTCTCTGGATGTTGATTGCGGCCAAGTCCAGTGAGACAGAGTGTGCCATGGAGAAGAGTTTCTCTGTCAGCTCCATGTTGAGGAGTTCGGAGGGGACCCGCATTTTCCCAGGAACCCCAAACAGCCCACGGAGGAGGGGGTCGATCCCACCCTCCTGCGTGATCCTGAAAGGGGAGAAGAAGGCCTTGTGCAGCGGGATGTGGCCTTGGCGGATGGGCTGGAAGGTTTCATTCAGCCGGTACAGGATGGGGTTGATCAAGGTGTGCCCGAAGCGGAAGGCAGCAGTGGCAAAGGCGTTGAGAATCCCCGCATTGATGTTGGGGTTGTAGCCTTTGTACTCACCCAGCATCTTCATCCCAGCTTCCCCAAGGACCTTGGGGAGCCACTGGGCATAGGTGATATGCTGCATCTGGGCACCCACAATCTTCCGTGCCTCGTGATACAGGAGGTCTCCATCCCAGTGGGGATTGAGGGCCGCTAGCTCTGTGGCAATGCGGTTGTGCTCCCTGAACCAAAGCGTGTGCATGGCTGTGAGACCCAGCTGCTCATTGGCACGGTGGTCTCCTGCCAGGAAGCATGGCACGGGGCTCTCATTCTCATCTCTCATGCACTCAGTGGGTGGCCCTACAGAAAAGGGAAGGAGATGCTTCCCCGAGCTGGGCACAACTTGCCCTTGCTTCAGCAGCCCATTTTGGCTGCTCAGATCCCGCAGCTCCTGTGATTCCTGCTCTGTGCTGCCGTAAACATTGGAGGCATCGATGTAAGACGTCAAGTGGTTGATCTGCTCCCTGGCGTAGACAGAGTTCATCAGCAGGGAGGTCATCCCACTGCCACACACGGGGCTCGAGCGGACGAAGAACATGCACCGCCCATTCCTCACGCGGGGATCATTGGCAGGGACCATGACGGAGAAGCAAGGCGGGTCATTGCTGCACACCTCGCTGCAGGGTGCTCCATCTGAGAAGCGGGCCATGCTAATGGCTGCCACTGTCTGGTCCATGTCGTGGTCCAGAAACTGGCCCCATTGCATGAGCATGTGCGTGAACCGGTCATCGGGGGTGATGGTCTCAGTCCCCACCATGGCGGTGGAGACGAGGCGCGGTAGAGGAAGGGGCAGGTCCCTGGCATCTTCTGCCAAGGAAAACCCCCGGGGGAGGTTAAATCCATTCTGATAGGCAGGTTTGAGGAGCCTCTGGAAGGCTGTGAGAGATGCACCCCACATCGGGTGCTGGAGGTTGTTGCAAGACCCATCATGGGTCCTGTACTTCTTGTGGAAGCAGATATCTGAGCAATTTGGTGTGCGGCGGTGGGCAGAGCAGCCTGACAGGTTGGCAATCATGTTCAGGTAGTGAGGGGACACCAAGTCATTGTACCGATAGCCTGCAAAAGTAAAAGCAAAGCACCAGGTCAGACCACGRCTGTTGTAGCCATCCGGATCCTACCGTCCCATGTAAGGGCTCTGGATGAAACCCGCTGCTGGGGTTGTCAGGGTGGGCACGGGAAGGCCAGGTCTCTGATTGTGGTGTTGCTATGTAATTTATRGAAGGTTAAATGAAGCACGGCATCATACCAGGCCCACAGAGAAGAAAAGAAGGGGAAAAGAGTTTAGTATAAACTGTGCAGAGGTGGAAACCAGAAATGTTGTGACTGGCAGACCAAACTGTGGGGGTGGTCTCAGTCTCCATCCTGGGTTTATTTTACTTCTCTCTGGGTTATTACTGCAACCTCAAGCATCATCGACCATCCAAACTCTACGTGACAAGCAGCAGGGAAGCTGTGGGTGACTGCCAGGGTGCTACGCCATGCGAAAGCGCTGAATAAATGCTGCGCTGTGTGGATGCTGACAGGGCAACGAGGAGGAGAGGCTGGCAGTCCAACCAGCCCAGACGAGACCTGCAGCCTGGAGAGAGACTCCTCGCAGCCTGGAATACATCCAGGCAGGCAAAAATATTTACGGGCCCCAAACATACATGCCTGCTACATGATGACTCACACGTATAAGTAGAAACATGCAGTGTACGGGAATGTCTGTTGTATATAAAGGAAGTCCCAGCTAGCAAGTTTTGGAGTCCAGCTGCTGGATGCTTGGACCTCACTGGTATTTTTTGTGTTGCATTGCTTTGTTGCTTGCTATCCTGCCTTGATAAAAGGAACCTGAGTGGCTGGAACCCATCTGAGTTTGTAGCTAAGAGGTCAAAGTAGTAGAGAGACAGAGGAGTGATATCTCCTTTCCTCTGTTACAGCACCCAAACTCTTCAGAGTTTTCAGTATTCTTCTCATTGCCACTTGGAGGGCAGGAAAAATCTCTGACCATGCTGCTGAGGGACTGAACCTCAGATCCACAAAGGTACTCCTTTGTGGGTTAGATGGCTAAATATTTTTAAAGATTAGGGCTTTCATAACCAGTCAAGAAATCTTTAGCAAAACAGGGAACTGAACCACTTTCCTGAGTACCCGGTTGGTATGGTAACCACAAGACCAGCCCTCCAGCTGTTATGAAAACCATGAGATGTAAGAAAGCATTGCAACCCAGACAACACATTTCTTGACATACCCAAATTTGCACTTTTTAAACTTTCTGGATGTCTACACATTGTTGTTTTAATTTAATCCTACACACAAAGTTAAGCAGGGAAATAAAATCTCTCCTACCTGTGACATTCATATCCACGATTAGACCTTGTTGCACGTGTTCCTGAATCAGCTGCAAGGTCCTTTCAAAGATCTCACCTGCCCTGGCTGTTTCAAGGGTGTAGGGGTCCCGGGGGTAACGGAAGAGAGCCAGCAAGTCATTGGGCGTCTTGGGGCGTCTGTTTAAAGGAATTAGAAGTGATACAGGAACATTAAAATAAATAGATTCTGTTCAGAGCAATGAGGCTCTGCAGGCAGCAGGAGTCAGGCTCTAAGCCCGGTCTGGTGCTTGACCCCCAAAACTAGTGTATAAGAATGATGTGGCTTGCCCGCATATTGCAGATGATTAAAGAAAGGATATTTTTCCCCAGGAAAATATAAATATTTAATTTCCTCAGCATCTCTGTTTTTTTCTCCTGTAGTAATTTATTTTTCACTTTTCAACAGCTGAAACCCAGAGGTTTTGGGCTTAATACAAACTATCTATCTTTTCAATAAAAAGATGTATTAGGGTGGAAGAGGAGGGAATTACCATTCACTCAGGAAGTCATTTTTCATTGAGGAAATKGTTAGAATTATTGTATTATTATTTCTGTTCACCGTACACAAAGTCAGTTGCATTTATAATATCACTATGCTGATTATTTTCTTTTCTATGCACTGTCTCTGGAGCCAACTCCAGCTGACAAAATGCACATTGCAGGTATAAGTGACATAAGAGGTGATATTCGTGTATCAGGTAGTCACGTATCAGATTTTTCCAGAATCCCAAATGCCTATTATGAAGCTCTATCACATCCTTACATCTACATGGTGCAGCTTCAACCTCCAGTACTCAAAACAATACTGTAGCTTTCATTTGCAGATGGTCAACGATAAAATGAGGTTTGAGAAAGCTTCATTCAGTGTCTCTTTTACCTCTTTTCTGCTTCAAGTCTCAGATTGTGGCGCTTCACACACTTACTTGCTAAACAGCTCAGTGCGTGTTGAATTGATGGCGTGGTCCACGCTGCTGATGGCTTCCCGTATTGACGTGGCTACAAACGTGTCGCCACTCCGACCGACGTCCGTGGCTTTCCAAAGCAGAAAGAAAGAACAGAAAATTCTTAATTTACTTTGATATTAATTTGTCTTCCAAGCTCAAGAAAATCTGTGTATCAGTACAAGACCCATAGTAACCCCACTGCAGGTCGAACTCCGTTACCATTTGCAACATAAACACCATGAAACTTTTTTTTTTTAAAAACAGATATTCTGAAGAAGAAATTAACTGCCTGAAAAAGAAGGTGACTTTTTCAGGAGATGGCTGTGGAACACATATTCAGAGTTTGCTCCTGTACAGCTTTGCAAATAAAAGCCTGGTTTGGTTGGTGGTTAAACTGGAAAAAGAAAATGTAAAAAAAATCACAGCAAGTTAACCCAAAATAATGCATTTACTTCCCACAAAGGAAACTTCTAAAATCCATGAAATTCATTTGAATGTGTTGCTCATACGTTAATTTTCCATTTGTGGAACACTTCTAATTCAGCATTAACACATCAGATACATCATTTTAAAATAAAAAAGAAAGCTGTTGTTTGAATACCTTCAGAAGTAAACACACGAATTCTTAAAAATTACTACAGAATGCATTTTTTAAGCTAGGGCCTTCGTCACAGCTGAACAAACCAGTTCCCATTTGGCTACTGGCGCATGCAATAGCCAGATGGAAAATGAGGTACCAATCAAGAATAAATCACTGAAATTATCTTACAAATAATTTCAAACAACAAAGACATTTCAGATTCTTCTCAGCTCCTTGCACACAATCCCTGTATAAAAAATGATTCTAAATTCACCTAATAAGTACTCGCTATTCATGCTGGTTATTCCTGCGTGCTTGAGGAATAGCACTCTACTTATATTTTTAACCTTATTGCTTGCCTTTGATTGTTTTCCCTTGCCAGTTCTTCCTTACCCTCTAAGAAGTACAATTTCCACTCTTGACCTCTGGTTTGACTAGCAGAGGAGTGCTACTACTCTTTATTCATTACAGCTCCCCTAATGCACGGAGCAGTAGCTTGAAAACGAGCGACTTATTTCCCATCCCCAAGGGACTGAGCAAACGCTTAAAGCCCTGTATTTGCAGCGACAATGTTGTCCTCCTTCTCCCTCCCCTGGCGTGCGAGGTTACGGTCAGACGATGACTTGTGAGCGTGTTGGCACATTTTAATAAGTTCCTCCCTCCCAGCAGAGGCAGTAACTACACGCACGCCGACAGCTCGGCTTGCAGGAGGCGGTTTAAGACAACACCTTTGGCTTTGCAGGGAGCAATTGCAGCTCAGCTGAGAAAACAGTGAGGAGCAGCTGGGAGGTGCATGGGCTTTCACAACTGAGCGACTCCGATCACGCCTGCAAGGGACCTGTCTGCAAAGAAGCTAAAGAAATAACAGAGTTATCTGTTCAAAGTGTAGAAGTCAACACAGCATAGCCCCTCCTTACATGAGAGCAAGAGAAGACTCAAGAGGACCACAGGAGATACCCTACCAGTGATGGTGAGCTGCATAGCGCTGGAGGTGAAGCCAAAGGGGTTTCTTGCTATGCACTCGTATCTGCCCTGGTCCGCCACGCCGAGGTCTTGAATGGAAAGGGTCCCGTCTTGGCTTATGTGGAACTTGCCACTCTCTGTGATCTGGATACCCTCCTGTTGCACCATCAAAAGACAGAAAACGTGTCAGGGTATGGAAAACTTCCCATCATCCCGGCCTTCAGCCTATTCAGCAAACCCGCAGAGGGATGCGATGAACTAATGTGGCCACCAGATGTTAGCATTGCTCTTCCAAAGAAACCAGAAAGCCATCCAAGGACATCTGCTCCTGCCTGGACCCACTGCGAGGAGGTCCTTGCTCAGCTCCTTCACCCTGGTCCACCTCCAGGCACTCCCTGCAGGGCACAGACACCCCACGCATTTCTCTGCACTTCTTACAGACGGGCTGGCTGGAGCGAGTGCTGTGCCCTGATGCTGTCACAGAAGCTTCATGGCACATAAATAAGTCTAAAAGTCTTCAGTTTTGGGACAACCTCAAACTGATGGATTTTTGCTGGCCTTGAACTGTAGATACCAGCTTTTGCTGGCTCTGGGCAGCATCGCTGATCAAAGTGCTGCTAGCAGTAGCTCGCTGAAACCTCACCTCTCAACCTGGCTGGTGGCTTCAGGTTTTACTTTTTTATTCTCCTATTTCTTAACATCTTTCTGCTGCCCTGCCCCAATCTAATGCTTACTCTGCTGCCCTCCCAGGCTCTTTTCTTCTGCTCCCACTGTTGGCTGGAGCCCAAGGCAAGTTGCAAGGTCACCTCCCATGAGACCTCTGCAAGGTAACTGAGGCTCAAGCATTTTCCCCTCTAATTTGTTCTGTGCCTGACTGTGCTCAAAGGCAGGGCAGGTCCCAGTGAAGGTCACAGGTGCTGTACTACGGCATAGCAGGAAAAAGTCTGAAGAGCTTCATCTAATGAATTCTTGAAAAGAGCAGCCAGGCTGCAGAGTGTGAGGGATTGTGGCTTTGCCCCATCAAAGCTGGAGCCAACCAGCATTGTCCAGTTCCACCAGTGGGAATCCTGGAAATAAGGACAAACTACTTAGGAAAAAAATCCATTTTCAGTTTTTTCCAGGAATAGTCAACCAAGCGTTTCTAACATTATGGAAGGTCACTGGCTTTGAGTTACTCATTTGGAAGGAAGAACAAGAGAAAACAGGAATGTGCGTTGCAAGGCTTCAAGCCTGAGAAAGAGCAACATTCTTTTAGACCATTAAAAACCCCACATCAGTGGAAATGTTGGCCCTTCAGTTTTCATCAAACACAATTTCTTCCATGTGTATTGCACAAACTGATTTAACTAGTTGAGCTGGGAGAGGTGTTTAACGAGAGAGTTGTTTAATGCCCCCTCGGAGGAGCCATCCTGCTTCCCGGTGTCTGTTGAGTACATGGTATCATCTCTTACTTTGACCCAGGTTATGGTGGGCCGTGGATCTCCTTGGGCGGCGCAGGTAATGGCAACGTCCTGGCCTGTCTCTGCCACCACGTCTTGGGGGGGATGGAGGAACACGGGTATCACTGTGCAACATGGGGAAAAAAGTCACAAGTGCAAGAAATGCCTCAAGGAAAATAGAGAAATCTGCGTGCAAAACATCTCAGCATGGGCAAAGCAGAGCTGCTGGGCTCTTTCTGCTGTTGCAAGGGCTCTTCAAAGGGGTGGCAGTTTACCCATGCTCTCTGTCTCTCTACCAAGTCCTCTGTAATTTACGTTCATTATTTGCTGCTCCTGTGTGTCTCTACTTGGGGCAATTACATAGGAATGCGCTGGGTTCTCTGTCATTTAAAATCCTTAGTTCACAGGCTTTCTAGAAAAGATGCTGTAGCTGAAACAAGGATCGTGAATTGATTCAGGAATTATCGGATGAGGCTCTCTGGCAAGTGTTAGTCAGGTCAGATTAAATAATTATATTGATCTTGCTGGTCTTAAAATATTCTGTGAATTCTGTGCTTGAAGCATCATTAATTTCATGTTTCTAGATAGTTTCCTTCCCTCCAGTCTACCATGTAAAATTCTGCCACGTTTGTGAACAAGCAGGGATGTTTGCTTATTTAGGACGATTATATATATGGGAACAAAAAAGAAAATAAAAACATGAAAGCATTCCTGTGTGACTTGTGATTTACAGAGGCTTGATTTTAGAATACCTACATTTAGGTTGAACCTATAACCTGGTAGCTAATGTTTAAGACAAACGTATCTGGAGGCAGAGTTAAATCTTCCTGAGAAGGAATCAGCTTTTTTGCAGAATATTTCATTCAAAAAAAAAAATCTTACAATTCATTCTGTACAAAAGCCAAAATTTAAAAATAGTAAAAAAAAGATTACTAAGAATTTAATTAATACAATTTTTTGTAAATTCTCAGACGAAAATCCTTTGTTTCTTTTCCTTTACCAAAATCATTTTCTTAATAACAACTCCCAAACACATTAAAGGGCCCCATTTTTCACTCAAACTGGCCAGCTATCAGAGCTCATCTGATGGGCGTTAAAGGTCATTGCTGATCACATAACCCTGCCCTCGTGTTTATTTGTGCAGATGCCAACCGATAACCATCCCATTCCCTGGCCACACCAGATGAGTTTCATTCCCACGGTTGTACTTTTTCTAGACTACCAGATGAATTTTCAAGGAAAACTGAAGCAGCTTCTTCCAATTTACAAATCTTGGCACTCTGGAAACCTCTTTAAAGTTTCCCACCAACTGATGGAGCTCTCAGGGCTAGACGTCTGCTCCCAGGCAAAAGCAAAATCCCATCCCATATGAAGCAGGGCAGTTCCCTGCCTTGTCAGACAGTGTGTTATATACCATAATGTTAACTTAATAAACCCATTTGCCAGCCCTTATTTCCCATAGCCTCACCAGCTTACCTCGTGGGGTCACTGACAGCTGTACTGGGAGGGTCCTCACGCCGATGGCACTGATAGCATGGCATTCGTACTGGCCTTGGTCATGCAAAGCAACCCTCATCACCCGCAGGGTACCCGTGGAGAGGATGCTGTGCCTCCGGTCATTTGGCAGTGGCCCACCTGGTCAAACAAGCAGTGCGATTTGTTAACTGTCTGTGAGATTTCTCTTTCCATCACTGGAGGTATCTGTGTGACAGCTAAAAATTTCATTTCCTTCCCAACATGGCATCAGCCACCCTGAAATACCATCTTCATCTTGCTAAGTGAGGAACAGGACAGATGTTGCTCTTCCTGCACCCAGGATCATGACTGAGTTGCCTTATCTAAGCAACTGGAAAGGAGCTGGTACCCTTTTTCTTTCCTCATAAGTCTTTTCTTAGTGCAAACTGCAGATTTACTGACACCTGATGGATAGCAAATCTGTGTTCAATTATCCAAACTGGCTGTTTAATCAATTAAATGGAAACATTTAGCATTGTCTTTTTTAATTTTGTATTTTGATTTTCTTTGGTTTGGAAACTGCATTGTTTCAGTATTTCCTCTATTTAAGGMGAAAAGTTCAAAATTAAAATGCTTTACCAAACCCAAACAAAATTATTAGAACTTCTCAGTTTAGTGACTTTTTTTTTTTTAATATTCCATTTTCCTCCAAATAAGGGCTCTATTTATTCATCCCAAACACAAAAAGGAATCTGAATCCTCCCCACACTGTCAAAAGTGGCTTTGAGAATGAGCGATGCTCCATCACTTCTCCTCCTCGTCTTGTTCTTAGCATGCCTTCTGTGAAAGCACTGTAAAGCCTGGTTGATCTTTGGATTGCTGAGTGACCTAGCAAACCTGGTTACAAAGCAGTTATTAACCGTACTTCTTGTCACTGTGCTCCTTTCCGCATCTCTAAGAGATATCTTCTGAAGTCTGGGCAGTGGAGGAAAACAGGTTAAAGGAGATGGAGAACATGCTGATGGAGGCAAATTTCAGCTGGTCCTTCTTAACTCTGTGTCAGGGCTATTGCTGTGGAAGCTGGAATACAATAGCCATGAATTCTCCACAGCACTAAACCATTAATTATGGCTTGTGAAGCATAAGGAAAAGTTGGAGGGCCTCTGGGCCAAGCATTATTGGCTTCTGTCCCAGAAAGTGTTGGATGGGATCAGTTCAGTGGAGCCAGCGCTAACAATCATCTGAGACTTTAAAAGTTCACCACCACCTGTTGGCCCAAAGTGGTTTTTCCTAAGCTAGAAGAAACCTCAGAGGTGTGTCAGTGGTGAACAATGCTCTCCTGCAACGCACTCCCCAAGAGGAGCAAGTCAATGACAATGACAGAGAGCTGGTATGTGGTGATATCCACCGACCTGGAGTGTCCAGACCCTGCCTTTTTGAAGGAGGTAGGAAGCCACCGCAGGAGGAAGTTTGCGGCTTTCCATGGGTTTCATGCTGATGAAAAACAGCACACTCCTTCCTTCTGACACGATGACTTAGTGTATCAAAGACCCAAGAGGCTCCTTGCTCAGTGCTTAACATCATCCTTGGTGATCTACAACATACCTCCTAGTGTGACACTGTCTGTCCTGTGTCATCACTGCAAGTCATGGCCCTGGACCAGCAGCTCGGCTGTTCTCACCCACACCCCATGGATGGTGGCATAGGAGAGAAAGAAATCGTGAGTAAAGTGAGGCAGTACCTGCCCTCGTCCAGGCAATCACGGGTGGAGGGTGACCCTTGGCAGAGCAGGGGAAATCCACGCTTTGTCCCTCAGTTACTGTCTGATCAGTGGGGATGAGGAGAAACCTGGGAGAATCTGGAGGGGAAAGCAATGACTGAGCAGCAGGAAAGCTCAGGCAGCAAGCTCAGGTTAATTCTCAGTTCATGGGGGCAAAACCAGTCACAGGGCTTAAATACACCCCCCTGACCGAGCACTTTATCCCAGAAATGTCATCAGCCTGGGACTCCTCACCTTGCACTATGATCCTTGCGGTCGCCTGGATGGATCCCTCAGTGTTGCTGGCATTGCAGTTGTATTGCCCCTGGTCCGAGAAGGTGACATTCTGAATGAAGAGACCTCCAGAGCTGGTGATAGCGAAACGGGAATCCTGCGGTAAAGGAGATCCTGTGCCAAGGGTCCAGCTGATGCGAGGGTGGGGGTGCCCAGAGACCCCACACTCCAAGGTGACGCTTTCCCCAATCAGCACTTCAGTGTTCTGCGGCTGGATCACAAAAGTGGGCTTGGCTGGAAGGAAATGAGTGCTTCAGAAACCAGAAGCCCTGCTGCCTGCTCAGTAATGGGCTTAAGTTACTTGGACTCCTCATGCAGTCCAGCTAGCAGTCACCTGGCTCTTCCTTGACCTCCAAATCCTCGCTGTGAGCAATTCCCCCAGCGCTACTTCTTCCTACCACCTCCCCATCCCAGTCACTTAGAGCTGGAGCATCCCTACCCCTGTGTCCCCTTCACACTTGATACCTCTGTGCTGCAGAATTCATCCCAGCCTCCAAACTCCCTCCCCAGCCCCAAATTACCTTCAATCTCTAAACCCCCAATTTCCGACTCCCATGAAGGAACCCCCCTACAGCTCAGACCACGCTACRCTGTTAGCCACTCTCTTCCCCAGCACAGCAAGAACATCTTGGCACATACAAAGCCAGGACTGACTCTGATTTAACTCCACTCCCAGCCCCAACCCGAGTTGGTCCTTCAAGGGGTGCACAAGGCTCAATTACATGGGGTGCCAAAATAGCGCAGAACGACTTCTTGTGTCTTGACCTCCCCAGCTATGTTCTTGGCCATGCACTGGTAGACGCCTTTGTCCGACTCCTTGGTATTCTGGATCATCAAAGTACCGTCTTGCAACAGGTTCAGGCGGTTGTCATCTTTCATGTCAATCTCATTACTGAAAAACAGCCACAAACAGGCAAAATCTGAAAGGAGTAAAGACTGGTGGTCTTCCCCTGAGCTGCTGGGGGAGTGGTGGGGCTTTGCATGTGTTGCAGTAAATTGGTGTTCCTTGGAGCTATTCTGAGATTTCATGAAGTTTATAGCAAGAGCTATGATTTACAGCACCGAATTTCAGCTCCAGCTCTGATTTACTCCCTGGGTGAGCTACCTTTTCTCTCACCACTGATTACATATGACATTTACAGCCCATCAGGAGAGCATACTGTTCCCATGCAATAGCATCGTTGCTATTGTCAGGGCATCTAGGCCCAGAAAGCTTGTTCTCATTATTTACTAAGTGCAAATACAATAATGAATTAATATTGTTATTGTGTGCAGCCATTTCTATTCGAACGGGCTCAAAGGCCTCAGGGGGGCAAAAATCTCCGGGTAAGTCACTGTGGGACCCCAACACAGCTTGGACTCCAACCCAACCCGAGAGCTGTGAAACATCTTCCTTCTTTCTACAATGACCTGCGACTCCTGGATCCCAGCCCGCAGCAGAAGGTCCCACTGCTGCATCCCATTTGTCCCAGCATGAAGGAATCTTGGATGGCTGCAGATGACTGAAAAGGGAGAAGGAACCTCTCTCCCCCTAGGACAAAGGCTGAATCCACTATGCAAACTAATATGCTTGCTGGGCATTTATTTAATTCCCCTGATGTCTCCTCACTCTAGTCATATCTCGTTTGTGGAACATTTATTATCATTACCCCTCTTACAATGCTATCTTTGGGAGCCTGCCAGCATTTCCCTAACAAAACCTTCCTTCCAGGGGACTTAACTCAGCCATAAACTTTTGCTCTGTGCTGAAACTCTGCCTGGTGGGGAGTTAGCTGAAGAAGCATACATTGATCATTTTTATTAACAACAGAGCCCTATTCAGGCTCCCACAGACAAGAAGCTTGTAAAGCAGCAAAGTAACTTCACTTCCACAGTGGGCAACTGCTTGAGCACAGAATATTTTATTGTGTAGCATTTCCCAGAAACACTTTGGCATCTAGCATAGCCATAGATTTTTTCAGTGTTGCTGTATAGAATGATAATCTATACACTGCTTTGCAAGGTCTGTCTTTCAGTGGAGACCAGTGATTTTTCCCTTTGAAAATGAGCCATTCTCCCAGCACGCTAGGCCTTCAGTGAGAAAAACCTAGAGACTAGAAGCATTTCAGCAGTTAATAAATGGCAAGCATGGTGGCTTAGAGCAACATGAAATACTAATTTTATTTTTTTCTGATCAAAAGACAATTGCTTTCAGCCTGCAGAGTATGTTTATGGGAAAGTTATAAGCTCTTGGAATCCATTACAAATGCAGATGAAACATTTCAAATGCAGATGAAAACACCACTTGGATTACGTGGTCACCAGAGAATGCTATTAAAAGGAAGGTAAATACAACCCATGGAATATCCWTTTCTTTTTTTTTTTTATGTTGCGTGAAACAGCTTTTGTAATTACAGGCAGTCACTGAAGAGCTCGGTGCTTAAAAACCTTTGCTACCCCAGGGCTCATTGTGTGCGACTTACTTGTTGTGCAGCCAAATAATCGCAGGCTTTGGGTTGCCTTCTGCCCTGCAGGTGAAATAAACTGTGTTTCCCAAGAGGACGTCGACATCGTGAGGTTCTGAGGTTATGCGAGGCCTCTCTGCAAAACACCGTTTTAACACAACCCAGTCTAGAGCAGCACAAAACCACCTACAGCCCAGCTGGAGAGTAGTGGGTAATGCAACACCCATCCTGCAACCCCCGAGCAAGCAGGCACCAGCAGAGCCCTAGGCACAATGGCATCCACTCAGAGCAACCCCAAGACTTCTCACCAACATCAGCAAAAATGATGTCAGGGAGGGAACAGCATCCTTCATTTGAGCCCGATAAAAGCCCTGGAGAATCAAAGTGGCTGTTCCTATTGCCCGTATGTTGGGCAGTGGTTCAGCTCCCCACACAGCCCCAGGCAGCACTGAGAAAAAACAGACCTGGCTGTACACTGGTTCACTATAGCTGCCCCAAGAGCTGGTCCCTGGCTCCCCGAAAATAAGCGAAGAAGTCAGTGGCATCCTCACTTGGGTTGTTTTTCTGCCCCTGGCAGCCTGCTGCTCTCAGCAACTGCCTGCTCCACCTGAACATAGTGTCAGCTCTCGGCAAATCACACCACTTCCCTTTTGACAGGATTTCATTCATTATGTCCCTAACTCATCAGCCAACCCCCATTCAACTAAGCCTTTCACTATGTGCTTCACTTTAAGATGTACTCAAGCACTGAGCAAGTTAGATGTTTAAAGGATGTGCTAATATAGGAAGGAATTTATGTACGTGGTCTGGAGWGCTTGATCTTGATTCAGCAGAATACTTACCCATCCAACAATCTGTATGCTCACCAGTAATCTGGTAAAACCAGCTGGATTATTCATAAGATTAAGTGAGAACCTGCCACCTTTTCCAGTGGAAGGTCTGTGCCCTTACTCCTTAGACCGCAAGCCAATGGCTTGGCAACCAGCCTCCACGATGCCAGTGCAYGACCAAACCCACCACAGCCCCATGGTACAAAATGCTGATCCACTGCAGATTTGCTCTGCTGGTTCACATTTGCTAAAAAGTGGTGGGTTAACTTGATGCTATCAGGCTTTGTACTGACTCAGATATCAGCTGCCTGCATCATTAGAGCTTTACGCTGAATTATGCATCATTTGTCTTCCCCAGCTGGCACAATACCAGTGTAAAAGCCTAATGCCAGCAAAATCTTCCCACCAGGTGCTCTGGCTAATTTGATAGACATCCCACTGTGCGCCCATGCCTAAACCAGAACAAATTTACATTAACGGCTGTACCGTGGCACCGGGTGTGTGTCGGGGACAGCTCGTCGTGCAGCACATCCACTTGCAGAGGGTCCCACTCCACGGGTCCCCAGCTGCTTTCTCTAGACCCTTCCTACTCCTCCCTGTCTCTCGAGGTTACAGACCCCTTTGTGCCAATTCAACTCTTTGCATGGCTGTGCCCTAAATTAAGCTGTGAAATGGTCAAGATTTTTAAAAAAATAATAAAATCATAGGAGAAAAGCAGAATGCAAGGGAGAGTTCTTCAAAATCCAGCTGATCTCACACATCTGGCTCACAGCACAGCCACGCACACAGCTGGACTGGCATATCCAGGAGGGATGCTAATAGCTGGCCTGGGCGAGTGGGAACATCTCAAACTGACTCTACCAGCAGTGAAGTATCAGGGAACCACAGCCGACACTTGTGCCATCCTCCGCTGATGCCTGCGCTTAAAAGTCAGAGTTCTGTCTTTTTCTATATGAAATACTTAACTTTGGAATTTTTCAGAATAAAACCTTTCATTTCAAAATGGCATTTTTCAGTGAGAAATTATCTAAATTTAAAGAATAACAGCTTAACAAACACAATACATTACCACAGTCAAACAAAGCATTCAGCACTGTATCTACTAAGACTTTGCTTAGGTTTTCAGTTGTGTTGCCAGCCATTGCAGCTCTCCCAGTGTTCCCCTTCTGTTCAGCCTAATGCAGGACATTTCTTCTGGTTGCTGGTTTAGCCACCGACCACAGCAGGTCCTTTACTGGCCCTACTCTACCTAAAAACCAAGACGACACCTTCCAGCCAAAACAGAGCTGCTTTCAACCCCCACGCGACTGTCAGCTTTCTCTGCGTTATCCTGATAACTTGTGTGACCCCACTGGGACTTTTCCATTTCAGCAGTAAAAGGAGGGAGAAAGCAGGATGCCAGGACAGGGAAGAGGGAGGAAAAGGGGTGGAGGAAGCAATTCCTAGATGAAAACCCAACTCCACGGGCTGGGGGTGGCCGGTGGAGGGGTTTGACCTCGCTCACCGCAGTTAAACTCCTGGGCAGTCAAGGTGACGATGGAGCGCCCATGCAGCTCCCGAGGAGCCTCGCAGGTGGCGGCTGTCTGGATACTGCCCTGCTCAGCGTATTTCTTCAGCAGCTCAGCCAGCCACATCAAGTCGCAGTCGCAAAGCAAGGAGTTGGAGTCCAGCCGCCTGCAAGACCGAGGAAAAGGCAGTTCACTTCCCAGCCTCTGACTGCTGCCTCCTTCTCCAGGACACAGGAGGGGAACAGTCCTCCAGAGTGAAGGATCACCTGGCTGTTCTTCCCTGCATTTGATTATATCCCAAATGAAAATTTGAGATATTTCATTCCCACAACGTTTAAATAGGATGCTTAACCAAGTCAGAAGGATTTCGTTGAAAAACTAACACTACCCATCAGCCATTCCAGTTTCAAATGAAAATTATTCTGTTAGACTGGATTATGCATTTTTGGCTTAATTTGAGGCAAAGAGAGACACTGAAATATTGGTATTTCCCCCAGGACAGAGATTTCAACCTTTACTGAATTCTGTAAGAACAGCAGATAACACTGCCTCTGTTAGAGCTTTCCATTCTCTTTTACTCTTAGCTCAAAAAAAGTCCCCCTTGATATCAGTGTGCATCGGATCAATCTCTTTCTGTGACCAGCTGCTAGAGGTTGTAGCATTTCTGCACAACTGTAAGAACTTTTATTACTGCACCGTACGCCTGACCCACGCCAAATGGAGCACCGGTGACCTCCCAGCGCACCCATGCTTTTCCCTCCACTGACCTCATTCCGATGTGCAGTGCTATGCATTAGGATAAATAAAGACTATAGGGGGATTAGTTGATGCCTCCTTCCCCACTGACAGTTTTACAGTAGATGGGTCAGGGCCATTAAAAAAAATCATGGAAGAAAGCTCTAACGTTTCCAGAGACAAACATTTGAGAATGTGAGATTTCGCACAAGGCCATGATACAGCATTTTATAGACACCCCATCTTTTTCTCTGACACGTTCAGACAACATGTCACAAGTTATTCTGTGTTAAAGAAAAGTGAAGCATTTTACCTGCTTGCAGAAATCACAGAGGGCTGCAGTGAGAAACACATTATTTTCCTGTAGTTTAAAATCGTGGCAGAACACCAAAATTCTTTAGTTTTTGCTTTTTTTCCCCCAAAACGCGTAATAGAACCGATTTCCAGAGATCATAAAAGACAAACAGAGCAAGGCTCTGGGGGGTTTAAGCAAGAAAAAAGTAAGCTTAAGAGACAGCCAGGTTATGTGGGAATAACACACCAGGGCATTCCTACATGGGATGAGAATCATGCACCTTGGCACCCCTCTGAGTATTTTCAATCTCTAGGAAAAAAGCCTTTTCTTTTACGACTATGATTTTTCCTTCCATGTTAGATACTGATCTGAAGACACGATCAACGTTGTATCTGTGACCCGGACTTCCTACATTTTTGAAGGATGTTTTATGGGTTCAAACTGTGTAGGACAGCAGAGGGTTGTGAGGACTTCCCAGGAATGTTCATTCCTGTGGCATTATTGAGCTGTAAGAAGTTTATAGTTAGATTATAACTAGACACTAGCATGAAGAAACCACTAACTGGTTAAATCAGCTCTCATGTCCAATCAAAACTGTTTTATAAACTTAGCAGTGGCCTTAGAAGTGCAACAACTAAAAGCTTTGCCAACCAGGCACATTTTTCCTCAGGTCCTGGCCATCTGATCAAAGATAAACAATTGCTCTTTGCAGGCAATGTTTTTTACTTACAGCCGTTTGAGGGATTCCAGTTGAGAGAATGTCCCTGGATGAATCCTGGAAATCTTGTTGTTGTGCAAGAATCTGCAACGGGAGAACCCATGCCAAAACATTATTCAGTATTTGCACTACACAGATAACATCCCAGGTCAAAACTCAGTTTAAATACAAAGGCTGCTCATCAAAACGGAGCTTAGGTTTTAAATTTACTGTGTTTGTTTCCATGAGCTATAGGGATTTCATTCATTTGTGAGTGCGATGCAATGCATCAAAGCGGAGAGCGGGCGTGGACTGGAAACGGTGACTCAAGATGTGATGTAACAGGTTTAAACTGGAACCTTAAAGTTCATCTGCTTCATGCTCTGCAAAGGGAGGAAAAAGGGCACGGAATCCCCACAGACTGGACCCACCCTATGTTTTCTGTGCCTGGGTCAGCTCCAGTTTAGAAGGGACCTTTTCTTCCCCCCTGCTGCAGAAGATACAGCAATTTTACAAGGGCAGCCATTGAGGCAAGGCTCMAGCAGAAGATGCTAGACAACTCATGCCCTAGACTCAGTGTAGTTATTAACCCATATCCATGAGTAAATCTAATTCAGACAACAACAGCCTGAGCTGGGCTTATCTCTGAACAAAGCTGAGGCAAATTCTCACTTCCAGAGTCTTAGCAYACAGGTAAGACTCCCCAGTTCTTTGAAAAAAACTGGTTGCACTAAGGGACCAGGATCGAATAATTAACTCATCATTCCCTTAATGGAGGGGGGAATTTAGTTATGTCAGTTACACCTAAAACTCATAAAAGACCATTGACAAAAGATAGGAAGCAATTTTAGTAGACGGTGGAACAGGGAAGAAATGCAAGAGCAGTACAACTTGCGTGCAAATGTCTGCATTCACACGAGTTCAGCCTAGTTGCCCAGCTTGGATGCTGACAAACCTTCCTCTAAAATTTAAATCCAGAATTTTTGTTGGATCAAATACAGTGACTGAGATCAGCCGTGGTGTACTGATCCAGGTCTGAATTTTCCTAAGGGTGTTTGGATCCCACGATTTTATTTTCCTAGCATGTATGGATATAAGGCACATTTCCATGCAGCATAGAAGGGTCTGTTGGTTTCACCATGGAGTGGGAACCACCATTGTCCTAGTGGCTACATTACTACTAGAAGCAATCCTGGGGAGCAGGAGACACAGGACTTCGTTTCCTAACTGCTTTCAAGAAGGATGCRTGTTTTTCTTGTTAGACTTTCTTCTGACTTTATTCCTTTTCCACCCCCTTTTTTTGTACACACTGCCCAACAGTGACTAATGTTGACCTTATGGTTAGAGTGAAATTTCAATTGGCTTGGCCAGCTGTAGGGCTTTCTGCAGATTTACCCCTACTTTGGTGGAAACCCGAACATAACACAACACGGGAAATTCCCTTCATATTCTCAGTAACCCTTCTACTTGGCAAGTACGTAAAATCTCCTTCTTCAAGGAAGCTTCTTTTTGCATTTCCCTCCATTTTGAAGATTACACTTCATGCTACCAAAATGGTTACACAAAACTAAGGGATTTTTCCCCTTCTCCTCACCCCCTTCCTCACAAGAAAGGTCCCATCTTTACTTACAGCCTTTCAAGTTTAGGCAGGTCACTAAAAGTCTCCGGCTCCAGGCTTTCCAGGTTGTTGAAATGCAGGTAGCTGTCACACAGAAAATCACAAAGGGCAGGGTTATAGATTGCAATTTAAAAGACAGAAGATCTTTCCAGATCAATCCACCAATGCCCACCTACACATCTGGTCACTACACATCTCAGGACAGATGTGGARAAGCCAGCATTCTCTTTAGTGTCTCCACTTTCCACATGCAAAAATAGTAACCCACACTGGCTTTTCCCTGTTCTGTCAATTGTTTACTCTCTCTCTTAATAAGAGGAGGACAGATTTCCTCTTCCCTGAAGCCTAAGACCACCACCATCACGGTGAATTGCCTGTTGCACCGTTAAGGGTCAGGATGAAACTGCTGGCCATGGAGAACCAGCAGCAGCTGCTCCCATCTGACCACTGTACGGGAATTTTCCCTGCCTTTCCCCTAGTGCCTCAGCATTCTCCAACACGTCCTTGGATCATCAGGGAGGAAGAAATAGCCTTACTCTAAGGCACTTGTTCCCAGCCTAGGAATTGCAACATTTCTGAATGGGATCATGAGTTTACTGAGAATTAATTTGTAGAAAAAGGCCCTGAACAACCTGATAAAACTTTGAAATTGGTCCTGCTTGCTGCTGAAGGTAGGACTGGAGACATCCAAAGGTCTCTTCCAGCCTACATTTGCCTCTGATTCTAACAGGGGCTCCCAGCACGTGCATCCACCCAGCGAGAGCAGAAACATCTGGAAACAGCTGCCATCAGGCTATTCTGTTTCTGCAGAGGGAAGGCACAGTCTCCAAAGACAGAGATGGTGCAGTCAGCTGGAACACCTGGATCTAAATGGCACGTTAACGTGAACAGCCCAGCTCTTGCTAATACAGGTTAATGTTTTTAGTTCCACTAAAATCTCAAGTGTGACCTGCTGTTCCAGAGGCCTGGGAGACCTTCTGCACTGCCTCAGGTCACCCCTTGCCATCGGCAAAGGAAACCTGGGGTCTGCAGAGCAACACCCCACGATACCTAAGACTCCCTGTTCCCATTATCTGTGACATTCACTGGCATAACTGACATGTTCCTGACCTTTAGATGCATTTTGGTGTGGTTTCAAAGTTGCCTAAACTCTTCCCCCTCATTTTACACAGGCATAAATTTCACAGCAGACACTGATTAATCGTGGATCTACAAATACTCCTTCTGCTATTGTAGCTGACTATGTTGAGAAATAATTGCCTAAGCCACCACATGGCTGTTTGATTTGTAATGGAAGGATTCATGATAAATGGTCCACTATCAGAGCACAAACCGAGAGACGGTGACTCAGATTCTGCACTGGAGGGCAACAGTGGGGAGAGACATACATGTTTTAATAAGTCTCAGATGTCTGCTGTCATTGCTTTGGACCTTGAGGAAAGCATCTGATACTGTCCATCAATCGGGTTATACTTCTTCTTGAAAAGCTGGCTTGTGGGGTCCAGGAAAACGGGGTAGGATTCGAGCAAAGCTAATTCTTTTGGAACCATGCCTGCCTGAGATTGAAAACAGATGGGTCTTTCAGAGGGTTGTTTGTTGGTTTTGTTGGGTTTTTTTCTTTTATCCGTGACATCAAGTTTGGAACACTCATTGTTAAAATATCACTGTGGCCAGCATCATCTCCTCTCTAAGTATAGCTGAGCCGGTACCTGCTTCCTATGTTTTCTCCCAGGCATCCTTGCTGAGCTGGCTGATGAAAAACCATCTTGTACACAAGGTTGGTAGCACACCTATTATTAAGCGTGCCTGAAACTTCCCGTTATGCTCTGTCCACTTCTGCTGTCAGCCTGGAGAACAAGCTGGATCCTATCCCTTTTACAGCAAAATCCTTAGTTACATTCCAGCCCTATAAACGCTGTCATTTGGCACAATCCATGAACTAGAACAGTTTCACCTCTGGTCCCAGTTCTCCAATGATGCAAATAATTCCTATACTTCAAACATCCATGCTCACACTCTCTCCATATGTACACATGTATTTACACACATGCACATAATATATCACGACCCTGGCATAAAAAATCCAATCCCAGTTTAGCAAGACACTTTAGAAGAGTCAGACCTCAGTCTTCCCATCTCACCTTGAGCATGGAGCGCTAAGAGTCAAAAAACAAAACTTCTTTGATTGAATAAAGAGCACAGATTTGCAATACACAGAACGAGAGAAAATAAGGACTGCTAGAGTGTCACTGTGATGGGCTCCAGCTGCCAGGAAAACACGTGAGGCTCCTTTCATCCCAGAGTACCATGCAGCTTGGAGGGAAGGTCATTACTTTGTTTGTTTGGATCCATCATCTTCCCCCCGTTGCAATTCCAGATGCTTTACAGCATGCGAGCACCACCATCCTGGTAGCTCCCACGAATACCCCACTGCCCCAGCTCTCAGCTTGTACTTCATCCATTCATTTTCAGCAAAGGCTTGGATAAGAGAGAAACTCAACCAGCACCCTCAATTCAAGCAAAGGGCCAGATCCTACTCTCTGCTCCAGGAGTCCCAGCAGACATAAACACAGCAGGCCAGCTGCCTTCTGCTTCAAGCCATCCTACAGACCCCTATCTCCTCCCATCGTAAGATCCTTGGACGTAAAGGGAATCAGAAGCAGAGCTGGGCTCTTCCTATGCTCCAGAGGTTTAGGGTCAGGAGAAAACATATGGGACGTCAGTAGGAAGAGACCTCAGTATTAACTAACCAAAATCAGTACTGGGACCAGCTGTTTTCAGATGAAGCCAGTGTAGTCTTGCAAAGCTGGATGATTAAACAGTAGAAGCCTCATCCTACTCCTTGCTCAGTGTCTGGTACTCTCCACTATTGGAAACACAGCACTTGGGTTAGAGGAGTCGATAAATCAGCTCTTATGCACATCACATTCAGCAACAAACAAGGCTCGTTTGTACTTACAGCTGTTCCAGAGAACGGAGCCCGTTGAAGGCATGTTGCTGGATGCTCTGAATTTCATTTTTATAAAGGTAGCTTTCAAAAAGAGAGAAAGAAAAAAGCATTAGGATAACTGATCAGCAGTTGTGTTTTAAAAAGACACAGGAAACAGCTATGAACCTCAATCCAAAGCAGAGCTTTCTGATTGGATTCAAGGGCAATGTTTTATAGCTGTGACATTAACATCCAGAAATTCTGACCACAGAAAATACGTCCTTGACTAGCAAACATTAGAAGTGGGCTGTTAAATTTCAAAGAGGTTAAGAAACTACTGAGCTACCAACTCACAGGTATTTCAGGTTCTCCAGATCTTCAAAGGATCTTCTCACAATTTGTTTTATCTGATTATTGTTCAGCAGCCTGTTCAAATCAAGAAAGAAAAACACAACCAGTGAATTCAGCACGTGTCAGACTTGTGGCGTTTGTGTTCCTGGATGCCCACTAAAAAATTCTGAACCTGTGTTTTGCAGACCTTAAGATTTAAAGGGGTTAGCAGATGAAAGTTTGGATACTCACACCAGCTAAGTCAACGAGAAGGTTTCTCACCTAGAGGTGCCAAGTGCTTTCAATATGTACAATGTTCAAAGACTTTTCTTTACCTTTTGCCACAGTGGTTTTCACCCCGAAGTTACAATTTCAGCCAGGAAAGGGATGAGGGGAAGGAGACAGGCAGAAGGAAGTGGAGGGGAGGGAGAAATTAAATCATTGCTGCCACTCTTGTACAACCGCAATGGTTTTTGAAGGAGCACGGTTGTGTTCAACAACGTGTGAGCAGGGGCGTGCAGAGCCAGTTTTTAAGAGTACAAACGCAGTTTAAAATACCAGTTCACAGTGGAGTTATAGGAGTTATAAAATGGTAACGCTTTGTTCTAATCACTTTGTATACAAATATGTGCAAATGAAAAATAAATAAATACAGATCTTACTCTTCAGGCTATTCAGAGACAGCCTCTTTCGATCTAGAGATTTTAATACATAACCTATGGACAACATCACATTGGCAGGCAATCTCTGACTTGTATGTGCAGTTGCCATGACTGTGCATGCAAATGATGGCCTGTGCCAATGACCAGAAACACATCTCAACCTTGTAATAACCACGCTGTGTGCAACAGCGGTAACCACGCAGCTGAACGCTACAAAAACCTCTTCTGCAACCACTGCCAAGCCCAACACCAAGAAAATGAAATAAATCACTTATAAATAGCTCTTTAATATATGACGTTTAACTATTCATTGTGGCTGTCTAACTGCACTCCTGTGGGTCTTTCGCYGTGGTATCCCACTGATGTTCATATCTGGCAAACCTCACTGCGGCCGCAGAGCTAGTGGAGCTTATAGCCCAATAGCTCAGAGCAAGGATTTCACCAGCTACACTTATTTTTAAAATTCCTAAATGGAGATGTAGATGGAGAGGAGAGCTGCGGCGGTGTACTGCAAAGATTTGTTTTTCTAGTGTTGTAGGAAAAACTGCTATTCCCTCCGCAAGCAGCCAGACCTTACAACATTGGGTCAAATTCAGCACATGCATTGGATGTGCATTTCTATTTTACAAGCTCCTTTCTGTGACAGCTATGCTCCTCAGAAACTATCTGCCACCAGACAGCAGGTGAGAAGACAGTTCAGCACTTTCCCAGCAGTAAAGCCCAATCTTCTGGCACCCTTTGCTGGAGAAAATAGGGTAGACAGAGCATCAGCCAGCCTCTGGCACTACAAGCAAAGGTCCCTTCCTGGGAGGAACAGTTTGTGCAAGTAAAGGATGGAGAGAAAAGATGAAAAGGCGGGCAGAAATGGAAGAAAACGTGTGGGAAAAGAAGATGAAGATAAAATCAAACACCTCAGGGATGCAAAGATAAAAGATGCCAGAAACACACACATGTTATGGCAGCTTCACAAGTTACTGCCAGGCGCCTGAGCCACACCAGCTTTCCACCACCTTGTTCTCAGGTGGAGTATTACATTAAGGGTCCAAAAAGCACGTAAGAAACTCAAGTGCAAAGAAACCTTTGGAAGTCAGAACAGTAAGGGTTTGAGAAAAATTTCAATACTCTTGATTTGACTGTCCTCTCTTGATTAGCTACCCTGCTACCATGGGTGTGGGTGCCACTACCAAACTGCACATTGCCAAGGCTGTGGACAAGCAGCCCGAAGAGGTTAAGGCAGAAAGTTGCTGGAAAGTTTCTGCACAGCTGGAAGCAATGGCTCAATACACATGGCTGAGGTTAAACAACCCGATTTCACTCATAAGGATGCAAAAATGATGTCAAGTCCTTGGAACACACCAGTCTGCTTTGACAGCCAGATACGCTGAGTGGAAATACAGCCCCTGAACACCAACGCAAAGGTTTATTTGATAATTGAACACCCAAGGACTGGAAATAACTGCTTGAGAGCCGCGCGGGAGAGGGCTTTCGTCTATTTACCCACAGGACAAAGACAACACAGGCACCAACCATGCATGCTTCCTTCCCTGCCTTCTATCGGCGCGCTTTCATCTTCAGCCAGAGCAGAACGAAGGCAGCTTGTTCTCTGTTATCTGATCCTTGGCCCCACTTCTGAGGATGCTAGATGGGCTGATAGACGGGTGCCAGCTCCGACATCATTCCCATAGACGTGAGCACCTGTCCCCTGCCATGCAACTGGCATCGGCCGCTCATTTCACAGGGTACACGAGACAATGACCAGGCAAGCAGGTCCTGCTGGCAGGGTCACACCAAGAGCCTGAGCAGCCCCACGCACCACGATGGGCTGGACTCCTTCGCTGACCCTTTATCTTTAATACAGCGAGTTCGGACCGGGACTGAAGTCCAGGGGGGATTTCAAATTGCAACATGTTGCCTGACTGCATTTTGGTGCTATTTAAAAGCATTAACCTAGTCTGCTTTGTTGCTTTGGCTATTTAGGACAGCTCAAGGGATGTAATCAGTGATCCAAGCCAAGTAAGACAAATTCTGGAAGTTCAGATGGCATGCAGTATACAGGCCTCTTATCTCATCGTCTGATACTTAAAAATTTGTTCGTTGCCCGATTAAAGGTTAAAAAGCGTATGGAAGAAGCCATCTCTGTTTCCTGTCTGAGGATTCCCCATTGTCATAGAAGGATATGGCCTGGAAAAAACTCAAAAGTGAGATAATTTATGAAGTCCATCATAGTCCACATATTCCAAAATGCTGCTTTCAGAGAAATCCATAGACAAGACGGCACATCTGGCTCCTAGAAAGACTTTAGATGGCTTGTGCACAGCTGTCTGCTCCTTGACTTCTGTGCAATTCACCCAGGCAGAGAAGTGTGCAAAATCCTGGCATGACCTGGATATTGATCCCAGCTGCAATCAATAGCAGAACATCCCAATTCCTACTAATGTTAAAGAGGACTGAGTGCTAAGATCTACTGCTAACCAGATCTGCTGGGAATAAATGCTCTGGCAGACAGAAGCTGGAAAGATCATTATCGATGCATGTCTTAAGTACACCCTGTAGCAAAACAAGCTAAATTAAAAGTATCAGAAGTGTATTTCCTGGAGCTTATCAAAAGATAGCAAAATGATGTGGCATTCCCCTTCATGCCAGCTGGTGAACTGGGCTCCAAATGAGTAGGTGGACTCAATCATACAGGTTTTATTCCTGAAAAATTCTTCTGGGAGGTTTGAGATGTACAAGCACCATGAGATCTGGCCTAGATTCACTAAGAGAACATTTCACATTCAGTTTCCTTTAGGTTTTATGTCCTGACTGCCCCTCCCTTCTCCTTCCCCACCCTCTCTCCGGGTTGCCAAGCACAGGCTTAAGTTGCATTAAATGAGTCGTTTTCTGTTTTGAAGAATGTATTAAATTATGTGACAGAATTCAGACTCAAAACGTGTACTCTATCCTCTTTTCGTTTGACAAACCACATGCTACAGTCATCGTGACATAACAGCTATTTTTTTCCTCCCACCATTAATAGAAATCATCACATAGTGTATTTAAAGGGGGAGAAAAAGTGAGTTTAATGTTCAGCCATGCATTCTCCCTTGTTGACAGAATGATCTGGAATAGCCATTTCCCATATTTGAGGGAGAAACTTTTATTCTGAGACCCGAGCAGGCTCTGACATCCCCTGCTTGCTTGCAGGAACACGTTCTCTCAAGAGCTACTAGAGGGTTCAAGACAGAGCCTCCATGCTACTCCTGACATTCACCCTGAAACCCTTTACAAGCAGCATCTAAAGGAGAGCTGCAGAGCTCACCAGAAGCGCCTTTTGCTCTCACCTAAGCAGAAAGAGAAACATGATGTGAGCAAGAACATTGGCAGGGCAAAGGCACAGGCGGAAGCACATACCACGATGTGGTCTCCACAGAGTCCCTATTCTCTAGGGTGCCCATGCCACAGGCAGAACAAAGTTCTAACTGGGGAAGTTAAGAAATACTGCTTTGGTCCCAGGGCTGGACATTTCTACAGATGATGCTGCAAAGACCCAAGTAGCAGCAACCATTTGGCTGATGGTCGTGGTTTGAAAACACAGCAATCGACCAGCTGGATCAACGTGGCAGGGTGCTGACCTCCTGTGGGAACACGTAAGGGGACAGTCATGCAGGGGTGTTGTCATCCATCCCCACCCAAAGATGACCTAAAGGAGCAAAGACTGGAAAGCAATGAGGCACTATGCCTCACCATGGGCTCGCAATGTGTTTGCTCTCCTCCACACTCCACCACCTGCTGTGAGCTAATGTTGGGTTAAGTGATGTGGCTGGTGTTGGCAAACGCAAGCAAAACATCTGTTGAGGAGCTGTGGGTATTTTGTGGGTGGCATACAAGAGCTTTTTCCCCTTCCTCTCCCTGCTACTCTATTTTTTTTTTTTTTTACCGAGGGGACATATTAACGGTTTAAAAATACACAAAGGAGATCCTGACACCAACATCTGCATGGGAACTGAGAAGAGGCAATAGGAAGGGATGAGGAAACCTCACAACTCTAAGACCTTTGGCCCAGGAGGACTTCTCCAGAGCACAGTATGTTGCTGACAGTCAATGAGCAAGCTCCCAGTGGTACAGGATTTAGGATAATTGCTTATTACCTGTGGTGCTGTACCAGGAGTCCCCAGCCAGAAACTGTAATGACTGTATCTCTTCCACAGACAAACAGGGCTCCTGTTTTTAATTTTAAAGCAGTGCTCTGTAATTTATCAAATCTCTGCACCAGGGAGAGAAAAGAAGAGAGCAGAGCCAGGGGAAGGTTTGAACTGTTGAAAAGCCCCACTGGACATTCATGGCAGGCTCCTCTTCTGTCACTCTCACAGCCCACCTCTCCACATCCAATGCAGGCTACAAAGGTTTCCTTATCAGGGTGGTTTATAAACTGTCAAACTTGGATATAGTACAGCCATCCTGCCCAAAAGGAGATGCAGAGCAGAAGCTTCACCAGAATCTGCTTCCCTTCCTCTGCCAGGCCAAAGAATTGTAGGAAAAGGCTCTTTTAAAAACATTTATTTGCTTAAGGAACATTTATTTAAGTCCCATKGCAGAAAGCTGCAAGCTCAGAGCTTTGCATGTGGAACCTGAGCTACTCTGTCCTCCAAACCTCTCACTTCAAATATTCTGGCCAAACTTTCCCAGCAAGTCTCTCAGGGATTTTAAAGGATTTATTCCCTTTATCACTTGAAGACCTATGAGAATCCTCAGGCAAAAGTTTACCATCTAAGAAACATCAGCAAATTCTTCAGCTCTTGTCAGTTTTGATGTGGGAATTGGACAAATCAAAGTTCCTGGAGAGAAATTTGCTTTAGGAGTATGAGGTCTGACGTTCTCTCATTCAGTTATCAAGCTCCTCATCCGTGGGAGTTAACTACTGAGAGTGTGAGAATAACTGATTTTTCCAGTTTGCTGGCCAAACCAAGAAATACAACCAAGCATACGAAGTACTACCTAAATGGAAAGGTTTCATTTGCAAAAGCAATTGATTTTCAGAATTCAAATATAAAAATGCCATATTTTGTTAGGGCAGTGTTTCACCTAGTCTAGTATTCCAGCTCTGATGATGGTCATAGGACACTATTTAGGGAGAGCCTGCCCACTATCTGTGCAAAACATGTTCCTCTTACTGTCCTCGCATCCGTAATTATGAGATAGGGATGTCAGGGGTACGTTCATGCCTATTCCCTTTAGTATCTGTTCATGGACTTGCTGTCCTTGATTTCCTTGTCCAGGAGGGTGTGGAGACAGAAAGCAAAAAGAATTGGACAAATTCATGGAGCATAAACAGGTATTATAGAGACACAGGTCTTTGCATCTCAGCCAGGCTGTGTATCTCTATCTAGCTTTAAGCAGAGTGGCAGGAGTCAGAAAGAAAGAAGCAGAAGTCTTGCAGATGTCAGGGACCTGCCTAGACCGAGCCACTGGCAGGGCAGGAACTGGGATCTCTTACAAAGCTCCGCAGGTTGGGTGGAGCGTCTCTCCAAGTGAAGGCCTGCCAGCATCCTTAGTTTCCCCAGGGTTCGGCTGAAACTAGCCTGGCGGTCCTGCTGTGCTGCCTGCCAAACATCTGTCTGCATCACACAGAGATGACATAATTTGGAACAGTTTGTTTTTTCGACTCAGGAGAGCTTCAGGGGTGGAAGAGCAGGTCCAGAGATCAATATGCCTCAGCAGAGCTTTGTGATAAAGTAAAACCCTACGGACTTAGACTATATTTTCTCTCTAGATATTTTAGTCACTTTTCTCTCCCTAACTCGAATGACAGAAATCCATCAGTATTATTCTTCAGGATCTTTGCTCTCTGTTATTTTTGGTAATTAAGTACCACGCGGTGCTGTTTGAGAGACTAACATGGGCTCTTCTTGTGCTCTGGAGGAACAGCACCATTGGCAATAAAGTTTTCTACTGGTCTACTAGTTGACCACCTGTCCTATGAGCAGGGGCCTGGGCCATGGCCAGGGTAATTTGAAGCATCCTGCAGTCGTGGTTTGGCCAATCAGTCCCACACATACATTGAAACAATATTTAGCAAATTTTGATCTTTAAAAGATAGCTATTGARCAGGTCTCTATGATAAAGTCCTGCTGTATTCCCACTCTTCCTAAAACTTCTTACAATTGCCTGAATTCCTTATTGCCCAGGTCTTCCTTCTTTCAGCACTGCCATCTTTACAGGATCAGGGACTTCAGACCTTTCAAGGTCAGACAGAAAAAAAAACAATCTGGACTTTCTCTTGCCATTTGGGACCATGAATCTACGAACCCAGGAAATCTGAGCATGTCTGTTGTGCAGTGCAGGTTCCCAAGCTAGCTGGTTTGCCTCCCAGAGAGATTCGAGCTTGGACCTGGAAATCTTATAGCTGTTAGCGCCATGTTACAGCTCGAATAATCAGATCTGAGTCTCAACAGGCCAATTACATCCAGCACAGTGCTGTGCTGACACAGCTTCTGTTTCTGATTTGGGAGCTGGTTTGTTTTCAACTTCTTGGCTACGCGGTGCAGATGTACTCATATCTATCTTCAAACCCTCAGCCTTACAGCGGCAAGAAGCAGCAAAGGTTCCCGCTATTTCCTTTGAGCAGAGTGAAAAACTTGTTAGTAAGAGTAGTATATCATACCAACGTGAGCATGCCTGCTCTGGCTGGGATGCAAGACTAAAGGAACTGCTTTCTACTCCCATTCCTATCTGCAGTAGGGTAGGTGTAGGCATTTATTCTAGGGCAAGGCATAGGGACAAGAGGGCATTTGGAAGGACGCACTCTCACTTCAGCCAAAATCATGTAGAGCAACTAATGTGGTTCACGCATTTGAGGTGGCCATGGAAAGGAAGAAGATTTTAACGCATCCCTCTGCTACCTTGATCCCAGACCAGAACTGTTCTCATGGGCTACTCTAAAGCCATACCTGCTGAAACATCCTCAGGCAGTGACAGTATGCATCAGGATTTTTAAATTTTTTTTTTTAAAAAGACAGGTTAATTGCCAAAATGAAAGTTATTAAATTGCACATTTTTAATTAAAAAGGGTAAGAAACATGATCCAGGGTACAACAGAGAGAACTTTAAAGCTTTAGCTGGATATGCACAACTTGGCTAAAATAACTAAAAGACCAAGGCCATCTTTAGGCCATGATGGGGGATAGTACCAACATAAGTAATAAATGGATATCCTCACTGCAGGATCACTGAGTAGAACTTACAGCGTGTTGAGGTTCTTCAGTCTCCTGAAGGCTCCAGGTTTTATCTCCTTGATGTGGTTGAAACGTAAATCTCTGAAAGCAGAAAATACAATCAGTGCACTCGTGATATAAAMAAGCCACTAGCAATCAGCATCATCCATGGGAGGAAGGGAGGAGGGCTGCTGGGAGAGTCTATCATACCAGGCCTACATGAAGTGGAGAAATGGAGACAAAGATCAGGGAAGGGAGTGGAGAGGGAGTGGGGACGATGGCTGGGGTCTACTGTTGTCTGCAAAGTCAGCCAGCAGCCAGGACAAACCTACATTTACAAAATTCATTTTAATTTCACAGAAAACTAAAGACTGAAAGGACTCAAGTGATCATTTCCATGAACACTGGACAAGGTCTGCTGCTCAACACCCCAAGCTCACGTGCAATTACACTTGCATCTCATACTGATTTGCAGAGGAATGCACATCATCACATGGACCCATTTTTTAGCTCCCTAGCAAAATTATCTTTGCCCTAAAATGGTTAAATCTGATCAAATAACCTCATATAATAAGCACTTCACATTCTGCTCCACAATGCTCCAAGACTCAGAACAGCTTATCGCTGCCTGCATTTCAAATTTGTGCCAACTTCAATTAGAATTAGTGGAGTCCAGGGGATTCTGGCAAATTTCAAGGGCTGTCCATGTAACTACATCGACTTGGAGCCCTAAAACATGGGGTTTTGATTGCTAATGAGATAATAAAATAAGAGCTAAGTGGTTTAACCTGGTTAACCAAGTAGAAACACTTCTATAGGGAATGTGCATTGATTTGGCACCTTCCATGGTCCAGTGTATTATAACAAACCGCAAAAGACTGACAAATGTTTTTTGCTGCTAATTCCTATGCAAAGCACAACAATGAAGTTGCTTTTTTTTCTCCTACGCTGCCTGATCTAGCACATTTAGAGAATACGCAGCTATTTCTCGGTTTAAGGCAGCCTGTTAAGAGCATTTGCTTCAAGAGGAAAAAACACACGAATATGCTGAATTGCCCATCATTCTGGTGGTAAGTYACAGAGCATTTGGAGGCAGAGTTTAAAACAAGAATTCTACAAATAGCTACAAGTTCAACACTTGTTTTTAGCACAGGCATCAACAAGATTTGTGTTCGTATAAAATTAAGATTAGAAAGAGGTGCATTCATTGCAGGCAGCTGTAAACTCAGACTGACAGTGAGTATCCAAGGGGGCTGAAATATCTTTGAGCAAGTACTCGAGAAGAGGATGCACAGTAAGTAAAGCTGATTTTATTTTAAGATGTAATGTTTCTTTAGCTTAACAGTTTGCAAAACTAGTTATTTTATGTTAAAAAATTCCCACTAAATTTTCTTACATTTTAGGCAGAAAATGCATGGCATTTTTACTTAACTCAAGTTACACTGAACTATTAAATCTCTGCCTTGTTACCCCTTTGTTATCACTGAATGCAACAGAACATATGCCAGTGGAAGTTGACTTTTCTGTTGTGTTTTCTCCTTTCTGTAACTTTTCAAATCTGAACAAAGGAAAGAGAAGACTAATGTAGGGAGAAGTCTCTCCCCTTTCTTAGTGGTAAGTATTGCACAGAGAAGAGTTAGAGGGTAAGAAGGAACACAGCTTCAATATTTCAAAAAAAGTGTTGGAATTGTAATTTACAAGCACCATTTGTCCACTGCAAACTGCCGTCCCAAAGGATCACCCTTTAGAATTGCAGTTTTTAACAGTAACTTTACCTTCGACATTTTCTGGTGTCTTGGCTTTACTTGCATTGCTTCAAATGCGCGTTTCTTGCTCTTCTTGTTGGAAGGTGTTACATATCCCTCCTCCCTGATGATGTGAATTTGAGGATATCTGCATGGATTTTTCAAGGCAATGGTTGACACCATAAAGCCAAATACACTTAAACATTGGCAAAGGTGATAGCACAAGGCGCTGACTATTCTCCACGGCCTCATTAAAAGGAAATGAGGAAAGACTAAACCATGAAAAAAGGTGAAGAAATGCAAACTTGATTTATACACTGTAACACACAGACACCAACTCTGCCTGCCCCGGGGGGCTGTAAAGAGCTGTGTAATTAGTCCAGGCAGCTGGCTACAGGTAACAGGGAACATAACAAATAAATGGAAGAAATACACAGGGGTCAGGGCTGAAGCTGTTGATGCTCATGGAAGGCAGCGGGAACCAGGCAGTGAAGTGTAAAACACCACTTTGGGTCACAGGCTGCAGGTGGGGGAAAAAAAAAAAACAAACCAAACCCCAGACTATTTTAATGAACAAAGACAACTGCAATCCTTCACACCCCAGCATTCACACATAAGCGTACAGCTTCCACAGCTGAAACAAAAAGCAAAACCCAGAACCACAGGTGACTAAAAACATCTGTGAAAACCCAGAAAAATAAAACACAAGCTCCTCCGCTCCCAGGTTTGTTTTTACTATCCGTTGCTTGCCGAAAATGACTCCTTGGAAATGGTGCTGTGGAAGTTTGCACCTGGTCTCCAGCTCCCTAAGCAAGTCTGACCTCCCAGGCGGTGGGTTTCTTCACCTGTGAGAGCAATAAAGCAAACCTGGGCTGTAGAGCCTGGCAGGAGCRACCCTGTGTCACTAACAGAGGTCTCATGGCTGTCACTTGGCCGGACCATCTCTCAGTAGTGCTCCTGCTGCTGAGAAGCACATGGATGGAGAGATGCCTCCTGACAGTTCCCACTGCTGAGCGAGCAATGGGGGTCTGGTTTCATGCAGGAACTTTTCACCTACACCACCCCAAGGAGCATATAATAAAACTTAGCTTATTATTTTAAAGAAACATCTTGATTTTTCTTCTGTTTTCTGTTCCAGATAAGACCTTCAAATGAGTCCCTGGACCCCAGCTGTCTTGCACTCCTTTGGAAAGCTCACTCTCCGGTTTGCTCTCCATCACACAAAGGCAACAGCTTTCCCCACAGACAAAAAGGGGAACTGAAACAGTGCATGTCTACTCTGAGCACTTCATTTCAAGAAAYGATGTGAATTAACTGGAGAGAATCCAGAGGAAAGCAATGGCAATGATCTGAAGTCTAGAAAACATGACAATGAAAAGAACTGAAATGGCTTATTTAGCMATAGATACAATAACTATGTCAGAACATTGCTACAAATAGAAAAGGGCAAATAGTCACTGACTAAAACTGCAGATTCTGGTTTGTTTTTTTTTTTTTTTAAATATCTTAAACAGCAATGCTGATAAAACACTCAGGTGGACTGCACGTGAGACAGACATTAGCCACAATATGGTTTAGGTAGCGTGGATCCTGCCCTGGAGGCAGAAGGATGGACTAGACTATTTTGCTCCCTGTATCCAAGAAAGCAGTAAAAAGACACTAGTGTGGATGTCCCCACACAGCAAAGAAAGCCCCTGAAGACATGGAGGAACTCACATCTTCCTCCTTACCAATGCATTAAAAAAAAAAAAACCATTACTTTGGCTCATCCATAGTGTTTTTTCTCCAGACCTTGCCTTAGCCTGAAGCTTAGCTGGTAATGAATGCCATGTAGGGCTGCACTGGGAAATTCCTGGCTTGCATGTATTTGAGAACATTCCCTACAGAGTTTGTCCCCTCTTACACAGAAACGCTTGTTTCTCTCTATTCCCAGGGCACTCACTCTGGAAACTTTACGTTTCTTTTCATGAACAAGTGTGCTTTTTATGGGGACCCACCACACAGCTTCTCCCGTGCCAGCCTGTTCCAGCTGCTGTGTGCACCGGCAGCTGGGCTCCCTCACTCCCGCCTCCTGCTTTCCACCTTGGAATTTGCAAAATGGGGGGGGGGAATCCCTTGTGATTTAACTCTCCCCCATGTTTTCAAGGTCAACAGTCTGGGATTACAAGATACCCTTCCACAAGGAACAAAGGGGATATCTGCTGCTAGAGGATCCCAGATGCTTTTCTACCTTCAAATACACAGTGCCTGGGACAGCAGCTGTCCTGCATCACGCAATACTGATCCCTCTGGACAATACCAGCTTGACTGGCTCAGCAGAAAGTCTCACCAAACCCTCGTGCCAAAGCACCATAGCTTTGACAGGAAACTGGGTTGGAATACATGGATAATCCAGGATCTGCTATTGAAATAACTCACCTTTTCTGACTCTGGGAACTCTTAACCCCATTGCAGAGGCTTACCAAGCATGCCAGAATTTGCAAATGGATGGGGAAACAGGTCTTTACTGAATGACACTTCAATCTTTCTGATCCTCTCGAAACAATYATTCCTGAAAGCACTGTGTTAAATAATTAACAGCGATTAGCACATAAAGCAATCAATGGCTTTTACAAGAAACTTCCACTTCTGTTCCATCTATTTAGGCTTTTACAGAATCATGTACTACTATGTTAAATAAGCAGATAATTAGCTACAAGAGGTATTTTACTGCAGTTCCATGGAAATTACTGGGTTTCACTGAAGCATCTTTTGTGTTCAAAACGCTGTGCACAGCAATGATGCTGGCAGTTCTGGACCGTTTCACCCAGAACCGGTTGAGTAAGTGGCAGCCACCCAATCATTATCAACAAAGACACAGAGAGTAAAGGTGGTTTTACAAACAGAAATAAGACATTAAGGTTCCTTCCAGTGTTTCCTGGGGAAGGGAGGGTGTGAAAGACATCCTAAACACAATTTTTAAGTCAAGTTTCCCATATATAAGAAGAGACAGAACATTTATCAGAAAGATGATTGTTTCTCTTACGTATCTGCAGAACATCGGAGTCAGCTCTGCAGGTTCCCCCGTCCTGCCAAACAGATCCAGTCCTGGCAGGAAGGGAAAACAGCCTTGCTGAGATGGAAATGAAGTCTTCCAGACTCACTGTCATCGGCTCCCCAACTCAGGAATGTCCCTCTCACACATGAGTCCCCAAATGGCTTTAATAAATGACAGCCTTCATCTCCGAATCCCTACATGGACAGCTGAGCGTTGCCATCTCTGCTAGACAGACGAGGAGACCGCAGGGAGGCTCAGGGCTGGGGGTTTTTCCAAGTCCTGGCTATTTTGGGGAGTACCAGCTTAAGACATCAAGATTTGACTGTTCAGAGAGTGAAGAGGAAGGAAAATATGTTCAGCATGGAATTACTAGTAAACGAGATTATACGAACATGGATGAAACACTGAAGAGCAAGCAGATGCAGAGAGCCTCATGCTGCAGAACAGGCTGTTGTTCTCTGTTGCACAGCCACGCTGCTTACATTTTGAAGTTTTAGGGATGGGCACACTAGATTTTAATTAAGAAATTACCACAGGCATTCCTGAAACCAGCTTTTTAAGATTTCAAGTCCCACAAACAGGGGTCAGATTTTCAAAAGGGCTCCCTCTGCATCAGCTGGGGCAAGATAGTAGTTCAGCAGCCAACGTACCAAGCTGTTTTGATCCCACCTTTTCTGKGCACATAAGCTGGCATGAATGTTGCATTTCACAGTCTGGCCCTGAAGGCAGTGCCAGGGCAGGAGGGGTCTGCTGGTGCTTCATCCCTGGTGGAATCATTTCCTCACCTGCCACAGGGCATCCCTTTAGCTCTTGCCAGTAAAGGCAGGAGCAAGGAATATCTCCAAAACATAGTTTTCGCCCTGGACACATATTCAAGTAGGGAGATTACACAGGAAACTGCTGACCTCATCAATCTTAGATACTTTGAGCTATTATGTATTAACAGCTGGTATGGAGATTAGGGTCTGATCCTAATCAAACCAGCTAAGTCTATTCTTGGGCGTTCATGTCAGCAAGGAGCAGGACTCTTTTAACCTAATGAATATTTCCTTTGTACCATCTATTCAAGATACTGCCCACATCAAATGAAGACCACTTTCCCTCCTGCTGAACTGTGTTCTGACCCTGAACTGGAGGGAGTAAAAGAAAATTTCAGAGCGTAAAGATCTCTCTCTCTCTCTCTCTTTTTCATGGAGTCCAAGAAGCATAGCACCATGCCAGATTGAATGAACTGCTGGGGCATTCTTTAATATCGAGTCTCGTGTAGCATAGATGTCAGCTTTTTTCTTTTTTAAGAGCATGACCATTTAAGTCTTTACCCAGAATACAAACACATTCTTCCACCAAAAAATACTGACTTCTCCTTAAAGAGCACAGGAGAAAAACCTGGTATACCTATGGGGAGAAGGATGTGGTGAGGTCAATGAAAATGCAAATACTCAAGTAGGAACCAGATGATGAAGCACTGTGAAGTCCAGTGAAGGTAGGATTTCTAAACACTTAAGGTAGCTACAATTGCAAGAGTTAGGATGCTTTCATCAAAAGATGCTGGAATGTTTCTAGAAGGAAAATATGTTTTAAATACCTTCCCTCCCCATTTTCCTTCCGATGAAGGGCCTTCTATAAACAGAACACACAGAAGACTTTGGTCACCTCTAAAAGGTTTAATGAGGATTAAACACTACAGCGAAAGAAGTCAGAAAGAGATCACACCTGGCACATCCAGAATGCGTGGGTGTGCATTTAAGGCCTGCATATAAGACTATCACACGCAGAGGAAATGAGTAATCCATTCTTCAACCCAAAGCGCACGACAGAGACCACAAAGGGAGCAGCATTTCCAAGAACTCATTTGCTCAGTAAACCTTTCCCCAACAAATGTATAAAGTTCCTTCTCAGAACTATGCTCCTTAAGATAGACTAGGAGAGCTACATCCTGTCCTACTACAGCCTTCCCTACTGCAGTGCAACGACCTGCGGGAGGAAGAAGGGAACCGAGCGGCCACCAAACAAGCAGCACAACGACGAAGGGAAACAAAACTCGTCAAGCTGGCCGTGCTTACACTGCCCAATTAGCAACCAGGTCTGTGAACAACTGGGTCACCTTCAGTTCATGCCAGCGATGCGTTCAGATCCCAGATACTGTGCCGCCTTTGCTTGTGCCCTCAGCTATGTTTCTCTAGAAGTACTCATTCATTATGTGCTATGCATAATGCAGAAAGGAGAACAACCCATGGATAATTGGATTGCAATCCATTAGCTGCCAGCCAGAGGGGAACTTCTTTCCATGGATTTCTTCTACTCATGCCCACACGTTTCAAAGTTTATTGTTTTAAATGTCACACTGTAGAACAAATGACTTAGAAGGTTAAAGACCTATTGAAATTTTCTGAGTGTATGTTTCACAGCTGTTCCCTTCTTTGGGCTGCTGGCGAAAAGAACTGCTTGAATCCCAGCGGTAACCAGCAGATCACATCTGGATAATCATGTTCCAGTTGAAYAGACAGCAGCCAAAATACGTTTGCAGTTATACACCATGAATTTTTATAGCTTACTTATCTGTACACGTGTATCCGTTCCTGCCATCCTATTCTCTGCTCAGGATAAAACGAACAAACTTCATTACCAAAGATAAATAGTCTACTGCTAAAACCAGACATTGGGCCAGATCCTCAGCTGCACCCAGCTGGGATTGGGAAGGGAGGAGGGAAATGGCGACCAAAGAGGAGCCAGTAACAGCTCATCAATCCTGGAACTGGTTCCATGCCAATCCCAGCATCGCTCGGAGAAGGCTATGGGCTGCTCTAAGTTACGCCAGCTGGCTACAGCCCCGAGGGGGCCATCTGCCAACGGGGCTTGTTGAAGCACAGCGTGTGCCGGCTAGAAGACTTCCCACTCTTCAAGGATTGTTAGAGAGAGGGTGGCACGGAGTCACGGAGGTCAGAAAGTCCCAAACTCCCAACTTCAAAGCAAACTCCATCTGGAAACTGCAGCTGTTCTGCGAGGGAACCGAGCTGGAGCCTGGGATCGGTGTTTGTATCTGCAGTCACAGACTTGGTCCTATTCATACCAAAGGGCAAATGTGGAAAATATCACAATCCCACATCTTCTACTCAGAATAACACCATGATCAAGACTATTCTTGCTACAATTCTGAATGTTCACTCTGACACAACGGTCCTCCCAGGAGAAAGATTAACATACCAAAAAGCTGGAGTAGTTCAGGGGCTTGGTTAAGAAGCATTCTTTGATCTTTCACAATTAAAAAAAGTTTAATTATGCAAATGCTATTTATAACAGATACAATGGGATGCTGGCTGGCAAATGCATTTACATACATTAGATCTTCAAGATAGCCAGAAAGTCAGGATTTTTACTTGCCACACGCCATACAAAGACACATGATCTGCCAACAGAGAACACTTACCAGGCTCATGTGTCTTTATATCTATGGGGATCTCTACTCATCAATACGGGTTTTGCTTATAATTATGCAGACAGTATTAAAAGAGAATAAACCAGATAAATCTCCTTAAAAAATACTGGTCTATAAAGACAGTCATCTAATTTTGGAGTATTACTACTTTTATCTCTCACACCTATACCATTTAGTTAATGTCTAAAAACCCAGTTTCCCATTCAAGGCTGCGGCTGTCATGTTAAACTAAATAAACCAGCTTTCCAAATGGTTAAGCAGGCAAAACACAGACCATTTACAAGCAGTGTACATGCAAACTAGTTAGAGCAGAGGAGAGGGAATTAGGGTGACTGCATACACTGCATTGGAAAATCTCGTCACCCTTCTAGATTGAGTTTTACAGACAACTCAATGCCACCTACATTACAGCAAGATACTACCTGGAATTTTACTAAAGCTGCAAAGACAAGCCACGGACCAGAGTTACGTTTCGTCCCCTGTAGCACAGAAAGAATGAAGTGTGCTATTGCCAGAGAGCATTTAGAAATCCACCATTCCAGTACTGAAAAAAAAGTTGGTGACCACAGTAAATTTCCCTCCTTCTGCGCTCAAGAATCTTTACAGGAAGCACACTTGGGCCATCCAGTGTGACAGTAAATGCTGTCTCGTTTTGGAAAAGGAACAGAAATTAAGCTTTATTGAGCTCAGAAATAATCTCAGTTTAGCCAACAAAACAAACTTTTCCCCCAATAAAAATCTATGTTTAAACAAAGAGAGACAAACTATTTTGCTAAAATCAAATGGCGTAAGGGTATTTTAAATATTTTAAAATTTCAAGATGCAGACAAATCTGTAAGGGGGAAAAAAAGTTTGGTGACAATTTGGAGAGTCAGACTCTGCAAGCTGCTGTAGAGCAGATAACCACTACCCAGACAGTTTGCCACAAGCCATACAGTACTGACCAGTTCCACACTGTAGAATAACCACTCCATCCCTAGCCTAGAGAGAGAGCAAGTCCAGATTCTGACCTGCCCCATGTCAGGGTGACTCCCAAGTAGCCCAGCGGCAATCAGTTTTCCCAACAACGTAGCTTTGGCAGCTGTAGCAAGTGCAGACATTTTCCTGTGTACCGCTAATGCTAGAACTTCTTCTGTGGTTTCCTTCCACCAAAGCAGATCTGGATGGCAGCAATTAAAATGCCAGCATCCTGCCCACATCATGTTCCTTAGGCTGCCAGCAGAGAAAATGCATTAGCAATATTAGTGAGATGTTTACAGGAGAAACGCTAGTATAGATGTTTTGGCTAAGACCAAATTTGGTTTGTTACAGGCACAGGGAAAGGCTTCTCAAACTAGTGTTGAAAAAGTTTTACAATCGGCAGCAGTTTAAGGAGGATGAGCATAAAGATAAATTTTTGACAAGTCTTTCCTACTATTTACAAAAAATGTCTTCCAAACCAAGGCATCAACTAAGAGTAGCACAAAGGGAAGTATTTTGTCACTGCATCTTAAAGCCACCTTTAAGTTTAGGATTAACTACTTCAGAATCACAGGGAAGCGCTCTTCTGGATCTATCAGTAAGAGCTGTTCAGGAGTCTCCAAGCTTTACATGCCCTTTTCCTCCACATTTTCTGTCCAAATGGACTCAGCCAGCAGCTCCCTCGCCAACAGGTACTTTATTTCTCAAGGAATCTGTGAGTTGCCACAATTGTTGCTTTCCAAATAAGCCTTAAGTTTAGTTTGTATAGTTCAGATAGAAACTGGAAAACTGGTACTTAAAGTTTAGGAAAGAAACGGTGTTGTACGTATTAGAAAAGTGTTTGTTTCAGTAGAGACAAAAGCCTGAACTGCTGTATTTCCTCTCTCACCCCTGCACCCATATACAAAATCTTCTCAAATGTGAACCATGTGCCTTTCTATAAGCTCAGTTTAACATTTGTGACCTTTGATTCTCCAAAACTGTCTTCCAGTGATCGCCCTGGCATTATTCTCAGTAAATTTTTCAATTCCCTTGATTGTCCTGTTAATAATTAACTGATGCCAAAAGAAGCAGTTTCTGTTTTATGCTTTAAAAGCAGGAAACAGTCTGTGATGCAGACAATTCTGCAGAAAAAAAGCAGGAGGATAAAAAGCATGCCTTTGGCCTTAGTTTTTTCTTTCTTCTTTCTAAAGACCAAGCAGGTAAGAAAGGCAGTAAAATGAAATGGTTACTCACAGTATGTTTGTCTGGGGTGGGATATCGGGGATGGTTTCCAACATCAGATGCATGCATCTTACTGTAGTCCTGAAGCACAGGCAGCGACTAGGACAGGAGCAGGAGAAACTAGGCAAGAGGAGAAAACACAAAAAGCCTCGAAGAGCTGAAGATTTGATCAGCATGGTGTTTGCTGGAGTGTATTTGCCTCAATTCTGAACTGCAGGGAGCTGACAAAAAAAAGTTTCCCAGCCCTGAGGTCCAGGAGGAGGGGACTCATCAGCATGTGTTTGCAATTAAATTAAGGCAGTTTGACAGGCCAACCGCCCACCCTCTCTGCCATTATGTACATCATTGAAGATCAGACTGTTCCCACCCCTCTTTAATTGTGGTGCTGAAATACAAACTCCTAATTTTGATTTATTTTTGCCTTGTTTCTTATTTTGAACAGCAAGTTAACTCCTCACCTTCTCCTCAGGCATTTATCTGAAAGCATGCAGAATGCACCCCTGTGGACAAAGACCAAAAAATGACCCTGTGCTTGAGGGCCGAGCTAGGATGCAGATGGCTCAGGGTCAAGGTTTTTATGTCAAAATTTTTGCCTTAGTGCACTCTCTGCAAACTAAGGATAGCATCTTATCTAACAGCCTGTCAAATGTATCAGGTAGTAAGACTTCTAGGATAGAGGCTCTCTCTTATTACATGTAGTTATAACATCCAGCAAAAAATTGTCTCCAGCTACTGATGGGAGCGTGGAATGCTACAGGTAAGTGATTTTAAAAGGGAGATCACTAACAGAGGTAAATAACCTGCAAATAAAGACAAAAAAAACCTGATTGTATGCATTCTGTAAAGTTTCTTATGCAGAGTCATTTCAAAGACCTTTTAGCTAGTATAATTTTTTTCTACAAGGATGTCATTTGGAAAAATGTCAGGATTTTGGAGAAATTAAAGGCAACTGAGGGGTGAAGAGGGAAAGAAACAATGAAATCAACTGAGTTTGAACTGTAGGAAGGGCAGACCTCAGTTTGTTTCTCCCATTGGATGACAAAATTGAGATGCAAAAGGGAGGACTTGTTTCCAGTTCAATTAATCACCTTTTACTGTTATAAAGAGCTTAAAGTGAAAACAGCTTGTCTCTAGGTTTTAAGTTATTACTACACAAGATCCTAAATGTGTGGGTTTAGCATGAGTGTGAGGCATTAACGCTCATTAGGATATAAAGGTACTTGAGGAATTCCAAACATGGCACCATTCCACATTACCTGGAAGATCAAACGAAAGTTTCCCATCAACCCACACATCTGCTTTATACTGTAAACTACAATATAATTAACGTGACACACAGTACTTAACAAGAGTGACACTTAAACCTCCCCAGTTCTCTTCTCCCTTCAGATTCTTTGTCACTTGAGCATTTGGGGAGAGAGTGTTGGGTTTTGGGGTTTCACCTACAAATTTCATGTCATAGATGGTAAAAGCTGTACTTTTTTTTCCAGCTATAAAAGGGCATTATACTGCAGGTTTCCTGCATCCAGTCCTCAGGCAATCTGTTGTTTGTTTGCCCTGGCATCACTTTGAAATCTAAGTTCGCTGAAGTTCCCCACTCCCCCTGTGGACCCAACTCATGGTTGTGAGCAGAGTGTCCTCTAGTGGCCACCCAACCCTTTCTTACGAAAACAGGCTGTAAAAGGTTAAATTATCTGCTTCAGCCTTTATATAACAATTGGCAGCTGAGAGCAGATTGCTCCAGGTGAATGACAGCTTTTAATTCCAATTTGAGAAGTTAAGTGCATTAGAAGTGCATCCTTCTCGTGCAGCAGAAAAGACAACGCAGGTTATATCGAAGTCTTCAAGTCATATGTTCTTCCAGCCTGATTGCTCCCCATATCATCGCTTTCCAAAACACACTGAACTCTGTTAGGACAGGGTAACACAGCTACTTAGGAGCTGCTCTGTAAAGAAGTATTTCAAGGAAAATAAACAAAAATGCTCTCTTCAAACCATGCTTCAGTATTTAGGAAAGTCATCAACATCTTCCCTGGCCCATCTGGCCACTTTACAAATAAAAGGCTTTTGCCTTCTGCCTCCTATTACATCTTGGTGCATAAACTCTGAGCTCTAAACCAACCATCTGCAAAAAACAATCCCTTCCAGGTTTATTTATATGGCTAACAGGAGAGCTGGGCTAGGGATCAGTCATGTTTCTACACGTACTGTCTTTGGAATCTTATTTCAGCGCCTGGCTGTGCACAGGGTGGCAGCTTCTGGAAGGATTGATGGGTATTTGCCTACTACTTTGTAGGAATGGGATCTTTAGCCAAGTCAGCAGATTTAACAGTGGCCATACCGCAGGGAATAATTTGAGTGCAAAAAGGCAAATTCTACAACCTATACATTTACTCAGAAGCAGATCTTCGCCTGAACTTCAAACATACCTCTTTTACCTTGCTTATCTCCCCTTCATGACAAATGGGATGTTTGTGAGGTGTTACGAAAAGCTAGCAATCACAGTTCCCTTACTCTTGCATTRATTTATCTTATTTTCCATCAACACRACAAATTGTTTAAAAAGGAGTGTGCAGCTCTGAACAAGAACAAAAAGTTAACTCTTAAGCAACAGGAGTGAAAGTTAACACTCGTGTCCCGTGCTTAAGCATTTCCAGCCTCTGCTAGACAGACTTTTTTTAYACCAGTAGAATGCAAGGAAGCTTGGTTTTGTTTTTCAGGTGTGGTTTTTTTTTTCCCTCCACGCTTTTTTGTTTTAACTATCACTTCTGCCCCAGTAGAAAGATTTCATTGGAGTAGGTCCCCTGAAGAGCTCATCACTACTTCACAGGGAACTATGAAGTGAACATAAACATTATCTGACAAATTTAATTTACTTGRTATCGTTTGTATGACACATCCATAGCTTTCCAAAGCAGAAAAGGATTTTTTTCAGCAAGCATCACGTGAAGAAAACATTAACACGGAACTAGCCTCATGTTATAGTTGGCAAAAGGACATCTATCATACAGGTGACAGGAAGAAACACAGTAATTATCCTGTGGAATAAAGGTTAACAGACATTTAATTAGCAACAGCTGTATTTGCTATTATGATCAGTTTCCTATTACAGCTGAAGCCAAAATATTATTCTCAGTACTAGTGAAATGGAAGCCTTAAACACCAGCTCTTAAAAATCTGCATTAATTAAGCACTGAAACAGAGCACAGGAGACAAGAGGGGTGCTGCAGTTCAGAATGCATTAAACAAGCTCCTGACACATTTGGTTTAGGCAATTCCTTGAAGTACAGAAATGGACTAAATGACCTCTTGGTACCTGTTGTCTACAGGTCTAACAGCCAGGTAAGTGAATTCACTCTTTTAACTGTTCTGACATATTACATCTAGATCAGTGCTGCGTGTGCTAATTCCAAAATACATCTTGCACAACTCCATTACATAAAGGTTTAAAAATCATGAGCTGGGCAGGTTTCTTTTGAGAGATTATATTCTGAGAAGTTCATCTAAAACTACACACCTGCACCATATTATTACGTGCTTTTTCTAGTGTTCTAGTGTCTTAACCTTCAGTTATGGAAATAAGTACTTATCTACAAAGTATTCTAATCACAACATGATGCAAAGCCATGTTAAGAAGGCTAAAAAGTCTTTACTGAATTTATTGATACAGAAACACTTACTAATAAAGTTTAAATTGCATAACACTTTTGCATGCCTTAGGCCATTTAACTCCAGTTTCTACACATAGATTTTTCAACTTACACAGTAATGACTGAAGCAGCTTGAAGTTAATTTCTTTCTGCAAATTTACTGCAGTATCAAAACCTAAAAGGAGTCACATACAATTAAAGTGAAGACTACTTAGAACACAAAAGGAAACAGTCAAGCAGGTAAAATTCTAGACAGCTTACAGACTATACAAAAACAGTTATGCTACAATTACTCTATTAGAAATGCATACAAAACTACAGTGCAAGTGCTTGTGCACAGGGAAAACATATTTACAGTTCCCCTTCATTTACAGGCTATAAGCAATACTATTTCACAATTATATTACACATAAAATTTCTACTATGGGTTTGTTTGGATCTGTGGTTTTTTGGACAAGGGGACAATTTGACAACCTAGAACATAAATTTCCTGTATATATATTTATTTATTCAACCTTATCCAGGAAAAATAGCAGTATTTTATGCATCTTATAGAAAGCTACAAAAATCTAGCAAATGTAATAAAAAAGGCAAATCTGGTGAAAAACCTGATAAAATATCTTTTACAGCTGGGGGTTGGATGGGGGTAAAATCAAACAGGGATAAATGAAAGATAATTCTCCCTCAACTGGTCAGCTTTAACAGAATCTCAGCAAGGTTTACTAATACGAACCTGAAGTTTAATGTCATTTTTAAAGCAACTTCTTTAAAAGAAGTTTTGTAATTAACAAATTGAAGGATGACCTGGTAGCCAAAAGTAGGAGGYACCCTGTACTATGCAGGGGTATGGAAATTGTGCCACAATACAGGAAGGCACGTACCTGGTATGACAGCTATTAAGCAGAAATGCCTAACCAGTACAGAAGTGACAGCCTTTGGGGAAGCACAGAGAAATATTACACGTAGATTCTATTAAGCCTCCATTTACCACCATATTCAGGATTTTCATTTATAGAAAGAAATCCATTGTAGTTGCCAGAATTACAAGATGGGTACTTGTATGTTTACAGGAAACCATCAGCTCAGTGGCCACAGAACTGCCCCATTTAAAATAAAGAAATAAAAATCTGAGGGAGCAAGATAGCTTGGGGTACCATTTAGACCAGAAGTGGAGACTTAGTAAACCAGAGGCAAAACACAGCTTACAACTGTGTTATGTGCCAGCAGCCACATGACACCGTATTATTAGATAATATTCTCAAAGATATACAAAAAGCCTATCAAGCAAGGAAGAATTCTCCACCTCGAGCTTAGACGTACAACAGTTATCCRTTTATTTTCAAAGCCGCACAGAACTTTGAAACACTATTTATCAAGTTGTGCAACTCAGTACCATTAACCGAAAACCCAGCGTATTTTTGGCAAGACAGTCTTCATTCATTCCTCCTCAGAAAATGAGGAGACAGTGTGAAGGAAAAAAAAAAAAAAAAAAAAAAAAATATCAAAGTGATACCAACTTAAGTGCTTCCAATGGGGCAATGCCTTAACATAGTTTCATTACCTACCGAGAGGGGKTTTTYMMCCCCCCCCAGCTTTAGGAGTATTTCACATCAATACAAGCTCAAGGGTTTCTTTCCAGCCTTTACCAGTTTAGGTAGATYTTTCAAACAGGCTGAACCAGGTAAACTTCCCCTTCTAAATGTGGTATCTCCTTCCATCACCATTACAGGAAGACTTGGGAATAAAAATTAGGGTTCACACCCAAAGAACTGCAGAGCGTGAAGTCCTTCTATACGAGTTAAACATCTACTTAATTGTTGCAGGAATAAAATAACCTACCAAGTCGATCAACTTCATTCCACCTACCGTATGTGGACCGTGTGTGCACAAGTTGTATTCTAGCCACCTTGCTACAGCAGGGCACACACACAGCAACAGCTAAGAACTGCATCAGTTTGGCTTTCTAGACTGTTTTCAGGTTCTACATACCCTCCACAAAACTACATTTGGCTGAATTACTGGGACACAMGCCACTCCGCTCAGGCTCGCGCTCTGCACTTCACTCTGTTCAGCCCAACAGACCTAAGTTCTCACACAACAGCAAAATCCACAGATTCTGCTTTCACAGTCAGTTTTCACAAACTCACTGCTATGCATCTCCTCTCTACCCTCTTCCCCAGTCAGAATTACTCTGTAAATGTTTCCAGAGACAACAGTCACAACCCTGACTACCCTAGCATCCTGCCAAAGCTAATCAGCTTTGCAACTCTTCACTTGCCTCCATCGCTTTAAAAAAACAAAACCAAACAACTTTGCATCTCTATTAGACTAATTCACTAGAACAGGTGTTTCCCATTAAGAAAACCAATATTCTGTGAAACATTTTTACCTTTTACTGAAAAATTATATATAGTTTATAAGCAAAACTGAGACCAACCAAAGGGGAGCTGATGCTTTCCTTCTCATTCAAAACCTGGATGCCACAAGGCCAGATGCCAAAAATTCTTTCCTTTCATGTCTGTAAAAGTTGTGCTTTTTCAGATTACTGGAAGAAACAAGATTTGCCAGGTCAGTTTTTACTAATAATCTTCATCCTCCATTAAACACACACCACGGTAAACACATGGCAGGTTTAGTGGGAGAGAGCACAGACAGCAAAGGTCTTTGGGGAACTGCTTAAGAATATTTAAAAACTGCAATTCAGTAGAGCAGCCATGAGATTTTTAGAATATCTCTGTGCAGTTAGTTTCAGGGAGTTAAATCCTCCTTTCCATAAGCAGCTGAGCATTTCACCAACTTGCTTCCTAAGGAATCCCTGCTGTAGGATAAAACTATAGCACACAACTGAGAAGAAAAAACTTAAAAAAGCTATAATATTTAAGTATACAGCAGCCACATTCCCCAGCTAGCCTACTGCCTTGGGTGGTCATATTAGCAGGCAAGCAAGTGGTATACATTTGTCAAGCCCTAAGTAGTACTTTATTTTCTGCCTACTTCCCACTTTCTAGAAGGAAATTACTTTTCCCTGTAATAAAGCAGGTAATATTTCAAGGGATCAGGCAAAGGCAGACTCAAGACCTTTTCTCTCAGAAAGTTTACAGGGGGATCTGGCTTTAGTTCAGAGGGTTTAGTTTCTTCCTCTTCTCGTCTCTCATCCTCGATATCCTCACTGTTGTTGTTATCATCTGACGGGTTGGAGATACGACTAGCGAAGACCTCTTTGTCCAAGAAAACAATCGTTTCCATGCGACGGCGACGCACACGTCTTCGTTTAAATCTTGGGGGGTTCTTCAGCCCATTTCCATTTTTGCCCATTGTTTCTTGATGTATAATTTTTTTAATGGTTCCTCGGATGGCTATGCGAGCCAGATCCTGGAGGCTGCGAACAGCCACTGGGGCTAAAACAAAATGAAAACCATGAATAGATACAGAGGAACTCCCCTCAAGAGTACTCATAGGAAAAGTTGTATTTGCTCAAATTAAATCAGGCCACTTGAATTTCCTGCTGTGATTACAAAAGCAGCTCTATTCAACTCCTGTCAACTCAGATAAACTGTATTGTAACTTTCCAAACAAAATTCAATTATGCATTTCTCTCATTAACTGAAGAAGAAGAATGGGATGAAAGAAGAGTTTCATATTTTGATGTCAAGTCCTCACAATTATTTTAAGATACACATGTCTTAAAGATTATAAGAATGCAGACTTAGTGACTGAAACTGTGACTGTTTAATAACTTAGAAAAAGATATTTTCCTACCGTAGATAACTAGACCTGAAGTCTAGTTAACCCTTCCATAAAATGATTTTTCTATTGTGAAATTACTTCAGCTTTGCCAAGTTCTCCACTTACAAAACATGAGTACTATTTATGCTCTTCAAAAACTGCTTCAGACTTAGTGGGTGAAGACTGGCTAGAAATCATTTGGTAAAAGTAATTATAGAAGCATACAATAAGTTATTGTATTAGAATACTTCCCACATTAATGGTTTGGAAGACTGTTCTGTCTTCTGCACATATTTGCTGCCAGCCCGTAAGTGCATAACGTAACTCATGCAGCATAAAGAAAAAATGTATTAATGCACACACATCCATGTATTAAAATGAAGTAAAACTGAAACAAACAAAAAACCCTGTCTTCTACAGACAAGTAAGCATTCCTGTGACCTGAAGGAATCAGAAAAAAAAAATTCACATGTAATATTTGTGCACGTCTCACTACAAAGCCACCACACAAAGTATGCTGAAATATGCACTTAGTGGACTTCATAGCACTGTATGGACTGCTTACTGAGCTGCTTTTTGTCATGCAAAGACACCTTTCCAGAATAAGAACAAAGCCTGACTAATCCCTTTATGGAAGTATCTCTGTCTTCATGTGTTCTTAAGAGGCCTCTCTACACTGAAGTCTTAATCTAAAGATTGAGGCCACTGCGTACGACCTGTATTTCAAACAGCTAACCAAAAGTTACACAACTTCTATCCCTCAAGCGTTCCAGGTTCAGGATAATTCTGAACTGCTGGGCAGTGAGAGCCTTTGAGTAGATATAATGTTTGTTCACAGGTACTGCTTGTGTATTTTCCATTACCATGGCACAGTGCCTGAGAACCAGCAATTCAGGACTGAAACACATGTCTGCATGTGCAAAAACAATAACCAAACATCCCACAACGTTTAGGTACAATTTCACAAGAAATCATTTATATTTAGAATCTATTTTATGCAATTCTGATTCTTGCACCAGGCCTCAGCAGATATCCTCAAAGACAGACTGGGATCCAACACAAGACTTAGACAACTGTTCAAAGAAGGAAGCAGCTGGAGTAATCTTCCTTGAAAGGATTCATAGGGACGTTACATCTAAGGAAGCAAGGTGCAGCTTATAGCCAAATAGCAGAAGAAACCTCCCCCATACTGAAGACTGTCTGTACTCACGCAAGTGAACAAGCCTTGATTTTCCTGAATCTGCGTGGTTAGGCTGAATCAAAGGAGCAAAAGAAACAGCAAGAATCTTCTTGGTCTCCCAGGCAGAAGGACCAGTACGAGTTATCTTAGTCAACTAAACCAAAACAAGGAGATTATTGTCCATTGTGTGAACTACCATAAGATTTCTGAACAAAAAATGAACAAACTTTTCTGCCTGGACAAGTGGTTAAAGTACTAGAAGCTGCAACAGTAGAAGTTAGCTAATAAGGGGAAACACTGGGGGTTTTCTGGGAGAATTCAGAACTCCTTACAGGATTAGCCCCACGTAACTTCRTCTGTTGCAACACAGTATGGGCACTGGCAGTTTGGGTCACCCTGCTTTCCCAGTTCTTCCTCAGTTCTGAACCAGAACAGCTATGTCTGATCACTGAGAAAATTGATGAACATTCACTCCTGAAGGAAGTCTGCAGATCACTGGGTTTCTGTTACAGCTCAAATCTCTTGCACTAACTCACTGCACAGCATCTCGTGGGGAAGAAACTCTACACTCTGCTCATCTCAGCCACCCTGACAGAGGTAAAAGGTCAGATACCTACACCTCAGCCATACAAGTCCATTAAAACAACACGCCTTTACACCAAAAAGATAATCTGAATTACAATCTTGAGTTCACACACAGGGCAGTCACCCACTCTTTACTAAGAAGAATTAACTGACACTTGTAAATAGGGACAACTTGCACACTCTTTCATAAGCCAGCCAGGGTGTCAAATTTTGTATTTTACCGCAAGGACAACACTAGATTATATAACTTGAACAAAGCCTTGCTGACATTTTTCTGTAGCATGGAAGTAAATTTGCAGTTAACAACAAAAGATGGGAATATGTGAAAGACTGGTAGAACTATGAATTTTTTAAAATATTATGAATAGTGCAGAGTTCAGTTTACACTCATAGTGAAAACTGGTGCACTTAATGCTTTCTCCAATCTGCTACAAGAAGGGCAAACTAAAGGAAGAGCTATTGACTAAACCGAGATCAGAATTAAGAATAACTGAAAGAAACTGAGTAGAAAGGCACTCAACCTTCTCTTCTAGAGGCATGACAAGAATTCCCCCAACTTTCAGCAGGTTCTTCATGTAGTCTTCATGTTCCTTCTGTACTCCAGCACCACAGTAAACACGGTCATACTGAGTACAGTCCGGAGAAATCTCTAAACAATTGCCGGTAACAAAAGATGGCTCACAAAATTCAAATCTGAAAATGAAGAAAGATATGTATCATACAAGAATATTACAATTTATCAAATGAGTTATTTTCATGATTCTGAAAAAATGAAACAATGAAAAATACTTGAAAAAAAACAGTTTCACAGGATTTCTCCTCTGAAGCCTGTATATTCTAGACGTTATCAGAACAGACCACAGCTACAAGTCTCAAAACCACAGAACAATGAGGTGAGAATTCATAGCTGAAAATCTCCAAAGGATGCATAATTTCATACTTGAGTTGCATATAACTCTTCAGAATAAGCTATTTTAAGTCACCTGATGCTGACTCAGTTATAATATGCAAATATAAATATTAGATCTGCAATTCCAAATGTTAAAGTCTTTTAAGGACTGCACCAGGGTTTTTTTGGCATTTTTGAAAGCTTTTAAATGGTTTTCAGATGTTGTGGGGAACTATAACCTGATGCTTCAGAAATATGCTTTGCTGAAGCCAATGGAAGTTTTGCCATTAGCTTCAAAAGAACTGTGATTTCACCCTTCATAAAAAGCATTTTTGCCTACAGCATTTCTGATTCAGTTTAGAAGAAAAATGAATGATTATATGATGCTTCTGGTTTTCTTACATGCTCCAAATCTACATAAGCTTTAAGACCCACATTTAAGGGCTGATTTTGATAGAAGTTGTACAACATATCCATTCTTCTACTGGTATCGAGAGGCAGCTCAATATAGCACCTATTTATTCCTAAACACTTCCTGATGCTTTCTGCTTTTGCAAAGCGTGCTAGACATTCAGAGCAGCCAGCTAACAGTTCCTGCACACGGTGTTCTAACAGCATAACCCAGCAGCCATTTCTCTCAGCAATGCCAATTTTCCAGTCATGTTGATTTCTGAATTTAGCTCACTTTTGCTCCATAGCTATATTTGTCTGGAGAGAGAAAAAAGGTCTTCCTTAAAACACCTATCCAAACAATAGCAATGTGACTCTGAAAAAAACCCAGTCATCTATGTACAAGCACCTTCCATGCTGAAAACTTTCGGTCTGCTGCCAACACCAAGAAAACACAGCCCACTCATCAGCAGCTTTCCAGTGCAGCAGCAACAGCACAAGGCTGAGTAGCTTAAATTCTAGCATGTAATGACTTTAATTTTCTTCCTCCCACAAGAGGAGGACTATCAAGTATCCAGAGATGCTTTACTTCCTTGTTTGAACAAACTGTGAGATGGATCCAAAAGTATGACCGCTACAACTTTTATTGCCAAGGTGACTGTTGGCAATGGTTATCTTGCTGGAAAGTTACTACTTGTGACAGCAGCAGAATGAAGGTTCTAAGGAAGAACATAAATCAAATCTCAAGCAGTTTGAGTACCAACTTAATTATCATAAAACTACCTTCGTATTTTAAACCACCATTTTTCTTCTTCCCAGATAAAACATATTAGGCCATCACAGAAATCAGTTCGTATTCTTCTGATAACCATGCATGCTCTCAAATCACAAACATAACCTGAAACTTGCAAATAACAGTAATAGTTGTTACCTGCAAGTGCATTTTAAAATAAGTAACCTTCTTCAGCTTCCTCTAAGCTCTGCAACAGCAGTGCTGCTATTAAAAAACACTGCAAAAGTTTCTGAAATTCCCCACAATACACATCAGCTTAGAAGGTCACACACTGCAGCTCAGCAAGCCTAAGGAGCCAGAATCCTCAGATTACCCTGAATCCAGAGCTGCCACATGGTGGGAGCAAGAACTGCCATGACTAAAGCCAAATGCACAAAATGAATCCAAACAGGCATTCCACATTCTTACTTGTCAAAGCTGTCACTTGTTTTAATGAAGAAGTCCAATTTCTGCTTCGCATATTCGATCACATCGGAATGAAGCTCCACACCATGGTTAACACCAAAAGGACCTGCAAATTTAGAACGCTAGGATAATGGTAACAGGCAACAACACAAAATCCAGCAGTATTGAATACAGTTTTGGTTACTTCCTATAACAGATTGCTCCTTGAGTGTCAGACAGTCAGTGCTTGTAGGGTCAGCTATCTTAGTACTACAATGGGAATTGCAACGCTATACCTGCAATTTCTGGCAGCAAATGAGGGTGGTTTGCACAACTGACTTTGAACCATTTGCTCTTAACTATGCAGGAAATTCCTCTGCAGGAGGGAAACACTGATACTGAAGAAATACTATTGCTGTAAAACTGACCAGCTCAAAAAAATTCCAATGCAGAACAATAGCCTGCATGTTTTAATAAATCCCTCAAAAAAACCTTTATGTTATTTTTATACCCCCTTGCTGATATGCTAAAAATCTCCTCAAAAGAATCAGGAACAGTCACCACACATTGTACCTCAATTAACAGCAAAAATAAATTGGAAAATGGAGAAGGTGTTCAGCACTCAAGCTTTTTATTCAGAACTGACTTGGTAACTCCTCCAAAAATTCAAAAGAATTCAAAAGCTCGGGAGTTASATATTGGCATCCTAGGTAATCTCAACAAACCTAGCAGAAAACCACAAATGTGATTCCATGAAAAGCCACGGGAGATGGGAGTGAGGCTCTATCCTGACAACAAACATTTCAGCCGTTAAAATTCTTGACACGCCCACAAAAGGAAAATACATACCCTACAGTCATTTGAGATCTACCCTGGCAGCAGGAAGAAGCACAATTGTTGACTGAAATACTTTAGGGCGAATTGCAATTTTATAATTGCACTTTGATCTGTGCCTACTGTAGATGCAGTCACGAAGCCAGTTCTCATGCACTAATTGCTTTCCAGAGACTATTCCCACCTGTATGTTGGCTGGAGTCAAAATTGTATCTCAAACATGTTTCAGTCTAGACAGGACAGTGTAAAAACAAACAAGGCGCAGAGCAGCTATAGTCACAGGTTTCTGCAGGCATGCTCAATCCTAGTTTAAACATGGCACTCCTGCTCCTGAGCTGGGTTCTTGCTTAAGGGGCAACAAACCCAAGTTTGTGCCCAGTCCTGCAGGAATCCACTACAGCCACCTGTGCAATTACATCATTGCCTATTCTGAACCGCCACAGAAATCTGGATCCCATCCAGTTCCAGAGAGAAGGCTGCAAGAATCCTGATAAATTAGCCAGTTGGATTAATGCATTCTTTACTTTCCTGGCCACCTTTTAGTTTTATTACTTGAGGCATGCTTCATTCCCAATTTCAAAACTTTTTTTTTTTTTTTAATCTAACATAAACAGTTAACGTGATTGAAAAGGTATTTACCCAAGATSAGTCCAACCATAGAACTCAGATAACCAGTGCCACTGCCAAGATTCAAAAATGACAGCCCTGGTTGCAGATCCAAAGCTTCCATCACCTCAGAGTAAATGCACGGTGCTGAGAGATGAATATTTCCATGCTTCCACGCCAAGTCCTTGTAGGCATTGTCTTTGAACTCTTCCAGGTAGTAATCTGCTCGATCAATGGCTCGGAACGCCTGTTCTACCAGTTCTGTCCGGATGTATTGTGCCTCCTTCAGGTTATCAATTAATTCATCATTATCTTCTCCTGCACTCACTGCACCTCCCATCTTCAACAGTTTTCTATAAGAACTAAAACTAAAAGAATAATAAAGGAAGGTGAGGTATAGAGCATGCACTTGAACACTATATTATGCTGCTGTATATGAAGTGCTTTGAGAGAGATCTTTAGGTACTTTAAGGAAAACAAGCTGCAGAAAAACATTACCACCACCACCCCCCCCCCCCCCCCCCCCCCCCCCCCAAACAATGAAAACCAAAATGCAGCAGATCTGGCATGTAGTACCTGACACTAGCGGGGAAAAGTCACAATAGACAATTTAAGCGCGCAATGCCTGTCTTCAAACACTACCAACATTTTACTAGCACGTCAGCTTTTTCACTGAATCCTTTTATATAAAGGATTATTCTAGCTCCTATGCTTATAGGTCATTTTTCATTGCAAATCAAACCAACAGCGCCAGTCTGACTTGCCTGTCAGAATTCTTGCCACATGCAGACTTTCTATTTCTAATAGTATCAAGAGGAAATTAAGAGACTAAGACACAGGCAGCAAGAACCAGAAAAATCTCAAATTACATTTTCTTTGAACATGCATCAGGATACTGATTTCACAGAGGTTAAAAAAACTCTGACCTAGAGTACAAGCTTTCTTACTTTAGCAAATGCACTTTCACACAGCTCATCTTCAGAGCTTGAGCTACCATCATCACTAAAGCACTCAACAATACAGACAGCAACTGCAGAGAGAATTTCCACTGAAGCCTGTGGAATTTCTTAGGTCCTCTTAAGTCCTAGATGAGCTAAGCCCCAATTTGGAAACTCTTCAGTGACACAGATTTATGAATTACAAACACTTCTCACTTCACTGATACAATCATCTCCAGCAACCTATTCAGGCTTGTTGGTGGGGGGAAAAGAAAAGCAAGCACCTTCCTTGACTGTGCATTACACTAAGCATGGCTATACACTTCATGTAGTAAAATATCTATACGTTTTAAAGAAAAAGGTACAGGGGGAGAAGAACATAGAAGAACTTATCACTCAAAATTAATCTAGCTTTTCTTCCCTACCCATATCTTAAAAAAAAAAAAAAAAAAATCCTTTTCAGAAAACACAACATGATTTTTTTTTTTTAAATGCATTTATTTACAATGCCATTCTCAGCTCACAATAATAACCACAGAAGCAGCAGCTTTAGAGTTCATTCCTGGGATCAGAAGATCTGCCTACAGCTAAATTGTTGGGGTTTACTTGTTGCATTCGGTAAGAGCAAATTATACACTTTCATTTTCAGAGGAAACAGAGAAAAGCTACAGGAGTCTAAGGAAATTTCACAGTTATTCAAATAACATACCATCCTGATTACCTGTGGAGACACACAAAATAGGATATACTTAGGCAGGGAACTCGAGCCAGTTTTTAATACACTAATGTCTCAAACACATCAATCCAGTTTCAGACCATTAATAAAACTTAAAAAAATGCCACCCCTCTCCTTTCTATAGTTACTCCTTCATTTTCTCTACAAAAAATGATTGTGTTTTATTACTTCACAGTGGAAACACACCAAGTTGAAGGCTTAGGTGAGCTCATCAGCCAATTTGATTTCCCACCCCACCCCACCCCCATACCCATCAACTCGTTGCATCTGCACATATCTTTGGTCAGTATGCTTTACATAACATTCTGCATTAAAATACCCTCTTCCCTGAGGGTGTTGATTCCCTTGACTTTCTTTTGTATATTTTGTTCTTAGGCTTCCTTCTTTCTTCCACTTAAGCTCTTTTTGCTATTAAAAATCTACATTTTTAGATTTAAAGTATGAATAAAAAGTTGTGGCTTTAACAGYGTTCCACTTTGGATCCCCAACAAATTCTTTCTGATGTAAGCAAGCCCCACTGGGACAACCGGTCCAACCTGGTTTTCACTCAGCTATATAATCAACAACTGTTCTTCCATGTTCTTCTACAACATGGAAGACGTTTTTCTAATAAGATCAAGGAATCTCCAAGTTCTGACAGGTGTCAGTTACTTCTGAAATGATTACTTTTACTGGACACTAGCTTAGTTGCAATAAAATGCATGTTTTATATGCAGAACATAGAACTCTGACATTTAAATTCCTCTTTGGATAATTCCGCATCTTTGTTTAACCTTGTTTCCCTTCTCCTATTGGAAGTGGGAACCAAAACTACAAGTAGGACTTATTTTTAACAAACTTTTTAAAACAAGATCCTCTCCCTCCACAATTAGCATAGTTGCACTTTTCACACTTCTAGGTAAAGCACAGATTTCCACAAATCTGAGTAGGGACAAAGTTCACATGCAAAAATTATGACCGTTAGCAGATCACAACACAGGTATCAAACCAAGCAGCCTTTTAGTGTTGAAACATCCCTTCAATTGCATGTTGCCATCTTCCCCTTTAAGAAAAACAAAACAGAGAAACAAACAAGTCTGACATGAGAAGCTGCATTCAGACGCCTGAAACAAAACACTGAAGTTAAAGCAATTTCTTCCAAGGCAAACATCAGCAGATGCACAGGGGAAGACTCAAAACAATACACAAGGCACAAAAATGCAATTATTCACCCCAACACATTTCCAGGGTAATCCCTGCTCTGACATAATACGCTCCAGAAGAAATAACAAAGGTGAGGATGTTTACCGATAAAAAAAAAAACAGTTACAATTGGCACGGCTTTCAATCCGATCCCCTCTAACCCTCTCAAATAACAAATTAAAAAGCCCCACGCTTTTCAGCTCTACCACTACCTGCGTTATCAGGCTGCTGCCGAGGAAAGTGACGGAGATGAGAGAGTGGGAGGGAGGTCTAGGAAAGCCTGATGTCGATATCCCGCCCCCCCCCCCGCTTTAATTACACCTGGGCGGCCCCGGTCTCCACACAGCATCGCTGCCTCCAGCCATGCCCAGAGCCCCAGCGCGGCCTGACGGGGAGGCGGTGCTGGGGCGGGGGAGAGGCCACGAGAAGGGCCATGCCCCCACCGCGGGCCGCCCCCGGCAGGAGCCCCAGTGCCGGAGGAAGGCGGCAGGGCTGAAGGGGGGCAGCGGCCTGAGAGGGCGGCGCGGCTCCGGCCGGGGCTGAGGTGAAGGGGGGTGGGGTGGGGCTGCAGCGGCCCGGTGAGGTCGGGTCGAGCCGGGACCGGCCGCACCTCAGCGGACAGGGTCTCCTCGCCCCCCGGCCGTACCTGAGCGGCGGGTCGGCGCGGCCCAGCCCGGTGCGGCCCGCTCCCCTCCCGGGCCCGGCGGCGCGGCCGTCCCGCCGCGCTCCGGAGCGGTAAACACTGCCCAGCTGAGCGCCGGCCGCGCCACTGCGCATGCGCGGCGCGCACCACCTGGGCTGTACCATGCAGACCCGGCGCGGGGGGGGAAGACTGTACCACTCCGGGGCGGGGGGCAGCGCTGGTTCTCTGAGGGGAGACCCGGCAGCGCCGGGCCCGTCCCAGTGCGGGGGCGGCCGAGGGGCTCCGGTCTCCATCGCTGTGGGAGCTCGCCCTTCCCTGGTGGCACTGCGGCCTGAATACAGGCTGGGCCTATGTATGGGATCTACTTACGGATCCTACTTACGGGGCCTGTGTATGGGGCCTACAGACCAGGCCTTAATACAAACCAGGCCAACACACTGGGGCCTGCGGGTCAGAGCTAAATACAGGCCGGGCCTAAGTACAAACTGGGTCTAAATACAGCCTAGGACAACAGGCTGGGCCTATAGGCAGGGCCTAAATATGGACCAGAGTGCAGACTGGGGCTAAATGCAGATGGGGCCAACGGGCCAGGCTTAAATATGGCCTGGGCCAGCAGTGCAGCGGTATCGGCCAGGTGTAACCACAGACCAGGTCTAAATACAGAGCGGGCCAACAGCCTGCACCCACAGATCCAGCCTAAATATGGACCAGGACTAAATACGGACTAGGACTCTCTTCTTTCCCCATCTGTCCCATTGCACAGCTCCTGGGAACATCTCCCCATCCCCGTGCGGCTGCCTTCCCCCAGACCCGTACCCCCTACCCTGCCCTAATTTCTGGCTCCCAGCACAGGGCTGCATTTCCACACCTGCTCCTTCAGCTCAGTGCCCAGTTCTCCCAGTTCTCCCAGTCCTCATCCCCTGCAGGACACCTCTGCAGCACACCCCGCTGTGACAGCACATTGCCGCGGCTCCGGGTGGGATCGGGGCTTCCCAGGGTGCGGGAGCGGATGCATGGAGCAGCCCGGCGGTGGGAGCCGGCGAGGAGCTGGGGAGATGCCAGTCTCCAGCTGGCACACGCAGTCCTTGCGCTGTAGCTAAACCTCCCGTGTGAAGCGTGGCCAACACCAGATGTTCTGATATCGTTAGTCAGGCTTGGGAAAAAATCATGGGAACTTAAAAAAAAACATTACTCTCGGAGCTAATTGATATTCTGCATTTTGAGCCTATGAACACCCAACTTGAGTCACATGCTTGGATTTTTTTTTTTTTTTTTTGCTGCAACCATAAATGCCAGCAAGAAATTCACTGAGAAGAAAATGAGATGCATGTTCACCTGACTCCAGGGGCTGGGGCTTGAAGAAAACATGGAGTACTGCGAGACTGCCACAATATCTGACTTGCCATTCGTGCAGTGGAGGGATCCCTGTCCCCTGATGTGATCTGGCTGAGTGTTAGGCACCTAATGTAGATTTTACCCACCCTCATAGGCTCCTTCAGTGGTTGTAACCGACATGGCAGGGCCCAACAAGACATGGGGAAAAGGTGGTTCCTATCACCCMTCTCAGAATGAGAGAAATTATCCTCTAAAAGTGCATGTCTGTCTTCACCCGTAAGTGACCCACACAGCATTGGCTGAGGCTACGCGATCTGTGTGACCGCTAAGGCTGCAGATCAAACAAAATTGTATAGACTGGCCTTAGATCCAGGACTTGATACTATGTATGGCTACAAAATGAGAAGGAATAACCAGATCTAGACAAGAGGCTTCTTGATTTAACTTGTTTGGAGATGAATTGTGAAAAAAAGAAATAGCTATCCTTCCAGACACAACAAGCCCGCAGTGGAAAACCATAAGAATTACCCTGGTAAATGAGACTCAAATAGGAGAAAGTGAATCAGCATCCGAGATGTATTTATGCTTTAAGGTGATTATCTCAGCTCCCTTCATTAACATGATAACAGCAGACTCTGCAAACAGGCAAGGGGTAATACTGTAGATGTCTGCACTTTCATTTTGCAGAAGACAGCTGCCTGGGAGAATGGGATTATTCGTGGAGAGTGAGCACTGAAACTCCTCCTTGCTGATTCAACCAAAACAGGACGTGGTGATTGCGCTCGCCTCATCTTGTTTAATACAGAAAGCACTCAARCATAATGGCAACGCAGTTGAAATCTGCAAACGCAGAACAGACAAACTCCTTACACATGTGATTCCAGGGCTTCCATTCAGCATCTGCTCCCCTTCCTGCTAGAGCCGCTTGAAAAATAGCAGTTTGTTTATTCTTTGCACAAAAATTGTTAAAATAAAAGCTGGGTAAAAAAATTTCCCATTATTACTAGAGCAGCTGTGCTGTAGGCAGAGAGCTCGCAGCAGCAGGGGTAGAGGGGAGCACCGCTGTGCCTCCCTGCAAACTGTTACTAAGGCAGAGAGGAAGATTTGGCAGCAACAACTGCTCTTGCAGCAAGTCCCCAAGAAGACCAGAAAGGGCTTGAGGCGTGTTTTAGGGATTCCCGAATGCCCTGAGCTCTCCCAGGTGTATTCATGATTCCTTCCAGCCTTTCACTGCCAGGATCGGTGAGACTTGCAGCCCCTCCGTTTCCAAACAGAGAATTATAGGAATTAGCCAGGAGAAGCACGCAGGGAAGACACTTGCCCACTGCAAGTCCCCACCTCATTGMCTGTACCCCGAACACATCAGGTGGCAGAGCCATGGGGAGGGACTAGCTGAAGGGGGACGGTCACCCCCAAGGGACAGGTTAATTTCTGCACCTCTAACTCACACACGTCTCTGCAGTACATGGCCCAAATCACAGGCTAAGTGGGGGTGATTAACAGAAGAGTCATGCCAAGCTGTGCCTGGGCAGGCATGCTTTCACTGCTGCATGGGCTCACCCCCAGCTTCCCACTGGCACCCGCTGGTTCTGCTTCCCTGGGAGTTTTTTTCCCCTCTGGGTTCTTTGAAAATGTAGTTATTGCTGAAAACAGCTCCACATAGGTGATAGCACCAGGCTCCAGCTCTGGAGGAAACCAAAGTTGTCTGATAATATTGCAAATATACCCACATTTAGAAAAACAGAACGGTTGGGTATTTCATGATTTTATGGGTCTGCAATTGTTGATTCTTTGTGCCACTTCTTTCCCTGCACTTTAAAAAGCCCTTCCCTTCATCCTTATGGCTCACCTGGGGCTTTGTTATCCGTGAGTTACAGTCAGCAATAGATTAGTAAGTAACTCCTGCCTCTGCATTGTCCGCAAATGCGTGTGGGCAGCTCCCCCCGGCTTGAAGAGTCCCAGCAGGCTCTGAGAGTGGAAAAAGCAAAGTGGGATTGGGAAAGCAGGGCTTGGTGGCACTGGTTAAATCCCAGCATTATTATATTTCTCAGCTGTGTACCACAAGGTGTCTCCAGCAGTACAGGCATTGCTGCAGGGTTTGGAGGTTGCACCTCAGCATCTTCCCCTGGGCTGGGGCATGGCAGGGACCCTCGCAGGCGCAAGTGCAATCCCTGTCCCTACACTCAGCAACCCCCAGCTCTACAATCTTACCAGTAAGAATCAGGTCTCCATCCTTCGTTAGCTGAGATACTTAATTGCTGAGGGCAAGCAATTTTCATGAGAGCGAGCTGAAGCTAAGATTTTTCTTGCTTTTCCTTGTCTTTATTTCCCTGTGTTTTACAGTTCCCTGCTTCCTTTTTTTTAAACCAATTTCTTTTACAAATATTTTTAAAACACCAGTCAGCATGAATTAACTTCCAAAGTCCATCTTAGTGATGGTCAGTTAAAATGGGATATTTTTATTTATTTGAAAGAGCAAATAGTAAAAATTCATTTTAGCACCCATGTCAGGGCCCGGCAGGCTGAGCTCATGTGCTCGGGCAGCCTGACCTGCAGCCTTGCAATACAGATGGCTGTTTAAGTCAACAGGGTAATTTGTGGGTGACAGGATGACTCACATAAATTAAGAGCTGGAGGAGCATTAAATCATAGGGTTATATTTTCACCATTTCCTTTTTTTTTATTTTGCAGAATATGCTCTGTTGCATTTTCTGGTCAGTTTAGCACTATACCACTTTCAGGAGAGTATCCTAAATATGCACACATGCACACATATGCATATATATAAATACATGCAGATTTACTCATTTACACTAGTGTTACTATTAACACACTGATGGCAAATCACCTGAGATTCTTCTGCCCATGCAAAGGGTCTATATAAATATATATGTGTGTGTCTCCTACAGCTTTCCTCTTGCCTCACTTCATCAAAGGGCTCTGTGATTAATTGCTGAAGCAAGAAGAAGAACATATGTCTTGATTTCCACTGTATTGCACCGTGCATAACCACTGCCACTTGGAAAAAGGACCCATAAAGACCTGGATTCATCTCACTTAACTGCATCATCAAAGGAAAGCAGCCAGGAGATGGTGCAGCCTGGCTGAGAGTGGGAGAAAGCGTCACCAGAGGTCCCTGCTGCTGGGGACATACAGCAGCGAGGTGCTTCATCTCTTCTTGGTACTGCCAGGAGCACCGGTGAGCCCCATTCAGTCTCCTGTCTCTCTTCTGTCTTGTTATGGCCCATCTGCCATGATTTAGGAGAGGGTTGCCAAATAAAAATCTCAAAAATCAAGCTTTTCATATTTATGGGGGAAGAAAATGATTCCTGGATCTTTGAAGTGATTCATGGATTAAATAAAATCAAGGGATTTTATGGATTCATAAATAATAAAAATACAACAAGGTGGCAGCCATATCACATTTTCCTGCTCCTGCTTTGGCTTTGGTAGTCCTACATGTCCTCCCTGCAGACTCGCCTGTCGGGCTGCGCCAGCCACAACATTTGTCCATCTCCCCTTAAAAACCACGGGGGCTCAGCCATCCTGCTCAGAAGGCCTTTCCAAAACCTCCCTCCTCCAGCAATAAGAAAACATCTTCAGATTTCCAATGGAAATTTATTCCTGGCCAAGATGCGCCTTATTTGATCTCCTACCCGTATTATCCTCTAACTTAAATCATTCCCCTTCCTCCCACCCTGCATGTATTTATGAAGAGTAATCATATCCCCTCTTAACCTTTGTTTTTCTAGGCTAAACAAGCCAAGCTCTTTTAATCTCCTCTCCTAAGATAGGTTCTCCGTTCTGCTAATCACCCTGCCAGTCCTTCCCCCCACCTGTTCAAGGATAAATTCATCTTTTCTTTTTCCAAAGAGAGGTCCCAGAACTACACACAATATCCCACACGAGGTTGTACCGATGCCGGTACTAATATTTCTCTGCATCTACCGAATAAATGGTTTGTTGCATGAGCCTTTTTGCACAGCAAATGGAAAATAGATACAAATCCATAAACCGATAACTATAACACAACCTTACTCAAGGAGATCGCTGTTTTACTTGGAAGGGCATTCTGCTCCTTTGCATTTGTGGGTCCCGGTCCTTAGCAGGCCTTTATCAGTGGTTTTCCATACTTCATTTACCCTGAATGAGCATCAGGACCTTGTGTTAAAGGAGGCACTGAGGGAAGTCTTGTGTTTCACTCAGCCTTTGCTCTGGCAAAACTCCCTTTGAAATCGTGGCTGAGGGTTTGAACTGCGAAGATGCAGAGTCAAATGATGAAAAGCATTTTGCATTCGTCTCTTCTCTTTTCAAAATGATTTTCCAGTTTTACTTGGGGTTTAATTAAATTTCTGTGACCCAGGCAGGGAGTTCAGCTTTTCTTGATTAATGCTCTTTTAGGTGGCTCTGATAAGAATTTAGCATCAACAATTGAGCTAACAAGCCCCAGTGAACAGTTTATAGCAGGAGACTAATTCTATTAACACTTTGCAGTGTCAGGACTCCACTTTGAGCTCGCAGCCGAGAGAAGAGATGGGGGAGAGGGAGTAAATGTAAAATTTGGCAACTAAATCACCAAGATTCAGCTTCTTTGTGGGCAGAGCTCATCTGGAAACTATTTTAGCTGACAACATCAGAATTTCACCTGTTCTTTTTTTTTCTCCTGGCTGATGCTCTGCACTTTCTTGGCTCATTGTGATAACGGCTGGGAATAAGGAGTGGAACTGAATGGTGGCGTTGATAAGAGAAATGAAAGGGTAATGCGATGACATGATACTGGGGTAGGGCTTCAGCAGTTAGCCCTGCCCATGCTGGATGTGTACCAGAGTACAGGATGGTCAGGACAAAGATGCTTGTGCTGACAGTTGCAAATTAGTCTGTTGTGAAGGAAAAATTGAGGTTAACGCTCTGCAGAAATATTTCTGTTACTTTTTGGTGACAAAAGAAATATCTTGCAGGTCTGTCATACCATTCAGCACTGAAGAAGCCCATCTGATTCACATGCATTTTTTCTCTCTCTTTCCCTTCCCTTTCCTCCCTACCCTGCTTAAGGTACCACTAAAATCTCGCTCTGTCTGTGCTAAAACACAGCCTGTTGTCATTAAACCATAGTACAAAGTCTTGGCCAAGACATCACAGTTGATCCACCTGTACAGAGCTTCTCATCTCCAGTACCTGGAGACCCAGCTTTGTATTTGTTTGCTTTGAGCTGCCCACAAACCTCACGCAAGCCTCTCCTTTGTGGGAGCCTGCAGAAACCAGAATATTATTTCAGGGATGTTGTTTTCCTTTCTCTCCTGGGCAGTCATCAAGGATAATTTGAGTCAACCAGATTACCTGGAAATTACCTGAAAACAAGGCTACTTGGTGCTCTCTGGGTTGGTAGCAGAACTACAGTCACACCAAATGGCGCAAGGTAAAAATCAGTGTCCATCACTGCCTGACCTGCAGGCGCTTATCATTGCTTCTTGTGTTAACAGAGAGCACAGATGCCTTTCTCCATCGCTGGCCACCGTGTCTCCTGTTGACCTCTCTTACTTCCTCAAGGCACCCACTTAGGGCTCCACTCATTTCTGCTTTGCCTGGTCCATGTGGCTCTGCTGACCTCCAAGGCTTTAGGAGGACCAGGGATGTCCATGGCCCGAGGGGCTCTTCCAAGGCTGGTGGCTGAGCGAGAAGTACGGGCTCTGCAGGGCAGCTGCGGCTCCCTTGGGACAGAGCTCTCCAGGAGCCATCCGGCACCCTTCAGTGCTTTTTGAGCTGTTTCTCTTGCCCTCCTCAAGAACAGGGACGGGCACTAAGTGCTGCTGGAGCTGGTACCTGCAAGGAAGGCTGCAGCTGGGAGCTGCCCAGCAGGGCTGGGTGGCTGCACCCATATATTCATCCGCGCTGTGGTCCGTGTCCCGTGCTCACAGTACATGCCCATTTTTATTTTACTTATTTTACAAAGCAGGCTAAAGATTCGGTTAAATTATTTAGGCAGTTTGATTACGTCCGCTGTCACTGTGGTCATCAGGGAGGATGGGCAGCGTCTTGGCCCCTCATCAGCAGGAGCTGGTGGGGGGCACACGTCCCACATCACAAACTGCCTCCTGCTCAAACCCCACCCACTGTGCACTTCGTTTGGGATGACAGCTCTTTGCTGTCCCTGGATGAAACCGATGACAAAATATGCCAAGGGCACACAGACACCCACCTTCACTCCCCCACCGCGACTTTTGCTGCAACATCGCTGCAAATTGTAGTTGTCAGCAGGGGACCACACTCATCAGGGGACTCCATCCATAATCACTATAAAGAGGATGCGTATATCTAAGTCCTGGATGCTCCCCAATATCAGATCACAGCAGGGAATGAACTAATACCCATGTTCCCTCTCCTGAAAATGTGAAGACCCACTGAGAAATCACAGACAAGGGAGGCTCTGACAACGCTCCCGACCTCTCAGGACAAGAGGCAGCCGAAGCATCAGTCCCCGAAGGCGCCTGCCCTCGCGATGCTGCTGGGGCCGGGCTCGCTGTGGGAGCCACATCGTGAGCAACCGGCGAGCGCCGATAAAGATCCTCCTGCCTTCATCTCTACAGCTGTTGGAAATGGCCTCGTGCACAAAGGGCAGCGTCCTCATTAAATTTTGTGGATGGTTGCCATGTGGCCAGCAGAAATTTTGTTTTGTTTTATTTCGGTAAGCGGCACGGTAATATATTCACCACCTCCGAATGTAATGGGGTGACAGATGGGAGCTGGGCTCTGGCTTTCATGGGAAAGGCTCCTCTCAGCAGGGAGGCAGTAAGTTTCCCACCTAATCTTCTGTAACCTTCAGATTGCTAACAACTGTAAGAAGCAAAGCRATGGGTAGTTATTAAATTAATGACTTCATCCCCAAGCTGGTAATAAATATTTTACAGTTTTATCTCTCCACCCTGTAGACTGCTCTAGACAGACTAGAGTGTTTATTAATCTAGCTTCTAGATTTATGTTATTTAATTGCGAAACAGCCTCAGCATGGTTGGGCTGGATTATTAAATGTTGAAGCCAGAGAAGAAGTCCTCTGGCAAATGGCAAAATGTGAGGAGCTGATCCTTGATCTTGGACTTGATGAGCTTCAGGCCAAAACCAACTCCCCTGTGGTGCTAAGGCCAGGTTAGCCCCTGTTTGAGTCCAAACCATTTGGCCATTGCCTCGTGCTTAGTTTGGGTGGACTCTGGGACTTGCTGGAAGTAAGGATGAGGCAAGGAAAAGTTCTGGTACATCCTGGCTTCAATAAGAGCATGCTGGAGTTAACCGTGGCCACGATGCTGCGGGGTCAAACATCATATCTTAGCGTGGACTGGTCCTCCACGGGGTGGTCCAGCCCTTCGTGCTAGTCGTGGAGCTCAGGCAGAGCATACGTCCTTGCTCTATCCCTTCATGGCTCGTGTTTCTTCAGATCATCACAGATAGTCACTGACATTCAAACAAAAGAGCGTTGCAGTTATATAAATGAAAGCAGCTTTAATGGCTGTTATACTTCCTTGTTGACAGGGTCAAAAATGTCTTTAAATCTGATACTATCATTTTTACAACAATAGGTGATTTATTCATCCCACTGAAAGAAGGGGATGAAGGCATCTGGAATAACGAGAGCTATTTGTCTGAAGAATGTATCATCCGCGTGCTTTCCTACAGCCTCAATCCCACGAGCCCTTCTGTACAAAGCAGAAGGTCGTTTCAGGATATATCTTCTCATAAAAGTGTAGGAGAAGTGAGTGTGTTAACAAGTGCGGGCCAGAGCCTTTAATCCAGCCAAACTGTGCTCAGTGCTGGTTGGGAGGGGAGCAGTTTCCAGCCGGGGGCTGCTCTGTTGGCTGCAGTGTCATCTCCAGCCCATCTGATTGCTCCCCAGCCTCAACATCATCTTCCTGGTGCCCAAGGGGGGTGAATTTGAGGCCAAATGGGAGCTCTGAAGAGCAAAGCTCCTTCTCTCCCCAGTAACCTGATGGAGAACGAGGCAACCCCTTCCTGACCACCCAGCTGTGTGTTTTTTGGGACACCTTGGTCATGGGAGCAGGGTGAGATGGACCGAGCCTTGAGACTTCACCCAGAGGAGCTCTGGGGCAGGGGGACCAAAAATCAGAAAAAATGCACAAGGCTGGGAAAGAAACCCCTTTCTGCGCACACCCGAAAGTCATTGCTGGAGCTCATGGCTCTCCAGGAGAGGCTAGGTAAATGTTGACAAGTGGAAGGTACCACTTGAACAGGAGAATGGAGGGATGGGTCGTCAGCAGATTTAACAATTAACAGTGGCATCAGTGAGGCCAAATGACACTCTTGTTGGTCAGCGATTTATCRACGTGTTTAGAAACAACCATATGCTGACAAGTATTTTTCCCTTGCATCCTTGAAGCAAAAGACTCGCTCTCCTGTGCTGTTCAGCTCTCACCCTACGCGTGTTGGAGGAGGCTTAAGAGCTCTCCTAAGCACACCTATAAACTGACAGTGTACCATCTTAAACCAATTCAATTCCCTTCCCTGCGATAAAGGACGCCAGTTCAGAGAAGATAACATCTCACAGTGATGGCTCCCAAAGCTGCAATTTAACACAAATCTAACCGCTCTATTATGCAGCACAGCCAATTCGTTAAGAAAGGACAAGCGAGCATGTCTATTAGCTCTATCATCATAATCAAATATTGGCACAAGAAACTGCTCGGCGGTGCAAAGTCTAGCGAAACCCCCCGTAAAACAATTATGTGCCCTTCAGAAAAACAACATGCCAGCCAGTTTAGGTGAGCCATTGCATGAGTCACCCTGTTTTTCTCCTTTTAAGATGTGCAGCCCTTTGTGGAGGGGGCAAAACCCCATCGACTCTAAGTTGTGTCCAGCAAAGCCTCAAAGAGAGCTTGTCCTTGGGGCTCAGTGCTCCACAGCTCCTGGGACTGAGACAGCTCCTGGGCTTGATCTCCAGCAGCCCTCACTCCCAAGGGTGTTTCTGCTCAGGCATTTGGTACCAGTTGGCTAGGGGTCCAGAGCAGGTCCTAAATCTGACCTCTCAGAGTGAGGAGAGCCAGATGCTGATAGAAGAAGCTGGAGAAGGAGCTCGGCAGAGGCAGGAGGAGCGCTTGCTTTCGGCAGAGCCAAGAGTGCTGCAGCGAAGTCTCCGGCTTGTCTCAACATGAAGATAAGGCAGGATGGCTTGTGTCCCAGGACATCTCCTGTGCCAGGAGCTGGGGCTGCAGTGGGAGCAGAGGGAAGTTCTCTTACTGCTGCACACATGGGGCCAGCATGAAGGCTCTGAACCAAACCATCCCTGGTGTCTCTGCGGTGGCTGTGTCGCTTCATGGCTCCTAGTAACTCCTGATTTTGCTGTCAGTCACAACTGAGGGAGACTGTGGGCCCTAAGTTTGATCACTCTTATCAGCCCCTGCCTTGCACTTTTAATTGCACCTGCGATCTCTGTACCATGCCCTGCAAAGGAGGGGAGAGGGCAGAGCCGGTGGCAGAGCTGGCAGCCCACTTGTCCATCACACTGGCCCTGGAAACCCACCAACACGAAGCAAGAGCATCTGCTGCAGCTTTTCCAGAAGGGATATCCTCTCCTCCACCATCCCCATGAGCCTGTCCTAAGCCTCCGCCAGTTATCCTGCCCCAGGACAGCTTGCAGACACCCAATGAAGACAGAAAAAACTTCCAATGAACACCCATAGCCATGTACATGCTTGAGGAAAGGCTTTAAGAAATCTTTCTACACAAAACTTTGCTCCAAATTTTTCTGGCTACAGTTCTTACCCTTTTGGCTCCATTTTACTCTGCCTTTCACCCTTGTATCTTTGCAGCACAGCCACCACCTCCTGCCTTAACCCAACAGTGCTTGTGCCTCTGCACGGGGTCGGTCACGAAAATTCAGCTCAGTTAATCAGAGAATTGAATTTCTTGGTGATGCACCTGCCTGAAATTCCCATTTGACCCAACTCACTCAGCTCCAAATGGCCTTAATATGATTTACCTTATTTCACCTTGGAAGCTACAGCAAAGAAAAACTGAATTTCGGCGACTTCAGAAATGATGCCTCCAACACAGAGACGAGTGAAAAATTCTCTTCATTGCCACCGCTTCAAAACATAAACTCTTTTGCCAGTGAAAAAGCTCCATTCTTCCAGGAAGGTAATCTGTGAACATCGTGGTCAGGCAGCTGTAAGTGAGGAAATCTTGTTGACAAAACCAAGCCATCTCCCAGCATTTCAGCTAAACCTCAGAGATCAATTTGGTGAGGCTTTTTTGTAAATCCAGGAGGGGAAAGCATCTGTCTCTGTGTCCTGTCCCAGGGCTGGCATCTCCCGTGCTGCTCCCGATGGCATCTCCTCTGCTCGCACACCGCCTGCAGGAGCACAAAGCCGCAAAATCCCAGGGATGCTGAGTGCTGGGGTGCAGGGCGCGACCCCTGCCCAGAGGAACGCTGCCTGCAGCCCTCCTGCCTTGGGAAAGGAGCTCCAGCAACCGACTAAATAAATACATACCTTTGCTGGGACTTTTGATTCTCCCCATCATGGCACTAGCAGGATTTTAGGCACCCGCTTGGCCGGATGGTGACAGCTCCTTATTCTTCAAAGCCTTCAGAGATACCACACCTCAATTCCCTCTAAATCCCCCAATTTAGTAGGCGGGGAGAGCCAGGTTTGGGGTGGGCAGCCCCTGGCCGCAGCTCCGAGGGGGGACACACGCCGACCCTCCAAGCCACAGCGCAGGAGCAAGGACGAAGCCCATCAGGGACCCGATGGGGACGTTGGCAGCAGCTCGAAGAAAGACCATAGGAACTAAAGTCACAAACAGAACTGGGTTTTATTACGAAATAACCCTGCCATTACATAAGGAAGTTCTGTCTGCAAAATACATTTCCTGAGGAAAGTAGATCACAGTATTCGTTTTCACAGAATAACATGTAGCCTGCTATAACTTTCAATGTGACTCTTTATTATTTAAATATTAACAGTATTCCTTCACATAAACAAGTACTCAGTCATCACATAACTGACACACAAACGACAAAATAAATATACAACAAGAGCACAGTTCATTTTTTTTTTCCGACTTAAATATTAAATAAATAATAAATACAGAATTTTCATTTCCTGTTATCAGTGCCTGAAACAATATGAATGAAAAGGAAAAAAAAACTGAAAAAGTCTCTCTTCCCCCCGGTGCCCCTGCCCCCACAAAAAAACAAACCAAAAAATTATCAAAATGTCTCAGTTATAAAATATCTTTAAAAAAATTCCCATCRTTAAAAGAATAAATAACAAAATATATAAAAAATAACTTGGTTGCATCAAAATTACAAGTAGGAGTTGTAGATAGGGGTTTTTTCTTTTTTTTCTTTTTTTTGGAATATCATTTTTTTATGGTCAAAGGTTTTAATTTTTAACTTTTTTTTGCTTCTTTTATCTTCTTTTCTATGGTGCGGTGTCCAGTTTAAAATAAGTATAAAATTAATAAATAAAAAAGTTAAATAAATAGCAAAAAGTTAACATAAGGTGTTGTAAATATAAATTACATACATCTTGCCAAAATTAAATAATTTACAGGATAATTAAACTAACTACTTTTTTTTTTTTCCTCTCTTTCTTCCAGGAAGTGCAATTTCTCTACTTTTAAATACTAACTGAATTGCAGTCACAATCAATTTGGACTCTATTTACATGTTAAGAACATTGTGTTTTTAACACCTCAAATTACCTTTTTTTTTCCCTTTCTTTTGTATTTTTGCACTTGGAATGGGTTCTAAAATAAGTGAACTCATGGAGTCTGATCCTGCAAACACTTAAGTATGTGAGCAAACCTCCCCATGCCAGCTGCCCTGCTGAACTCAGCAGGGGATCCGACACGAGTCAAGTCGCTCGTGAGCTTCGAGGCCGGATCCAGTGGCCGCTGCGGTCACTGGGAAGCTTTCCACTGACTTCTCCAAATCGCTGATTACACCCTAAGTATCTGCAGGATTGGGCTCGAAACGACACCACAGTCTTGCCTTTAGTATGGGTCAGCAAAATCCTCCCCAGCTCTGCCCGCCCCGCCGCCGGGAGGGATGCGGGATGCGGATGCGCCCCGCGCTGGGACCCCTCGGCGGGGATTTGCTCCCCTCCGCTTCCAAAGTGTTTGCAGCAGGGGGACAGCGAGCTCTGGATGGGAGCCAACGTGGGGGAGAGCGAACCMGCGGGGTGACAGCCGCCTCCACGCGCGATGGAGCAGGCGCTGGAGAGCAGCGTCRCAAAGACATTCATAGAGTTGTTCTTTAAGTGCACAGTGGGCTGCGTGTACCGAGCTGCTTACAAAATGCTTCTTTGGAAGAATACCCAATACCTGAATACTCTTTTTTTTTTTCTTTGTTTTTTCTCTCTCTTTTTTTTTTTTTTTTTTTTCAGAATGGCGCTTGCGCTGTGATTTTGCGCAAAACGTAGAACACCAAACCAAAAAATACCCATTGCCCTGTGGATACCTGTGAGAAATCAACTACTAATCAGTAGTAGGTAAGCACTTTGCTGGCCATCAATTAACATCTCTCTTTTCGTTGGTTTATGTTTCCTTTTTTTTTTTTTTGTTCATCGCAATCTCAGACGTTCTCTGGCATTGATGTATGATCTCTGGACTGGCAGTACTGCGCCACTGTAAGGATGATCACAATAATGAAAAGAACCAGAACTGTCATCAAACAGACTTCCAAAAAATCATATACACCGGACCATGACACATTAAGAATTCTTCTGTATGAAGTATCTGGTATTGGCCTATTCATAATAGCTATTCTCATATTTAAGACAGACAAAGGAATACTGTAGTTGCAAACTCCAAAAGCTTCCCTGAGAACCTTTTTTCCATTGCGCTTTCCACTGGAGATCCAGAACTGCTCTTCAGATTTCTTTCAGAAAATAAAAATAAGCTACTTTATAATACTTCAGAGTTCCCATGCCCAGTGGATATCTGAACACCTTGGGGTTGGGAGGCCCAGCACAGGTTCAGATTTACAGGTAGCTTGCAGCTCCAGCACTTGTAGCAACATAGAACATAATTCATGTGTGAGTAGGTGATCTGGACATACAACCATAGACAACATGAGGGTTTAAGCCAGTCATACGCTAGTCTTGGATCAGACAAGACCCTGTTCTTGTAACGTTTTAACTCTTGGATCAACTCTGCAAGAGCATGGCAACTCATGAAAGATGCCTGCTCTTCACCAGCTACCAAGCCCCACAGCCTACTGGAGAATTTAACCTTCCATCCTGATCTACCTCGTGGTCCAGGTAGAAAAATCCCACTTTTCTCAAGAAGGTCCGAAGTTAAGTAAACGAGAACATTGAGTTCGATCAGTTCCACGTCTCAGAAATGGCCTCTTGGTTACATTTTGGTCCTTTTTTTTTTTCTTTTTTTTTTTTTTCATTCATTAAACAAGTTTTCTAACTTGTAAACCTGAATACTTGGAGGGAAAGTTCCGTCTTACAGTCTGTTCGCTTGCTCGTCTCTGTCCCGCGGCACTACACCTGGATGCCCTTGACGGCTTGCTTGATGCTCTCCAGCAGGTCCTTGTTCTCCGGGTTCTGGTAGCACTCCTGGTTGGTGTACATGTCGGTCAGCGTGTTCACGTACGCATCGAAGTTCTGCTCGCTAATTGGCTCCTGCAGCCAAAAAAGCCAAATAAAAGTGTTAGTAGTAGAGCAGGAAGAGGCTGAGATTCTTTGCAATTAATCATCTGTATGTACCAACAGCCAAAGGTCTCCACGTCGGACCCTTTTTGTGCACAGTGTTGTACATACGGGAATCTCATTGTGCAACCCCTGATCCTGCCAGATCTTAACTGGGTCCTTAATTTTACGCATTGGCCTCGTGGAACTATTAACAGCATCGGGTTAAGCGTGTGCAGGCAGTTTGACAGGCTTGAGGCTGAATTAAGCCATGGAAATGAAGGGCTGGAGGACAAGAGGAGGCAGGGACTGCTGAAGCATCATGGAGGGAATCAAAGGCAAAGTTAGGACAGGAGCCCGGTCACCTTGGGCTCACATCTGCCCACAGCAGCACGCTGCTGCGGTACAGCTTTTGCTTTTGAGGGGCATTGTGGAAACCTTGCAAATATCTAACTTGGAGTTAATGGGGAAAAAAGAAAGGGAGGAGGAAGAAAAAGAATAGGAATAAAATGAGCATATAAGTCTYGTGGGCATTATTTAATTGGAGTTGCCTGAAACCTTGAAAAAATATTTGCTGAACAGTTTATTTGACCTTTATGTGTCAAATACTTTACAGAAAAGCACTCAGCGAGCGGTTTTCTGCCAGTTAGGCAGCTGGGTGAATAATATCCAAAACTGCTCTGCTGGAGGATGGCTTCTCTCCAACCAGCCTGAAATTAAATACAAACCCCAATGAAAAGAAGTCCCCAAAAAAATGATGGCAGAAAAAATAAATCAAAAGCTCATTCCTATGATCATTGCGATGGTCTTTATGAGTTGTAAGAGGACAGCTTCCCCAACAACACGAGCTCCCCTTCCACACACCTGGTTTTGACAACAGTAATTACATTCCTGGGAATAGAGAGAAGGTAATTAATAGCCTTTTGTGGTTTTACTATTTTAATGCAGTCTTTTCATTTTGCAGTAACTCTATGTAACATGCTGTGGGCTGTTAGACCTTGTTAAATTAAACAAAATACACTCTCTTTAAGAATGCTATTCTTTGGCTGCCAGCTATTCAAAACTGAATTGAAACTACCTGCATTATAATAGGAGCTGTAAGATCTTTCTGACGTTGAAATTCAATCCCTCCTGATCTCTGCTTGTGCTGTCTTAGCCTAAAAGGTGCTGGGTGCCCTTGATAAAGTTTCCTATTTTGTGATAATGCTCCCAGATGTAATGAGACAGAACAATAGATACAAAGGGAGATCAGCAGAAAATGACAACAAAAGGGAGATATAATGCAAGCTTCACAGATAAGGCAAAAGTACTGATCTTATAAAGGACACGCAGGTGTATATAGAGAAATTCTCCCACTCTTTAATTGTACATAAGCCTTATCTTGAATTGGGTTTGGCACGGCTCCCTCGATCACGCCGGCTGGGGCGAGCGCTGTCAAAGTTTCTTACCATGTGCGGAAGGCGGATATTGGCAAGACTTTGGATAAGAGCCTGGCTCAACCCTGAGAGCTCCAGGAACAGGGCTTCGTTTTGCTCCTCTATGATTTTGTTTTCCTCCTCAATGTTCTTCAGGTTCTTCTCCATGGTGGAGATCTGCAGAGCAAGGCGCGTGGCAGGGTTACCAACCTTCACGGGACGGCACCTACCACCAGCCATGCAAGGGGCTTGGCCATGCATCCGTGGGCTCGGATGCACGTCCAAGCACGCAAACCTGCGACTGCAGTTTCACCATGGCCGCTTCCATCTCCGAGTTGGACTCGTTCAGCTCACTGATCTCCTTGTTCAGCTGCTTGATCTCTTCATCGTTCTCCAGAACTGTGGGAGAGAAGGTCACGGGCAGTCACTTGCGGGATAAGCAAAAATGTTGGGCTTTCTGCTGAGCCCATCCTGTTGCACAGACGTCACCACTCACAAAGTCCTCGCCTTTGCTTTTACATCCTCTAAATGAGACACACATCTCACCTGCTTATTTTTATTTTTATTTTTTTACTAAGGTTTTTAGCATCACGGTTCAATGATACTTTATAGGTCAATATGTAAATGCAAAAGCCAACGACAGCACAGCGGTTGGAGTCCAGCACCTCCATGCACCCTGCAAGGTTGATTGCCCTGAAAACTCAGGTCACTCTGTCCAGTCCTGAGTTTGGGAAGATGCCATTTAAAAAACTAATGCATGTCATGATTAGAAATTACGAGGTTCATAAAATAAAGCAGTATTTCTAGAAGAGTGCAGGTATTTATAGATTCCAAACTATGTAAGTATTCAAGGCAAATGCCTGAACCTTGTCAAATACCACGGAAACCTCAGTAATAGCACTGGAAATGCAAAGTGCCATCGCTAACAAAATTCCAGATCCAGAAATATCTGCAGGATTAAAAGCCCTGAATAGGTGAAAATCGCTGAACGACTGCAAGTGATTTGTAAAAATGCCAGTGAATATTTAAAAAAATATCTCAATTTCAGCATTAATTCTTTTTGCCTGGAATTTCACTATGGAAACTCCTTCTTTATCGTTTCACCTGCTCCCTCCCACTGTGTCACTTGGGGAGCGGTGCTGGTACCACGCCACCCCCAATACCCAGGCAACCCAAGAAAATGGTGTTCATAGCACGTGATAAGCTTGCAAACCCAAGGCCAGATTTCCATGTTCCCCAGTCTGCAAAGAAAAAGATATACGGACTCAATACCSTGACACACCTGCAAAGCAAAAGGAGTGAAAAGCCTTACCATCGCTGGTCTTGAACTTTGTGTTGAGAATTTCATCCCCTGAGAGTTTTCCTTTCTTCCCAGCAAAAGTAGCTCTTGGACACCCTGACAAACTGAAAAGCAAGTAAAAAGGGGTTTCATAAACTCTCGGTATTTATAGGCGCTTATGTTCCCAACAAAAGCACGTACCATTTGGTGGAGTTCATGCTGCGAGACAGTTCTTCTAAAAGCTTTTTATGGTACAGAGGAAATTGCTTTATGAATAATGCCACAAAACTCTCCATTTATAAAGCGAGAGCAATTTTCTCTGAACAAAGATTAAAAAACACAGTTTCCTAAAAGAGAGGGCATGACAGGTGAGGAAGGTGAGACGAGTCTGGCTGGTTCGGGCATCAAACCCCCTGTTTAGGGTGCCCAAGTGCTGTTCTGGCTTGCTCATGGAAGGATGTTATATTATCAATTTTCATGATTTTGCCCAGTCCACGTCTCACCGTTGCAATATTAAAACAACTATGCATTTTCTTCCATGCAGAAAGCTCCAACCTTGGAGCAACCTGACTGAGGTCAGCATCAAAAGCACCAGCTATTGAGCCTTGCATGAAGAGCTGAACCGTGCTCAAGCAGCATCTACAGGCAGGTAGGTTAGTCCATGGCAACGTTGTCACGCTCCTGGTGATTTCAACCCTGTGATTTACCTTCTGTGAGTGAGGAAGCTCCCGTTGGCGTGGCCGGAGCCATCGCAGCCCGGGGTAGGGCAGGTTGGGCCTTCGTTCTTCAACGACTTCCAGGAAAACGAGGAGCCATTGAGCGATCCTTCCTTCTGCCTGCGGGCTGCGAGAGGGCACCCTGATGCGCTCCGGTGAGAGGCGTATTTGCCGCTGATGTGTCCAAGCCCAACGCAACCAGGAACCGGACACCTGGGCACAGGGAATTACCAAAAATTACAGCATGGGAATGAAGAGGGACATAAGGAAATAGGGATGAGCGGGAATGAGGAAGCCTGCGAAGAGAGCGTTTGCATTTGGGGATCTCATCTGGACCTTACGGGGTAGATGCTTAGTTGATGGAAATAGCAGATGGGAAATTAAGAGCTATGACTGCCCCTTCAAAAGAGCCAAGGAGAACCAAGGTAAATCCTGCAAGAGGGAAAGACTGTGGAGGTCACATCACACTCACACTTGCAGCAAAAGCAGGTCCCAGTGGTGTCCCAAACCRTGTGTTTGGTGCCTCACTGAGGGCAAAGACGGCAGGTGGGGCTACCTGACGTGGGATCCCGACGTTACCCCAAGGCTGACACGCTCGCACCGAACCACCACACATTTACAGCTGGCTCTGCCCAGTGTTACTGCTGAGGAACCCAGGGTCATCAGCTTTATCACCTTACACCAGCACGGTCAGCGTGATCTGGGAGCACTGTCTGTGCCCATGGGGACACAACCCTTTCCCATGAACCAGTCCCTGACCCGGGAGCCAGTCAGGCTGCAACCGGTGCACCAAAAAGCTGCAAACCTGCTCCTGCAAGGAGGGCGTCCGAGGGGTTTCTGAGCCCGTACTCCATCAGACAGGACAAATAAACCCTGGGGCACCGCTCAGCCTGCAGCCACAGCACGGCCTCGCTTGCCTCCTCCTCCTCCTCCTGGTTCACGTCCCACGCCTACCGAGAGATCAACCTGCGCTCGCAAAGGGATAAAAGTGGGAATTACCATCAAGGCAGCGCATGAGCCCTCCAGCCCCTTCTGCCGCCGTTTATGGCCGGTTAAAGCATACAGGAGCTGCGAGAGCCTCATGGAAGCACTGACACAACTTGTGCTAATTGCCGAGAGGACGAGTGCCTCTCAAAAAGGCTCCTCTTTCCTCCCTGCTCGCAAACTCCCCGCCTAATGGCATACTCGCTAAATTCAGCCCTTCGACAAAGCCCGGTGTATCTATTAAGGTTTCTGCTGTGGTTTGCATTTGTTTAAAGATGCCAGTCAATTATAAATACAGTTAAAAGTTTATTACTCAAGGGAGGTTACTCTGAAAAAGGAGGGGTGGGAGGAAAAGTAGGTAAGAAATGGCAAAAATAACCCCGTGTCCTCGGTTTGAAAGCAATTAGGGACTTAAGTTTCCCCAGCAAAATATCCGCTGAGCTGCTCCTGGAAATCGCAAGCTGCGTTTCACCGCAGAAATGATTACCCTGATTGTTTATATTTCGTACAAAAGGGAGATGACAGCAGAAGGGGGGAGCTGTACACCCAGCCTTTTCCCAAGATAATTTGAAAAATGCTGATCTCGATTTTAATCAGCTGCAAATGCAGCACAATTCACTTATAATATCCCTGCCAGCAGGATCCTCAGTAAATTCATAACATCATTGCTTTTATATGATCACGAGCAAATTACTGAATCCTCAGGAGGAAAAGGGCGGGGGGGGGGGAAGAGCGAGAGAGAAAGAGACAAACCCCAGCATTTAGTATGCAGCCGTTATGGCCCAACCGTTACATATTTTACGCTGTTAATTTAACTTTCATTACATTTTCATTGTTAAAAAATAAACCAGAGCCTTATTGCGCAAAACAGCTGGCTTGGACATTTTTTTAATTGTTTTTTTATTTATTTATTTATTATTATTTAACRGAAGCACCAGTAGTGTTTGATCAATTAGGCAGCCGTGGATGCTTCCGTTTTATGCCAGGGCTGGGCTGAAGGTTGAGGTGCTCTGTTCAATCACGTCTGTAGCAAATTACTTGAAGGATGAACAGCAAAACCAACAGGGACTAAATGACTTTATCCTCAGTGGTGATGTGCAAAACTCGGCCGGGTTCCAAGTGGCGCTCGGTGCAGACGGAGGATGGATTTAGAGCCCAAGCTCCTTAATGCAAACCCGCCCCGGGCACACCTTGCTGCGGGAGGCAGAACAGGAGCTTTCCAAGGGCTGGGGGAAGGCGGCAGCGAAGGGATCATTGTACCRTGTTGTTTTGCACATCTCAGAGGAGCTTCTGCTCCTCCTGGGCGTACTGGAAGAGCGGGGGTTGCTGCCTGAACCATGGGACATTGGGGAATGCCTTCATGCCACGGAGACCCTCGTGCCCACCCGGCACTGCCTGCACCCATGCCCACGGTCCCGCTGCCAACGGAGAAGCAGAGCCACAACCAGTCTCCACTGGGATTGCACTGGGAAGCAATCTCTTTGCAGAGAAACCGCACTGGGGGAGCCACTTGGCACATCCCCGACCGGTCCCAGCCCCGAACGGGGCAGGCAAGGATGAGCAAAGCCACAGCTTCCCCAGCCCCGCAGGGCACGTGTCCCTGGGGAAAACGTGGAGAGGGGCGACCCCCCAACCGGGGGCCTCCRACTGCGGTAAAAGAAGCCAACATGCAACAGCCGGTAGTTGCACGACAGCATTTGCTGTCTGTTCTTCCCACCGGTTAATGGCACAGCATTACAATGCCACCAGCAATTTAGTGTATTTGAGCCAAAAAAGGATTTTTTTCCCCCAGATTCTCGAGAAGGTTGCTTAATTTTTAATAAACTCCACTAACTCCTGCTAATTATCACACGGCTCATTTAACTGGGAGGCTTTCCTTCCTGCAGACTGAGGAGTAAGAACAGAGCAGATGGCTCAAATATCATCTCTTTCTTAAAGGTCCTTCCCCCAGCTCGCGCATCCCGGTTTCCTGCAGCCCCCGCGGGGCTCTTCCGCACCCACCGGTTCCCGCTCCGGCTCAGCCTCTGCTCCAGGGCAAAACCCGGGTAGACGGAGGTATTCACCTCTGCTCTTCTGCAAGGGCAAGATCTGCCCTAGGGCTAAAAGGGGGGAAAAAAGATGCATTTGGGGACAGTCTGCTGAGCCAAAGGGATTTGGCCAGAAATGCCAGCGCTCATGGGCATCTGGAAACTCTTGGAGGGGGATGATAAGTTTTTCCATGTTTCTTTTTAACCCCCTCCACCTGCACTTGCTAGGTGAGTGGACAGGCTCCAGAAAGGCTGGGGATGCTCTGGGTTAACAAAAAATAGGATGCTGGAGTCAGTGCTGGCCCCAGCCCTGCTGTAAAGGCTTTGATGTCCTGTAGCTGCGTGAGGGGTCGAGACACAGACCCCGAACCTCACATCAGGCCCTGGATGCCGAGACCATGATGCTCRGGCTTGCTAAAAGTCAGGACAAATGGATTTCACAGCAAATGAAAGCTCCTGAGGCAGACTAAGAGATTTAAAATCTAGGTTCCCAGTAGGAGTAAACCCCCTGGGACATTTTGAAAAATTCAGCCCGAGGCAGCAGAGAAAGGTTTTTTCTGTTTGCTTTGAATATTCAGCTGTGGCAAAGATTCTACAAAACGTGTCTTATTTGGGGTTACCGGATCCTGACCCGACTCAGTGCTGGATAGTTTCTATTTCTACCGTGTTCCTGGGAGTTAAGCGAGCCCTCCACCACCCCTTGCCTGCCCGTTACTGCCTGAAAACCTGCAACATTTTGCTTGACTGTGGGGTTTTACCCTCATTTACAACACTGGTGGTTTTTTTAGGAATTATATAAAGCACAGATAGGAGAAGAACTGTTTGTGCCCTACCAGCCTACCTTTCACATCTGCAAAAGCAACTAAGAAAAAATACACAGTTATCTCCCCACCACCCAATTTCCCAATCAAATTTCAAAATTGCAACACCATTTTTGGGATCAGGGAAAAATTCCCCAGAAGCCAGCGGAAGAGCTTTGGCAGTGCCCGCTCCAGCACGGGCAGACAATGCTCCGAGCAGCGCGAGCGAGGGGGGATGCAGGATGGATGCTGCTCCCCCACGTAAATCTGTGCGAGGCAAAAGGGGATTGAGCCAAAGGGTCCGCTCGGGAGTTTCCTCTAGACTTACTTCATCAGCTCTGGGTCTTCTTTATCATCCTTTGTCGGGGTGATCTTGATCCCACTTTTCTTGGCACGAGGGCAGCCTGACAGACTGTGGTTAAAAAGAGAAGAAAGGCCTGTCTCACTGGCAGAATCATTGCATTTGCTATTCCCCTGCTTCAGTCATCTTTCCCTTGAATTTCGCACAGTGTTTTTGATCTCTCTCGTTTTGCAGCTCCACATCATGAGGAGAAGTCAGGAGGAAAAAAAAAAAAAAAAAAAAAATTGAGGGAGATGGACAGTAATTAATGGTGTCTAGATAAGAAGATATCTGCTAACAGCCTGCGATGTTTAATGGAATTGTTGAAACAGAAGGCTCAGATCTCTGCTATTAATGCTCTAAAGTGATAATAGAAGTCATAAATAGGTAGCATTATTAACAGGAACATTGCATCAGCTAAAATCTGACCCTTTGTCTTTTATTCTGTTGAAGGGAGCTTCTAATCAGATGCTGGAAACATCAAAAAAAAAAAGAGAAGTCAGATTAAAGAGATGAAAATAGGCTTCAGTTGTCAGTAACATTAATGTTTTATTCAGAACTTTACAGCTCTGCCCACTGCAGGGGAAAAAAAAAAAATAGAAAGAGGCTACAGAGAAAATAATTTAAGGGAGATCTTACCTTCTATGCGATGCATAATTTCCTGTTATGTGACCAGAGCCATCACAACCAGGAGTAGGGCACCTGCGGAGGAAAGGGATGCTCAGATTAGCCTGGGGATGCGAGCAGGGGATCGACGCTTTGCAACAGCTCATTTCAAAGAGAAATCTAGGGATTGTCAACACAGAAGCAGGTTTTTCTTCCTGCCCCTTCTCCCTCCCTAAGAACAAGATCTGGTCTGTAATATCCACGACACCAAAGTCGATGCATCGCTGCATGATGTCGGCATCGGAGAGGAACATCAGTGGGAAGAGGTGGAGACGTTGGGAGCGCAGCAGGTAGCTGCTCTCCAGTGGAGGGAGGTGGGTCCCAGCCTCTGTCCCCACCCTTATGAAGGGGACAGCTCAGGAGATGATACAAAGAAGCCAAAAAAAGACCTCCAGGGCAGTGTCTGTCTTCCTAAGGAAGACGTAAGGAGATGGCAGGTACCACCCGGGGCCATTGGGCTGGATGCAAGCATAGACAAGAAACCAGAAAAATAGCCTACAACTCTGGACAACTTGGCCATCGAGCTTTCTCCTCTGGGGCCACCTTGGCCAACACCAAGAGGAAGCCCAACAGAAGATCTCAGCTCAGTTCTGGGTGATTTGGCGGGGGCTAATCTCACTGAGAGCAAACAGACACCCCACCCCAGGAGGGTCCTCAGAATCCAAAACCATTTGATGCCTCTGATGGAAAGTAATGAAGGAATAGGAAGGACAAGGTTAGGTTAACCTCGGGTCTCCTCCTTCCGTAACACCATGGGCAAGGGACAGGGGGGTCTGCAAGGGGACAGCTGCCTGCAGGGCCTTGGGCTGGGGATCACCAGGTCACCACGCACGGTGCACTGGCAGCTTTTGGTGCTTCGGTGCAAAATCTGCCCCTCGGTCCTCAGCCGCTGCCGTTACAAAGGAGTCTTTGAAGATGCAGCCATGATCATGGGTTTGAAGGTAAGCATCCAGCACTCTGGGACACGATTGAAAGCAAAGCCTGGAGAATAGTTCTGTGATCACACAAACCTGCACAAAGGCTAACAGGGGCTGCGAGCCCTACCGAGCTGCAGTGAAGATAATGGCACGAGTTAAGCACCGTATCATTAAGGGTGCAGAAGCGAGAAAGGTGAGGGGATATGAAGTACCACGAGCACAAAGATCTGCTCCAAATGCTGTAGGTGACGTGGCAGACATAAAAGTTGTCATGGGGACAAGGAAGAGAGGCGAGGAGTGCTCGCCGAGGATGTGTGCGCCAGCCTGCCAATTAGCCAGGGCTGTTTGAGTCAAGTGATTAGTACGGGGGGTAGGAAATCCACGGTGCCGCCGGAGCGAGCAAAGCTCACGGGATGACCGCAAGCTTGCAGAGTGCCCTTTCTCTTCGAGGGAGGATTTCGCTGTGCCCCCACTTTCTCAATCCCCATTTTTAAAGGCACCGGTGCCTGGTTTGGTGGCACTGATTGGTCCCCCGCCGCAGAGCAGGGATTGACGTGTCTCCAGGACACCCCAGTGAACTGATGGGCAACACATGATGGTGCACAGGCAGCCCCTGAGGCCAATGTCTTTGGGAAAGCTCATGCCTGACCTAGGCAATGGTATAGTTGGGGTGCTCTGGCCCCTAAGAGTCAATGCAGCAATGATTTCCACAGATGCCTTTAGTTCTGCAGCTTGGAAAATGGCCTTTTAAAAGTCCTCTTTTTTTTTGTTAGAAAAATATCAAAATTCTCTTCGCACAGCTCTGAGGGAGKGTTTGGCATTTGTGGGTCATTGAAGAGTCTCCATTGGCGAAAAAAATTGGCACCTCACCTAGGGTGGGAGAGCAGGGACACAACCTGGTCCCAGAAGGGTGACAGGGAGACTAAGTCAGGACCAAGGCTTGGCCTGCTCAGACCGAAGAAAACATAAATGCACATAGGTCCAGTGCAGTAAGAGAAGGGACTCATCCTGCAGGACCCCGATGAGGGTGCAAATTCTCTAATTCATTTAGAAATTACAGGTTGAGGAGATGACTCTGACATTTCTCTGTTGTATGCTGTTAAAATAGAAAGCAAAACTATTTCTTTGTTGTTCTAGCTTCAGGGTGGGATGAAATTATGAAAACACTAACACCGAACTCCTTTTTCCTTTCGGGACTTTTAAAAAAGGGAGAGAAGTGATTTGAGTTTTATTTTTAATTATCTGGAGACAAATCATACCGACAGAGACCTTTTATTGCATGTTCCAGCCTGGAGCTATTTTTTTTATATCAGGGATATTAACCCCTGAAATAGAATTCATAATAGAAACACTGACATGGCCTTATCTGAAGTTGTGAAAAGCGATGACGGCACTATCTGTAATATCTCCAAATCCTCTTCCCTTCCTCCCTCCTCCACTCCCATCCTCACCAGCACATAGAAAAAAAGGCAGTACTTGGGAAATAACATTAAACAGCTTTGTTTTGGCCAGAAGTCTCCTGTTTTATATAGTATTTTGATAAAAAGCGCTGACATGGGATGCCCAAGGGGAGCAGGGGATGCTGCGCAGCAAGGCTTGGCGCGATGCTTGGTCTCAGGGACGACCCCGTTTGCTTTTTCTCCAGGCCCTTACTGGAAATGGGCACTGTTCCTGAGAGCTTTTAATATCTTTAACGCTAATTGCCTGATCACTGGGCTATTCTTTAAGGCTGTTGGAGAAACACCAGTTCAGCAAAGCTCTCTTAAGAGGTTCTTTCAAAATGTATATCGTCTATAATGCATGATTAAGTGTACTTAGCGCTAATCATAAGAGTCCTTTCCCTCCACTAGATATTCTATTAATATCAACTAATCCAGCTACTTTTTCCACCTCTGTGATAAGGAGCAGGCGGTTAATGAACATCTTTCCTGGCACCAGCACCTGCATCGGCGGTGGAACGCGGAGCAGTCCCAGACCCACGCTGCCTTCCGGGCCACCAAAAAGGGATTTGGGGCTTTACTGACGACCTTAATGACCAAAGGGGCTCCCACTTGACTTGACTATTCTTACCATGGCTCCAAACATCACTGATTGCATACAGGACACAGGACTTTTTTTTTTTTTTTTTTTTTTTTTTATGGTGAGCCTGTGCAATGTGAAGTCCCCCATGAGGTTTTGCTCTCGGTAGAGGCTCTTCAGTTATAGTTATGAATATCTCTGTCTAAGTAATCCTGAAACTGGATTCAGCAAAGCAGGGAGCTCAGGGGAGAATCAGCCTCCAAAAATAGGCTGGCTCCATGAAAGTCATGTTGGAAAAAAATTCACAATTAGCTTTTCCCCAGAGATGTAGGTTGGGTGGAAGAGGGTTTGGGTCCCCCCAGTGTCTCCATCTATTTTAAATACAATTTCTATTAAACCTTTCTTTAGGGGAGGCAACCTAAGAGAAAATTTGGGAAACCCTCTTGTGAAGAATAAGCTCCTAGTGAAAATGAGGAGCTTTGGGAAGACAGCAGCAAAGCTGAAAACAGGATTCAGAGGAAGATATTTGAATGAAAATGTGAAGAGCAGATTCCTCCCATCAGGAGTGGAAATGGGAACAAAGAAATTCGTGTGCCTGTGAGCCCTTTGCCACTGGCTCAGGATCCGGCCTCACCACGCGTTTGCTTGCTCCCTCTTTCATTCCCTTGCAAATCAAACTCCCATGGAAATGAATAGGAACCTCTGTCGCTGCATCCCGAACGGCCCCTAAAATTTAGCATAAAATTAGCATCCCAGGTTCTCCAAAAGAGTTGGCTTCTTTTCGCTATGTCCTGGTGGTATTTTCCCAGCTGTGTCTCTACCCAAAAATAAAGCATGTGCCTTTATCTAGGCTTTGGATTAGTTGAGAGCCACACAAAAACGTTGAATGAAAAGGGTTATGGCACAAACTAGGGAAACAAGAGCTTGGGAAAAGACGCCAAATGAAAAAGAAAATAGCATACGTCTACAGTGCCCAAAGGAAACCTGCCAGGGGTCCAGGTTATTTCTGATCGCTGCTGTGATCCCCCCTCCCCAAACTAAGCCTTGCTCCATGATGCTGACTCTTCCCAACGTGGCAGCTGGAGGCTGGGCTCCACCAGAGCTCCTCGCAGGTGGATTTTGATCGGCTCTTTGAAAGGAGAAGGGAGGGGATGGGAAAGCAAAAGCAGAGCAAGAGGAGGGGGAGGGCAGGGAGGGGGAAGAGAGAAAAAAGGGTGGAAAAAAAAGAAAAAAAAAAAGGAGTTCCAAGTTGAGCGCAAACATACTTGAGGTCAGCAGAGTGGGCAGCCATGAGGTTTCTGAGGCTCTTGTCAGCAAGAGGACAACCAGAAAGGCTGAAAGAGAAGAGATGGAATATCTGGATAAGCAAAAAAAAAAAAA
>JAYKAV010002844.1:744624-792902 GCA_035582835.1 Phoebastria nigripes | reverse complement strand
AACAGAAGGTGGGGAGGAAACAGAACCAAACTATCCACATGGTCAAAAAATATACTAAAAGAAAAAAAAAGTTGTCTTTAGAGTCTGAACCATGAGAAAAAGGTCAACCCACCTGCGGTGAGAGGCATAGTTTCCCGTTATGTGTCCGCTGCCGTCACAGCCTGGGGTTGGGCAACTGGGCAACAACAACAACGAGTGTAAGTGCTGGAAAGGCAGGAATTCACCCGAGAGCCACAGATCTGCAAAACCAGCTGAGCCCTCCTCAGGGTCTGTCTGCGGGGGGGCTCAGCCCGGCCCCAGTGCCAGACCCCTTACACTGGCTCCTTCCATCGGACCTCGCCATGTGTTTATATGTTTGCATGCAAATAAACCAGCTGTTTCCCTTTCAGCTCCCCTTCCTCCCTTTTTTGTTCCCAAAAGATCACAAAGATCCTAAAGAAAATTTGAAAAAATGGGAAAAATTTGTGGCAAATGTGAAGAAAGTGTTCAAAATACTTAGTTGCTTGGTTTGCTTGGTGGCAGTGGAAGACTTAAAGCAGCCTGCCGGGTGGCATGAACGAACAGGCATGAACACCACTGCCTTGGTGCTGCCAATTTGGATGATTTTTGCAATACTGAAGCTCTGGCTGCAGGAATCAGCTTATTCCCTGAAAGCGTCAGATTTCAGCTTTCTGAAATGATTTTTTTTTTTCCCCAGCCCCTATAGCTGCAAAGAAAAGCTTGAAAACACTGTTCATTCCACAAAGGGAATAAAAGTAACCTCTGACTCGTGTGCCTGGGGGCTCCTAAATTGAGGACAGGCAGAAGCTGCTGCATCCCRCCTGCTGCCTTCGCCGGGCTGCGTTTCCCACCCGTCCCTCTCCGCTGCCTCCCCAGAGAATTGCACTTGCGCGGGTGATGGGAAAAGGTGTCATCCCTTCTCGGTGTCCAGGGAATAAAATCCAGTTTGTGCGTGAGCAGCGAGGCTCTGGCACAGCCGTGCCCTGCCTGCCCGAGGCCAGTGGGTATGCGAGAGAGCAGGGATGTCCTGGGACAGCGCAGGGATGTCCTGGGACAGTTTGACCTGGCAGGTTGAGTCTTGGGGATGCAGCTATTCCCTGCTCACCCTTGAGTCCTTTTCACAGCCACAACACCCACACGAACACCGTGAGCCCTAGAGCCAGCACTGATATGAAGATGTTCAAGCAGCAGTGATGTATTGCTATGTGGTACCCACTCGTGTGCCGACAGCAGGGGAGCAAGAAGATAGAGGTGAGGAGCACCTTCACAGCGACTGCCATCAGTGCCTGGAGATGGCCCAAGAACTGCACCCAGACACGGAGCATCAAACAGACACAGAGGGCAAGTCTGCTCCTGAGTTAACTACAGCTAATTCATTATGGCCCTTGGGCCAGAAAGGAACGAGGATGCTAAATGGGGAGAGAAGGCTCAGGGCTGCCCACGACACCATTTATTTATTCCAGGGCTGTTTCCATTTAGGAAATTTCTCTACCCTCATAATACAATTATAGCCCGGGAGGACTTCAGGGCTCTACCTCAGAAATTGCTATTCACATCGCTGCTGGGTTTTAACAAAGCCTTTAGGGCTTGCATAGGGCAGCTGGTCTGTGCTTTGCTCATTTAGGGAAGATGCTGCTGCTGCTCTGCTCCCACAGATCTCCTCCCTGCCTGTCTGCTCCCTCAGCCTCCTGCTTGCATAGCCAAATAACGAGCTACGTTGTATAAGGTCAGCAAAACGATGGCCGCTGACTCTTCCCTGTTTAACATATGGGAAGGTCAGATGCGCAGGAAAGAGGCCCAAGCACAGCAGATCTGCTGGGATGCCTGGGAGGCGAGACCTCCCCATCACAACCTCTGGACTCATCCCGACCTGCCATTAGGTCAGAGCCAGGTCCAAGCTGCAGCATTTGGACAGGCTCTAAACATTAACCATTAGTTTGGGGGATCAGTGTGGATGCAGAGCAATACTCCATCTAATAGAATAGACCTGGGTCTATATTTCCACCCACCCAATGCCATGAATATGCAGATGTGAGTTTGGTTAAGATCTCTCTCCAATGTAAGATGCAATCTTGCTGTAGCCCTAGTTCACATTTTGTGGCCCTGCAGTATCACGGTGATGGGACTCATTGCTCTTCGTTAAACAGCCAACAAGTCCTGCCCTCCCAACAAAGCACCTTGCGGTTCAACACCCCCATTGAGAAGGTACTGAGATCCCTTGGGTGCTCTTGGCTCCACAGCATCACCCAGTGTCCCAAAACGAGGGGGCAGGAGATTGGACAGGCTCCATCACTGTGCCAGAAACACTCTTGCAGGAAAACACCAGGGAAAACGGGCCTTGCAAGGAGGTTTCCACGTCCACATCTGTGAATCCTGAGATCACCGAGCTCCCCAGAAAGGTCCCTTCATCACTGCAGAGTTTCAAGCCATATGCCTCATTGATCAGCACTTGTATAAGGATAGGGTTTCTCTTTGAGCTTTCATTTGAACTGCTTAGATGCGATAAGACCAATCACAGTAAGAAAAGGAAATACACTTCTAATTTTTAAAATGTATTTGCTAACAAATTTTGTCTCCTACCAGCCTGGCTGTCCTGCGTACATATTTTATACATTTTGGAGGAAGAGACAAGAAGGCAGGACTTACGTGAGCAGCTCTTTCTTGATGTCCTTGGAGAGGAATTTAAGCTTGAAGTTGGTTAAAGTAACTTCCCCTGGGTATTTTCGTTCTTCAAAGTTTTCCTCCGACACTTCTTGCTCATCAGCTTCCGAGGAGGCAAAAGAGTGGGCGGCAGGCTCTGACTGCAAGAAAACAGCCAGGAAAAGTGGTTGTAGTGGTGGACATTGATGCTGAGCCGCGGTGGGAAAGGATCCCGGGTTCATCCCAGGTAGTGCAGCATTGCCAACTCTCCTGAGCCCTTTGCAAGCACCTTGAAGTACCCAAACCAGAGATCAATAGTCTGCAATTGCCCCTTTTTATAAGAGAAATGTGTAAAACACATCTGTACAGGGATTTACACCTGGCTCTCCCAAGGTCTTGAAGGGATGAAGATCAGTGCAATCCCCCCATACTCCTCCTCAGCAGCACCTGCCTCCCCACAGGCAGAGAAGCAGTGTGCTGCTTCCAGGGCCAGGATGCTCACCCCAGCCAGGAGGTAATGGCTGGGCTCCCCCACCTGCAAGGATTAATGTTAAGTGGCACGCAGGGCCATATCTGCTAATGGCAGATATAAATCATCCTGGGGAATGTCACCAGGAGCACCACTGGTGCAAATGAGCTGAAAGGATTTACAACGAAGAAAGCACTGCAGACCCAGGACAATGCAAGTGGTGGGTTCTTCCTTGGCAAGAGCACCCCAGCAGACCCAAGAGCATCTGCCTCCTGCCCGATTGTCCACAGCTGATGTCTGGTAGCACTGACGAAGCTAATAATACTTCTCTCCTAGGCTCAAAGGGCAAACTAAGCGTTCTGGGGGAAAATAGGACAACTGTGCAAGCAAACATGGCATTCAGTCCCCCATGAGGTGTTATTTAAGCATCAAGAGTCACCGCTCACCTCTTCTGGCTCCTCTTCCCGCTGACGGTTTGGTTTAGTGTAGTCAATGGGCCCATCCCATTCATCCTGGCGGGAGGTCTGGCTGGACTGGGGGGAGGTCATGGTGCTGCTCGTGGCACTGGTGCTGTTTTGGCGCTGGGACACATCCGGGGACTTCATGCTGGGACTACTGCTGCAGCTGCTGCTGCTGGGAAAGGTGCTCTCCCGTTTGCGGTGCTTGTTCATACTCAAGTCCAGAGTCCCATTTTCATCCACCTCAATGTCCATGGACTGAAAGGTTGAAAACATGCCCAACGTTAGCGGCTGCCAGCAATTCCCTACGGGGTTCTTGCCCCCATTTGTGTTTTGCAGCGCGGGGGGCAGATTATTCATGTCCCATCCTCTCCACAGTCAGTTAGAAGGAACTGTATGGAAGGGATGCTCTTTCATAAATATTTTCAGAAACATGCCATGCAAATGCACTCCTCTACCACCAGCAGTGAGGCATTTTGACTCAGTTGCTTGAACACAGGCATCTAGTGCCATTTAAGATGCCCCATGGCATCCAAGACATCTGCCCACGGCCGGGGATGCAACATGGGACTTCTGGAAAAGCTGTGGTCCTCTGAAAAATAGCTGGAGGTCAGCCTGGACACAACTGGGAAATCTCAAATGGCATCAGATACAGACCAGTGAGCAAGTGAAACCACCCCTGAGACTCTGCGTGGGAACGATGCTCATCTCAGATGGGTAATTTGAACCACGATGCATCTCTATAACACACTAAGAGCCAAGATTACCTCCTCCGAACTGCATCACCCAAAGCAGGGAGTGAAAGGGTGATATGTGATGAGTCTCTGCATTCCCTCTATATTTAAAGATTAAAATGAAAGGAAGGGTAAAAAAAAAAAAAAAGGTATTTCTCCCACCCCAAACTTCAAGTTTTAACCCACTCTGCTGCGTGGTGGTGCGGTGGTCCCTGGGCACGCTCGGCTCACCTTGCCGGGGGCCTCTTGTTGCTTCGTGCTGAGATTCTCCGGCATTTCCCAGCAGCGGGTGGAGAGGTTGAGGATGGCAGTGGCAGCCATGTGCGCAGCCTCGGCGTCGTGGGAGTAGTCGAAGCCTGTGGAGGAAGATGAAGTGCTCTTCACGTAACTGCTGGAGGGGCTGTGGCTGGGGGAAGAGGCCTTTGGAAAAGGTTTGGCTGGAATGAAAAGAGAAGGAACAACACAAGGCTAATGTATAACCGGCACAGGCAGCGGTGAGAGGTTAAGTCAGTCTGACACAGCTAACGTATTAGCAGCTCCAGTGGCAGCTTGCGGTTATTACCAATCCACGGGCTATTTTGTTGCCTGGGATGTGCAATAGGAGCAGTGCTGGCTGCGGCTTGTGCAATGGTCTCTCGGTGTGAAAACTTAATTCATTAACTGATTCTGCCATCAAGTCCCCAAAACTTGAGTGCTTTTCTTCATTAAAGCTACTCGTCGGTGGAAGCAGTTAAAGGAGAAAGCTTAGAGAAGCTTCCTGGCTCTTTTTTTTGTTGTTCATAACTTGTCTGCAGAGCTGACTTATGGGGAGATTTCTTGTAGCACGTTTGAAAACTTACAATTTAAAAAATTACATTAATAGCAAAACCATGGCCATGAAATACGAGCTTCCGATGATGACACCAGTGAAATATGGATTTTCTGACAGCTGACATATCATTTAAATATGCCTGAATAACAGGATTTATTACACAGCCCACGCGGCCACGACACCGCACTGTTGCTGTATGTCACAGCACGCAGCAGTGCAATCCTGGAGATGCGATTTCTCTTCACACCCTATGAAACGAACGTAAGTATTTCCCAGGGTTAACCCATAATCAAACTTGCCCTAATCTTGAACCCGCACCCATTTAGGAGGGCCCTGACCCACACAGAGTTCCTCTGAAGTCAGTAGTTTCAGTGGGTGCAAACAGGGGATCACCTGATTTTCAACAGTCACAGGACTGTATTCTGCATCAATTGGCAAAATCTTCAAATTCTTAATTCATTTCACTATGCCCTTTCTGGGGGGAAAACATCCCCCCCTTCAGCGGGAGTCTCACCCAGGGAAGACTCGTAAGCTTTGGCCTGACGATGGCGAAGCAGCAAGGCAACCCTGGTTGATGCGGCTACAGAGCAAAGCGATTTCATTATTCCCATTACAAATTCGTAATATAAGACACTATAAAATGTTAATCTTCCCGAGGACTGCTTTCTTCCTCGTAGTGTGCGTATATAATGCATATTGACATTAATGGGAGTTATGCACACACATGCAGGGGAATATAAATCCCTCTGGATGAAGATCTCTTTAAAATAAGTTCTCAGTGAAAGGAACAGATTTCCCTGCTATGATTGGCAATCATATTCATCTTGTCGCTTTGATTAACTCATTGGAGGTTTGCCCAAATGGTTATTCTTGTTTTCCAGTCCGGTTTAATCCATGTCTTTGCGGCGGGGTGCGGGTATTTGCCAGCCCAACCTGACAATATCCAGGATCGTGAGATGCCAATTTCAATTTCACACCGTAGGCTCAGTGATGCTTTTCCATTTCATAAGTATTTCTACCACTAATAGACTCGCAATCAGCAAATTAGTAAAATAAGTGACGAGAAAAAAATAGAAAGGATTATCCTAGTGGGTCTGCTGGAATTATTTTTGTCAGTACAATTACCCTGAAAATTCTTTGCTAATATTGCAAATAACACAATCTATTCAGCAAGAGAATCACTTGTGCTGGGAAACAAATTACTTTTCCATCAGCCCTAACCCAGGATGACAGAGGCAGTTGTGCTCTCTGGCCTCCATCCAATTTCATTGTCTGATCCTTTACAGATTTAGTACTGTAATAAAGGGCGCTTCCATTGTAGTGCAACAACCAGGATGCTTTCAAGTACGAGCACTTTTTAGAGAGCAGCTGCATCAGGATTAAACAGGATTGTGGAAGTGGGATTAGCCAGACAGAAAGCCCTCTTGAGGCTGCTGACTTCTGCAAACTGGGCTCCTAAATCTGTTTTTTTTTTTCTTTTCTCGAAAAGATGTCTTCAGGTGCACGTTTGGTGTCAAAGGGAAGGAGGAGGTTTAACATCATACTGCGGCAGGCTGGCTCCCTGTGCCGCTTCCCTCCTGCTCCTGACAGCCCAGCCCCTCAGGGTTTATTTCGCCATTTCATTTTCACCCACACTTTCGTTGCACAGTGTTGTAACCAGTGCAAGGTCCTCGGTACAGAGCAGAGGTGGGTGGCTATGATAGGAAAGAGCTGGGAGATAGGAGGTGGGTGATCGATAGGTAGCAGAGCTGGAGAGCAGAGCACAGCAGAGAAGACAAATGGGTGGAGTGGGCCATATATAAGATGGAAGAGAAGAAAACTATAATCCATTTAGCTAGATGAGGAAAGACAGATCAATAGATATGAACTGCAAAGCAGCGGGGACCGACTGAGGACAACTGTGTAACTTATCCCACCTAGAGACATCGCTCAGATTAATGTTCCCACCACTCGATGCAATTCTTCCCGAAGCCGAAGCCAAAGCAACTCTCCCCCAAGCAAAGCTTTACCAGCAGCCACGGGCTCCTCTCTCCACTATGTACATGCCACAGGACCCACCTCAGCCTCCCCCATCCCCATTTCTCCTCCTGCCCCGAGTCTCCCATCACCCCAAAGCCACGATCCCAAGAGCCTCGCGACACACTCAGAAAGGCAGAAAATGCAAAACCCAGCCCATCCCTGCTCCCAACTTACATTTAAAGGCTTTAGGTGAGGTTTCGCTAGTCTGAATCTTTGGGGCAAGCATGCGTTTGCCAAAAACCTGAGCATCAAAACTTGCATAATCGAAGGTGACCTTGGAGTACTTCTCCAGCTCCTTGGCCAGGTTGGCCCGGGGGGTTGCTGGGACCATGTTGGGCCGGTAGCTTCCGTACTGAGGGATCTCCAGTTGCTTCACAAAGCACATAGGCCTGAGGATGAAACAACGAGCGACAGTGATTTCTCTTTTCCTCAATGAGATGGTTGGTGGGAGGGGACCAGACACGATGGGGGTGCGTAGCTGCACCTTGTCCCCAAGGGGTTACTGGGGAAGAGGAGGCAGCAGCAGCCCTTTTGCTCTCCCTCGGCAAGTCTGCATCTAGTTTGGGTCTCTTAGATTCCTTTTTTATTTTTTCCCCTTGTTTTCCTTTTGTTTTTTTCTTTTTCTCTTTTTAGGCAAAACACCGAGGTGTCGATCTCATGCAAAACAATATTCTTGCAGGCTGCCGTGGTGTGGCAGCATTTTCCAACAGCAGTAGAAACTTGGGCAATCACTCATTTATGAGACCCATGACACAGGATGGCACACGAAGGCGCAAGGACCCCAGTTTAGCTCCACTCCCCCCTGCGGATTCWTTGCAAAAGCACCAGGGCCTCTCCCCTGCCTGCAGAATCCCTCTTAAAGACCTGCTTCTGCTGGGCTGCCTATCATGAATCAATTTGTCTTGCATATAAATTGTATATAAATGGCCTATTGTTATTCTCCTTCCCGTGACCTCTTTCCACCAGCAAGTCCTCGGAGCGGGAGCTCCTTGGAGCATGGACCGTCCTCGTGATGCGCTCAGAGTGCTCTGCACCAGGCGTGGGCTCCACTGCAAATAAATAAGTAATTGCCCTAAATGGCCTTTCCAAAGCACCAAGCGCTGGTGCACCAGGGTGCTCAGCAGTCCTGGGGAGCAAATAAATAAATTAATCAGACCTCAATGCCTTTGTGGGAGTGTTCCTCAGGGCTCGGACTGCCGTTTTTATCCTGCTCTCATTGCAAAATAACTAACCATATTACAATCCATCTGTAGCCTCATGAATCACATCAGCTACGGAAGCCAGCATCTATCAGGGACATCCTTAATGTGAGACAGCCCTTTCTCCCAGGAAGATCGAGATGGGTGAAATAACAAAATAAATGCGACTGGTTTGGAAATGAGTGGCAGGTTTCTCTCCTCTGAACCGTGCGGGCTAAGGAAGAAAAGCGGGTGGACTTACACGAAACTGCCATCGAGTGATTTATATGTAGCCTAAATCTCCTCCTCCCCCTCCCTGAGCCCACCCTACTTATAATGCTAATATAATAGCCATCATTCTCTGGCAGTTTGCATTGCAGAGCAATCGGCACGAATGCCTTCTGCTGCACTAGTAAAACCCTTTGGCCTGTAGCCTCAGCATTAATTGATGCTACAGAAGCAATTCATTGTCCTCAATGCCCTCCCTGGGATCATCAATTAAATATCTCCCCACCTTGGCGAGACCTATGATCATAATAACAGGACTCAGCAGTATCAAGATACAGCCGGAGGGAGCCGTGACGGCTGCTCTTGCGAGCGTGGCATCGCGGGGAGGGCTGGGGCAGGGCGGTTACGCGGCGCTGGGCTTCGCGGTCCCATTTACCTGAGTATCCGATCAGAATTGGAGCTGGTCTTCGAAGGATCACCAGACTGGGTTTGTTGCTTTTCATGCGATTTGGCTAATTTTTCAGCAGCAGCAATGGGGCACCCAGATAAACTGTGGGAGTTTTTTTTAAAAGAAGGGAAAAAAAAAGAGAAGGGAAAGAAGCGTGAGGGATGAGCATGAACATCTTCACTCATTTCAGGGACCCAGAGTTGCACTGAGCGCATGGGAAAAGTGTTTGCATTTAAGGGGTTTTTTTATTGTCATTATCCTAGTTTACTTTTAGTCTTGGCAAGCAGCAAAGCAGCCAAACATCAAGTGCCAAATCTCTCCAGGATGAGCCCCGGAGCATCCCCAGGGCCCGGAGGTGGATCACGGAGGCAGCTCCCTCGGGCTGAGCACAGCAGAGGCAGAAGGGGACAGGCTGATTTCTTTGAGTGGTTTTAGCAGTTAAATGGCATTTTTGATCTGTATGTATTTGGATCTTTTGCAGGGGCCGTTTGAAGGGAGCCTTCTGAGGGGCACTTGCGGGGAAACATGTGCACGTCTGATGTGCACGGCTGCCAGCGCGCTGGTGCCTGGGGGAGGTCGGGGGCTGTAATGGCATTTGCTCTCGCCCGCGCCCTATGTGTGAGCCTGGCTCTGCCTCTTTGGGAGCAGCTTGGCTCTTACGGCGATTGCTCAGGGAAGGTAAAACCCCCTCACAAGCAGAGCCCACACGCTCCAAGCCATCACAGGCACCTTCATCGCTGGAGCAGCTAGCACCGAGGGAACCCCAGCCCAGCGCCATGTGAAATTCAGGGCTCTGACCCTGCTGGGTCTCAGCCTGAACCACTGTGCCCAAAGCTCGCTCCATAACCCACTAACACCAGTGGATCTCCTCAATCTCACTGCGATCGCTTGCTGCCTGCACCAAACCGAGCTTCTCAATTAACCAAGCAGATTTCCCTAATTTTCCTCTAGCAGCTTCGGCTACGACAAAGCATCCACCAGCTTCCTCCACGGCTGAACGAGTAACGACACAAACTCACCTCACGCCTGCAATCGCATCGACATTCGCAGAGCTGTCACTCTCTGCCAATTAAGCTCAAATGCAACGAATGGTAAATCATAAATTCATGAGTGCGTCCCCGTAGCACAAGCTAGTCTGGCTTTTTGGAAGGTTTCTAGCTTTTAAGTGCACCATCCCCTCCGCTTGCAGCCTTCCCGTTTGTAAAAGTGCTCGAGTGTAACTGAAGCCAGAGCATGGGGTATAATTACAGGTCCCAAAGTGCAACCCTGTCCCCTCCTGACCACATCTGGGCTGAGGTCCTACAGCAAGAGGACCTAAATTCCCAGCTCATCAATAATTTCAGCCTAAATATTGTGGAAATTCCTAGAAATCCTGTGAAGTGCCGTACCACCAAACACAAACATCACCCTCCAGTCAGCCTCACTGGGCACCCTCTGCTTCCCTAGTGCCAAACACCTCTTCCATGAGCTCCCACCTGCATCTACCCCTCCGCAGTCCCACCTGCGAGCCTGGAAGCATTGCTCTGCTCTATTGCCCAGCCAGAAATCACTGCCCCGTCTTGCTTTCTCATATTATTCTTTGTCTTAGGGTCATCCCTATTTCGCCCATCTTAGCTGCGCCATCTCTCAGTACAAGAGTAAAGCCAAGGCTTTTGGGGATGGTTGCCCTGCTGCCATCCTTGCCCTGGCTGTAATGGAGGAGAAGTCAAAGCTGGTACCTCCTGTGCGTGTTGCGGTTGCTGTTGACGTGACCCTGTCCTGTGCAGCCTGGCGTGGGGCATTTCAACACGTTCTCGTGCATCGCCAAGACTTCAGAGCAAGAAGGGGAAGGGGAGAGGGGAAGGGAAGCAAAAACAACTCGATAAAAATCAGAGAGAAAAAAAAAAAAAAAAAGACAAAATCATCAAGTCTTGTACGCTGGTTTCCTAGAAATCAGGGAACGTGAAATGCTGTAATTAGAATTCGTCTGCGTAGAGAAAAAAAGATTTACAAGGCAGCAGTGCTCAGGTCAGCACTAGATTAGCATCCCTGCACACAGCTTGGGCTTTCTCCTCATTTGCTGATTGCAATCCGGTTTCCCCCATCCAGCCCCTCCTGCCCACCGCTGTTTTGGAGCCAGGTCCCCCCATTTCAGGTAGTTTTAAGTGATTGAAGTTGTATCTCTGCTTTTATCCTTAGGACTAGTCTTTGTTTGATTTTTTTTTTTTAATTTTAATCGTCAGGATTATGCTTCCTGCAGCGCTGACCTTAAAAGTAAAGAAAATAATTTGATTTGCAAGCTTTTCTAAAGCACACAGCTTGTGTTAGTTATTTATTAATATTTTTTCTTACATTCAAGCTTGTGTGAAGATAGCTGTACTTTCTCCTTGTTTCCTGCAGTTCTGTGTTTATGGCAGGTCTGCAACCTTTGAAATTACTGATAAGGAAGGGCTCCTTTTTTTTTTTTTTTTTTTTTTTTTTTTTTTTTTTTTTTTTTTTTTTTGGTCTATTATGCCATTATCATAAACATACAACATTGATTTTTATATATATGCGCAGGGAAAGCTATTTAGAATGCTGGTAGAGAGGTAGAAATAAAATATGTCTCTGTGTATATATATATATATAAAAAAATCTGTTATGATGATGATAAATATTTTCTGTGGAATAGATAAATCTCGATATAGCACCTTGTGAATTTTACAGTGATGAGAGTGTAGGAGGAGACTCAGCTATCCTGCACGTCCTGAACAACTCCTCTCCTTTGCTGTACGGCAACACCTTCAGCACATTTGAACAGCAGGAAAGAACAGTTTCCCCTTCTTCCCAACATGATATCCCAAATAGAGAAAAATATGTGACATTCAGTGTAAAGATGGGAATGGCTTAACACACCTCTGGAGGCGGGCATCATTTTTAAAGAACCTCTTTGATTTTCAGAGAAGGGACCTCATTCTCCACAGGATGGTGCTAAAAATCTTTAAGAAGGGTAGGGCTTCCTAGTAATCTCCATAGCGTTTCCCATGAAGAGCGATATCACTTTGGTGGATAGAAGCATCCCAGAACAACTTGGAAAAGCACCATCCCATGCCAGAAACTCTGTTATACCCCAAGGATTAACATCAGGCTTGTGCTAGGGACTCAGTCATAAAATTCACATCATTTGGGACTATTTGGAATGCCCATTGGCCTTGAGACAGCTCTACCCATCAGGTGTGAAATTCCCCCTAGGAAATAAGGCTTCAGGCTAATTTAAGCAACCCTTGTTATCCCACCAGGTACTCACTCTCGGGAGGGATCCTGTCTTTGTGCGGACAACCAGAGAGGCTGCGATGGTGAGGGTAGAGTCCCGTGACGTGGCCGGTCCCATCRCAGCCAGGAGTCGGACATTTGATTTCTCGCTTCTCAGGTCTTGAGGGATCTAGGGATTGTGGGGAAAGGGCAGTGGGAAGCAGGTTAGCAGATTTGGAGGGGAAGAGGTGGAAAGGAGAGAAAAATTGCCGAGGATGCTTCCCACCACTTTTCCAGTCAAACAGGGAGAAACCTTTGGGTTTGGAGGATTTTTTTCCCTGAAGGTGGAATTGTAACACTGGAAGTTTCAAAAATTAAAATCAGCAAAGCAATTTGAGTAACTAACCTGGCTAGGAGCATGGAGCCGCTCACAGCGACCGAGCAGGCAGCCCGGCTTGGCACCCGGGGGACTCTGCAGCCCCTGCCAAGTCCCTCGTGTTGCTGTGGCCAGACTCCTACCACTACTTTAAAACCCACTTGGATTTTAAACCAGCTCTCCTGCTCAGGCTGAGATTTTCAAGGCCAACAGGCAATTTAGCCAGGCAATTCCCCTGCTGAGATGTAGAGGACACCATCATTTTGTGCATTCACTGTCAACCTCTAGGATGTCCCCATCCCTCTGGGCATTGAGGATTTGTCTCTAAATTCCCACTGTGGGCTGTGAAACCCCCCAGCAGCCTAGTTTTCATGGGGTGCTGAGCAGACAAATTCAGCTGGGGATGGGCAGGAAGGAGATACGCAAAGGCTCATCCCCATACCTTTGCCGTAGTAGCTCTTTCGGATGCTGTCCAGTGGTTTGCTCTGTTTCTCGTCCACCTGGAAGTGCTTTATGTGCTCTCCTGGCAGCCGGCTGGGCTCCCGCACAATTTTCACCTGCTCAGCTTTCAGCGCGATGGCTTGTTCCAGCAGCCCCAGGTTCCCCCTCGTCATCATGTCATACATCTCTGACTCATCGGTCACTGCTGATTTCTGGGAGCGAGCATCGTCGTCTTTGTCGTCATCCGACCGGACCTCCACGATGACCGAGTACTCGGGCTTCGGGCTGAACTGCCCTTCACAGTGGCTTTTCTGGGTGTCCTGAGAAGTGTGAGGAGCTTCTTCACAGATCACTTCAGGAGCCATCTCCTCCTCCTCTTCATCCTCCTCTTCTTCTTCCTCTTCCTCCTCCTCATCTTCCTCTTCCTCCTCCTCCTCATCTTCATCCTCCTCCTCATCCTCCTCATCCTCCTCTTCTGCTTCAGCCTTTTGCAGTTTGCAGGACTCCTCGCAGTTCGCATCGTCCCGGTGCTCCGGACACAACTCGCTGCTGCGTTCGCTGGTGACCTCGATGACCTCCTCCGCATCCTCCGTCTGGATGATGATCTCCTTGTCGCACTCCTCCTCCACTAACTCCTCTCCCGCATCCTCGTGGACCAGGTGCACAACATTGGATGGCGGCTTGGAGACCTGCAGCTCAGCTTCAGGCAGCTGCCCTTCGATGGCGAGGGTTTCCTCCGCTATTTGGCCTAGGTTTAGGAGAGAGTTGGCGATTATTTCTTGATAGCTGCTATAGTTGGCCTTGCTGGGCCCAGACGTACTTGTTGCCGTGTTTTGTCCATAATGGGTCGATTTTGCTGGGCTTCTCTCTGAAGGGAGGAAAAGAAGGAAAAGAAGGAAAAGGGGAAAAAGAAAGAAAAGAAGGAAAAGAAAAAAGGAGGAAAAGAAAAAGAAAAAAGGAGGAAAAGAAAGTAAGTGTATAAGCTTGTAAACATCTCTTTGTCTTTCTTAAGCTTAATTGAAACCAGAGCTTGGCTGTTATACCCCTGGAGCAGCCTAATTTATTGCATTTGGGAACGGCAGGTAGAAAGGGGATTTCCATTGGAAGCTTTTGCGGGGGCTCAGATGCGCGTGGCTTCCAGCCCCCCACCCTCAGCAGCCATCTGGCCCCCTCGCTCCCAGTGCTCCCCAAGCCAGGGGCTCCAAACCGGGGAGCGACACAGTGCCAGGGCCCCGGCTGGACACCCTTGTTTGCCTGTCACTCCTCTCGGAGAGCGGCCGGATCTGGCCAGGGGGACGGCTCCTGCACTGGGGAAGGCAGCCGAGCCCCTCGAGGCACCGATGCAGGACCCCGGCTGCCTTCCCCGCCGTCGTCTGAGCCATGCGGCGAGCTCCTCTCTGCTTTCCATGGGTCTTTCCCCAGGGAGCATCCCTGATGGAAAAGCTCTCATTTTTAAGACACCAGAGACAATCTGTGCGTGTCCCCTCAGCTTAACCAGAACTTTGCCGTTGTGCTTCTACCGAACATAATAATTGAAGGACCCATCCTGTACATAATTCAGAGGAGCTATAACTCCTGGTTATTAACACTCCCTGCCCTTTATTCATCTGCAGAACACAGCTCTGTAATCAATAATGATAAAGCACCTTCTGCCGGCTCGGGGCTGCGGGTCTCCTCCTGCTCCACCGCCTCCGCCTCGTCCTCCTCCAGCGTCCCCTCCGACTCGTCAGAGCCAGACTCCTCCTTCGCCTCGGCCTCCTCGCTGCCGTCGCTGTCGACGTTGTAGCCTTCATCCAAGGCCAGCTTGAGCGGATGGGATTTTCTCTTCGACACCAGATGTTCAGCCTCTGCGTCCTGAAGTTTCCTCTTCTTTGCTAGAGGGCAACTTTGTAAACTGCAGATGGGATCAAGGAGCAGAGAGGAGGCATTGCTGAGTGAGAAAGGCATGGCTATGGCATCTGAACCGGTTAGGCAAAGGCAAGTGGGACAAACACAAAAATACTAAAAAAAAAAAAAAAAAATATCATCCAGCAGCCCAGATTTTTAGCTGTTTTCACCTTTCGTGGCCAGAAGAGCAGCTCTCAGACCTTGACTTTGTGCAACTTTGTCAACTTTACTCAGAAGTCAGCGCAAGGATACTGGGCTCACTCCAGCAGTCTGGCCCGTGGGCAGTTGTTGTCCAGGGAGCAGCAGGACCAACAGCTCCCAGCATCACTGTTGGTGATGGCCACCAGTGCCACCATGAAACCAGGCAGGGGATGCAGAACCAGTCCCTGGGGCATGTCCACCAACTGCTCTGATTTCACCATTATAGGGTGATGAAAGCCATCAGTTAAGGCTGGCCTGGCCTCGAAGGCAGCCAGCGTGCTCTCATTTCCCCTCCCCGTCCATCGAGGCACCGAGCAGACCAAAATCTCTGCCTGCCGATAGCTCCCATCAACCCCAGGTGCCTGAGCCAGGTATTTCTGCCTTGGTTTGGGGTCTGTGGGAAGGCTACTGTTAGTCTGGTGAAGCAGATCCCCCAGGATCCCTCACRGACTGATGGAGAGACAGAAAATTGGCTCCTTGGTAGGCAGATTTGGGGCAGGTGAGTTAGGTTGCTGCTCTGAACCAGCCTCTCTCCAGTGAACGTCTGTCTTTGGGGTTTTTGCTGGCATTTTTCCATCCCCACTACCTCCGACCCAGCCTCACCTTCTGTGTCTTGCATACTTTCCACGGATGTGTCCTGAGCCGTTACAGCCTGGGGTTGGACAGCTTGAGAGGGAAACAAGCAACCATCAAGAACAGCAATAGGACTCGGACAATTCATTTTTAATTAGAAGTGTATAAACTATGGTCAATTAAACAGGTCCTGTGCACAAGGAACAAAATAACTGCAAAAGAGAAGATAATTTCCCTCAAATGGTTCAGCTTGTCCCTTTGAATTCCAAGTGAGGAGGGCAGGAGAGCAGCCTTGCAGTTTGCTAAAAATTAATGAAATCACTCACCCCATTTAATTAGATGAACGGTTCATTATAGTTTTATGAGTATGTTTAATTAAAGATTTGCATGTGTAAGAGCAAGCTTTTAAAAAGCAGACAACTACTGCACTCTGCCTCCCCACTGCCACTCCAGTTTTCTTTTTCGCTGGTGCAGGAGGAAAACATGGGCTTTTCACTTATTTGATGGCTTACCAGGGAACTGGGGTTCCTTGCAGTAAGAAATGGGTAGCTTTTTGGAGAGAGCAGGCTGGGAGTGGATGGAGAAGGTTTTAGCCAGAGCACGTTGGGTGGAGATCACCAGGACAAAAATCCTCAAAAGCACCTCAGAGCCTCACTTTGTGGGGAACGGATGGGATTTAGGTGACCAGATCTCTCAAACCCCTGCATTTGCTCCTGCTGCTCTACAGAAGAGGATGAGTTAAAGGCTTCCAGGGAGCTCTGGGCAGCACTCGCAGCCACTGCTGCCTTTGCCACGGGCTGCAGCGATGCAGCCTGCTTGCTGCATCCCTCGGCGCGGGGCCGCGCGCCTCCCCTGCAGGGGTAATTAGTCCCAGCTCCAGGAGCTATAAGGGCTCCAGATAAGAAGCATTAAAGCAAACATTTTCTGGCAAAACCAGATTATGGCATTGATTAGAGGATGCCCAAGTGACTTGCCTGACGTCTGAGGAATTCTGGAGTCGTGTAGGATTAATAACCTCATTTAGCACCGTACCACCCTCGGCCCAGGAAGTTGGAAGCTCTAATGAAATCTCTTGATGACAGTGCAAAGGGAGAAGGCATCGCCAGCCCAGAGGGGATTTGGCCAGCCTGTTATTCTTGGAGTAAAAGACACGGGACAACATTAAATAGTACCAAGTGACAAGTCAGGCTTTAGGGACTCAGAATTTCTGCTCTCAGCAAAGAGCTCAGCCCTTGCAGAAAGCTAAGGATCAGGAGGATCTGAGTGCGCTAATGCATGCAGCAGCTCTGGGTGCACCGGCGGGTTATTAATGGCTCAACTCTCCAGAACACCCTGCACAAGTCAGACCACTGTGTTCAAAGAATATAATTCAACCCAAAAGCAGGACAGGAGAGGGCTACTGAACTGTCAGGGGAGTAGGAATCCCTCCTTTGGGGAGACCGGCTTGCTTTAGCTTAGGAAAGCTAATGCTAAGAGGGCAAATGACGGCAGCACATCCCCTAAGGGGACATGGCTTTCTAGATGAGGCGGATGTGTGGCCGTGGGTATGAGCTGCACCTCCTGGCCCCTCCAAGATGAAGTCCGTCCTCCCTGCTGTCCCCTTTGCTCGTGGCCCAATTTCAACACGAGATGCTGAGCATCCTCCAATGCCATCGCCTGGGGGACGGCTCCCAGCTTTTTCGGCGTGCACACGCAGCCCGAGCCCTGCCGTGCCTGGGGTCTTGCCTGCCAGCGAGGCATCCCTTCCCGAGCAAAACGCTCGAGGTCATATATAAAAAGATCTCATCCCGCTAAAGTGTGTAATTGGAAGAGGGAGCTCCCCCCTTCGCTGCWCCCTCTGCTGATGATCTGAAAGTCTATTTAATTTTAATTGCCCTCAGTCATGACTGAGGCTGCTCTGTACTGAGCAGCCCCAGACACACTTTAAGTGACTGCACGCCGAAAGACAGAGTGGTGTTTATGTTACCAGTGACTTGCCTGAAAAAGGCCTTATTCAGTAGGAAACAAGAGCAGCTCTGATGAAGATGTTACAGGCTTTTATAAGCTTTCCTGCATCGATTAAAGCTGATTCCCCCCCACCCAATTTTTGATGTGGTGAAATGAAGCCTGCAGTAAAAAGTAAGTAGGAAAGAGCCACATAGTTCAGCATCGAGGTTTTCCGAAGCAGGTGGCGATTTGGGATGTCTCTGGCTTCAGTGGGTTAATTTAATCCCTTTAAAAAGCACCAGCGCAGAGGTGATGCTTGGCATGCTCTGGGCCAGGCTTTCTCATTCCTGCTCTCCTCTGGGGAGGTTTCATGTATTTTGGCAGGAGTCCCAAAAGGGGAAAGGGGCTTCGAGGTCTATTAAAGCCGCTCTCCTTCCCCGCAACAACCACCGCACCAACCTGCTCTCCCCCTCTCCGCAGCCTTCATATGCTTGACAAAAGGGCCTCTTATTGTTATGCAGACGATGCCCTGCTTCCAATTAGTCGATTAATCGTCCAGTTAATCAGGCAATTAGGTGACAGCTGCAGAGATGGCTTTGTGGAGCACTCTGTCCTGCCCCTTATATATGTCACCTGCTCCAATTACCACCTCCACTCAAGTGTTCAGCAATAAAAGTTGGAGAAGTGGCATGCCCACCGCTCGCTCCTCCCGTCTCTCCGAAGTAATGGGAGAGTAGAGGAGCAGAAATGCTCTGAAATTGGGTTGGTTAAGGTCCAATTACTCTTTGACACACACGGCTTTCTAACAGAGGCTGCTAGGAGAGGCAGCCCCTGCTATTAGCGCCTGTCCAGGTTAAAGACTCCTACCTCTTGCGTAAGCCCTTGTGCGAGGTTTAAAGGGAGCTTAGAGATGGGGGAGGCTGTTATTTATAATGAGAAGCTCTGTAGGGCTGCAGAGGCTTGCTCCAGCTCTTTTGGCTGCTGCTGTTGGCATGCCAGTGCTGCTAAATGAGTGACAACAGGACCTCAGTGACTCAATGGGGGACATAGGGCCAAAGGAAGAGCATCTGGCACGAGAAGTGATGTGACACAACATTGTTTGGGGGCAATAAGAGGATGTAAAATACATGGAAAAGAAACTCTGGTTAGTCGGATGTTGTGCCTAATGATCCTGCAACACAAAACATGGGCATTACGTTTTGCTGGGGTTTAGGTCTGGGGTGGGACAGAGGATCGCTGGAGGGTCTTCAGTCTAATGTGACCCATGCAGAGCTCATGTTTTCATCCCTTTAACTCCTGTGGTTCCTCTGATGTACGTTGTCAAGTGGTGTCCCGAGGACTCGGACACAACGAGGTGCCCACCAATACAAGCCCCCCAGCAAGACCTCCACCCCATCAGTCCCATGGGTTTGCTCCCCTCACCCAGGTTCCCAAGCCTGTAAGGAGCTGCGGGGCTTCGCCCAAGCCAGTCCCAGCACAGGGCCTCCCCTCCCTCCCACCGCCGAGGAGGAGGAGGGTCCTTACCTCACCTCCTGGCCGATGAGCTCCGTGGGCACTGGGCGAAGGGGCAGGATGCAGCAATGGAAACAAACACAAGGTCAAAAACACAACAGGGGTGCCCAGCCCCCCCGAGACATCCCCCTTCTCTGGGGGATCCCCTCCTGCCTGCTGCTGGGTTTCTATTGCCTCCTTGGGCATCCCGTTTGGGAAAGAAAGGGCAAATGTATCCTGCCATCATTTACTGCATGCCAGCCTGTAGTAAATCATAATCCTGCCTTGTAAATCCTCATGCCTGTGCTTAATGTCAAGCACGTGAGTGCATGCTTGCAGCATCAGGGACTACCTCTCTCTCTCTAAATACATGACGACTTTAAAGTCGATGGAGCTATACTGATATACGTGCATATGACTCCAACGCTTTTAAGTAAAGACCGAGTTTTCTCATGCCTTCTTCTCTGTTTGCCTTTAAAATATGCTCCTCAGTTACTTTTTGCACAGTTCACTACTGTTTTGCTGCAATGGCCACATTTACCCTCTACCTATCAACTGGCACAGGCGCATTTTCCTCCTCCCCTTGTCACACCGGACCCATGTGGGAGCCCCTGCCTACGCTCAGACACATGGTGGGGATGTGCTACTTGGCTTTTAGGGTAAACAATAGTTTGTAGGGTTTTTAGGGATTATTCCTCACTTGTGAATAATAGGACATCCCACTGCTTACAATAACATACAACAACATCGCATCACTGCCGAAACCTTACATCCAGCCAGGAATCCAAATAATCAGGAGGAAAAAAAAACCCACAACACAAGTCTAAATTTGCCCAGGCTAAAAAACATAACACGTTTGCTCAATTTGTTTGAGCTAATTGGATTTCCTGGGATCTGGCTCCCGGTGGGGTGACTCACAAGCTTCAACAAACTGGAGGCAGTGGCAAGTCCTAGGGTGTATGCAATAAATTACCTTTTCACATCAAGAAACCCAGATTCGAGTGCAGGGAAGGCAGGGTGTGAGAAAATAAATAGAATCAGGGCACTCTCATTAGCAACCTGAGCGAGCACCTTTACGTACGTGCAATAAAGCAATGAAACCCAAAGATCGGAGCTCAATTGAGCACAATTGGCAGCATCTGGGTTTGGTTTTGTTTTTAAAAAGATGCGGATGCTGAGAAGAGCAAGGAGGAAGGTGGGTCAGGACAAAGGAAGGTGGTCCAGCACAGCTGTGTGGGTGAAGCTGCAGTCCCTGCAGCCATCACACTTTTTCAGCCAGCCCTGTTCATCCCTGGCTTCCAGACACCTTTGCAATTCAAAAAAAGGTTTGAAAGACCACAAAAAGGAACCGAAACGGAGAGGCTGGTCTGTAACCATCAGACATGGCCACGGGACCACCCGTGGTGACACCCTGTGCTCTGTATCAGAGCACCTCGCCTTCTCCCAGAGAGAAAGCACGCAAAGAAAGACCAATAGCAAAAATAAATAACAATCAAGCTTTGCATTAACAAGTCATTTGTCCTCACGTCCCTGCCGGGGGATGGCCCCGTGTGCTTCTCCAGCATGAGCTACTTCTGCCAGGCACTCTCAGATGTGCAACTTCAAAGCCGCTGGCAGAGTGTGCATGATGAAAGCCCCGGGAGCTGATCTGAAGCTCCAGTGATTGCGATCCCCCTAAAGCGAAGCATGCAAAGGGGCTTTTTTCTTTTTGCCTTTTTTTTTTTTTTTTTTTGTCTTCTCCTGGGTATAGGGGAGGAGGGTTAAATATTATGAGGACCTGTAAAGCTTGGTGGTTGGGAGTTTTCCAGGTTTGTAGACAAATTTCTGTGGGGTTGGAGGCAGGGGGGGCAGTGARCATAACTTAAAGAATTAAGCCTGGACCTGAAAAATCAAAGCCTATTTGGAACAAGCAAAGTGCAGGGAGCTCAGGCCTATACATCCCTGTGCTGCGGGATAACCAGCTGCTCACCTCTGATAGACTTCGATCGCGTGCGTGCTCTCTTATCGTCATTTTCTAAACTCATCTGGAATGGAAAGAAAAGATAATTGTTGAAAGATAACAAGAAAATTATTGTTAAAGGACAACCTCACATGTGGTTGTTGCTCTGCGTAAATACCTGAGCGGCAGGGAAAGCTTTCCCGCGTTTTTGAGACAGAGGTTTCTTGCATTGATTTTATTGTTCAACCCACAGCGCCCACATTTAGCAACCTTAAATTAATTTCCACATCCTAGGACACAACAAGGACTCTCTGCTGGTTGAGTACCGCAGAGGGACAAGCACCCAGATGTGATGGCCCGTGATGGAAAACGGCTACGTCTGAAGTATCACCTGTTAAGGRCAGAACTGATTTCTCTGGATTTACACCACAGAAGTGCTGTGCGCACCTAGGTGAGTAGCCGGCACTTATTCAAAAATCTCTGAATATGCAGCCGAGCTGATCCCATGTCTGGGAAGGGCAACTTTTCGTGTAGTGCCCTAAAGAGCAACCTCTCCTCTCTGCTTAAATTTGACACAAAGAGGGTTGCATCTAAATAACCCCCGCAACGTGGACATCAAACAGGAGGGTCTGCAGGGAATACGGGCATGAATAAGTAACATCAGGGACTTCAAAGTGCTTGATATTAATTAAACATCACAACATGCCACAGGGTAGCACAAGGCTGAAGTGCAGCCACCTCTGGGCTGCAGCGCGGGCTCCGCACCCGCGCCCCGGAGAGCTTTGAAATCAGGCTGTGCCTGGAGGTGGGAACAGCGAAACCAGGGGACCTGCACGGTGGGGCAAGAAGATATGGCAAGAATAATAGAAATGGGATTTCATGAAACTTGTCGATGAAGTCGCTGAAGCGGTCAAAGAGCCGGTTTTACATCTCGCCCTTGACACAGATGCTCCCTCTGCAGGCAGGTGCATTTGGCAGCAAATGCCAAGGGGGTACGCAGGATCGGGGTGTGAGCAGGGAGCTGGATCGCAGCCTGGTAGTTTGGGGACAAGACGATTTAGGCTTTATTGCAGTGTTACCATCTGGAACTTTTCCTCCTGGGATAATGAGGAGGAGAGAGAAAAGTGGGGGAAAGGACCATTTCCAAGTGGGATTTGACACAATAAAACCAAAATCTCTTTGGAGCATCCTCTACAAGTCCCAGTTGGAGATGGATGCAACCAGCTCCCGTGCCATCCCAAAATGAGGAGGCTCCACAGCTAACCCTCTGGCACCCCCGAAAGAAGGGGGGACACGAGCAGCTGCTCCTCCTGGGCGAGGAGCAGGAAGGGACACGCATGCAGAGCACGTGCTGCTCCGCTGGCTGGCGGTGGGGACGATGCACCCATGATATGTGCCACCGCATCCCCATGTGCGCTTTGAAACTCTTGATGGCTGCTGCTCGCAGTCCCCAGCAGAAAGGGCTGGGGGTCCTCACCCATCACCCTCAAAGGATGCACTGCTTGGTTTGGGCCTCTCTTGTCCCCCCTGAGTTTTGGGGGTGGTGAGGAGGGAGGGAGGCTGTTGGGCAGGAAGGGAGAAGGGATGGAGGTCCCCAGCTGATGGGGCACCGCAGCTGAAAACACCTCAGAGGGGAAGGATGAAATTTCACCGAGTGCCTCTCTCCCTCCCACTGCCGCCCTCTGGAAATACAGCATTAACACACAATGATTTATGTGATTTGTTAGATGGGGAGGAAAGAAAAAAAAAAAAAAAAAAAAAAAAAAATATATAATAAAATAAAAGGAAAAAAAAAAAAAAAAAAAAAAAAAAAAAAAAAAAGGAAAAAAAATCAAAACCTGGAGCAATTTATGCATCCTGTCAGCATTCAGCTCGTGGCACCACGGTGTTGTGCTCCACGTTTATTACAATCTTCCCAATAACACAGCAGACAATTACTATAATTTCTATTTTTAAAGCCCCGGTTCCCTGCAGACCAATGGCTCACGTTTAAAGTGTGGAGAGGAGCAGGTGTCAAAGGGACTTCATTACATTTATGAGCCTTTCAACATCGGCGTGYGCTGAGCGAGCTAGCTAATGCCGCCGCACACCAACAATACGACTAATACGTTTGATTGCTGGGAGCCTGCCTCCAACCAAAATGAATTTCAGAGAGGGCTTTTTTTTTTTTTTGACAGTTTTCCCAGGGAATTGGCACGTGTTGGGCTGGTGCCTTGGCAATATGGGTTTCCTGCAGATAAATTATTCAAAACGGCAGAGGAGGGAAGGCTGCGGGAAGCGTAACGGGCACTGCCTGCACCATGCCAGTCAAAAAAGAGGAAGGGCTGGGACCCCGCAGGGACAGTGGGGCAAAAGCAGAGCAAAACTTCAGTTTTCTTAAACCTGCCCTTCAAGGACAAGCTGCTTGCCTATAAATGGGGGAGATCCAATTTCGTGTCACATTTGTCTTCAAAAAAATTAGGTATCGCGTCTGAGCTAACATCCAGGCTCCTCACTACACCATCGCACCTCATAAAGCAATTCCTCCCATTGCCTTCGACATCTCTTTCAAGCCAGGATCAAATGCCCTGGGAAGACGGGAGCACACTCAGTCACCACATGGACAAAGGGGACAGGAGCCACCTAAGGCAGGGACGGACCCAACCTTGCTGAGGACCAAAGGATGGAAAAGCCGAATAGGCTGCCTTGCCTGGCCTACTGTACAAAGCAGCTTTTTTTTTTTTTTTTTTTTTTTAATATTATTGGGGTTTTTCCTCATAGGGAAGACCCCATTACTTGGTTAGAGAACTTCACACAACTCCACCGCTGTGTATTTAAAATGTTTCGCTTACAGCACCAAAGGGATAGGGTGGGCTCTGCACACCCAGACTTTGTTTTCTACCATCAGGCTCCTTTTCTCAGCTTAAATCAACAGCAGCAGCATCCTCAAAAATCTTCATTTCCCACCAAAGTGCAGAAACACCAGGAAAAAGATCCATTTCTGAGCTCAGCCCCTGCTCCTCCCAGGCAACTTAAATTAACTGACGTGGCCATTACTGCGCTTCTGGAGCCTCCGTGCTTATCGGGCTCGGATGCATGAAGGTTACATGAAACCACTGTCCTTTATTGTTCGCCTCCTCAGTGAGAAGCCCTCTAGACAGATTGTTTTAAAGCAAAATTTCAGGTCACATAGTGCAGCCTTGGAGACTGAGGGGGTATTTTCATTTGTTCTCTCTCTTGTTCACATAATAGCCAGGCTGAGAAGCTATCCRGATTTCATTCTTATTATTTTAACTCTGAATGGAAAACAAAGCAATCTGAAAGGAAACCTGCAAATAAATTATTGCTACCAGATGCCAGCCCCAGAGCATGTTAGTCCAGCTAGAACAAGACAGAGGTTTAGACTGCTCCTTCTCACCTTATCGCTGGATCCTCTCTCACATTAAACCACAACAAGCATCTAGCAGATTTCCTAGCCCAATGCCAGGAGACAACACAGTGGAAAGGACCCTGCACTGGGTCTCAGGGTAGTCGCTTCAGGATTCAGCTCCATACTCTGCCACTGACAGTCAGGGTAACCTTGAGAACATCACTTCATCTCTGGGTGCCCCTTTTTTCCCTTCTTCTCTCTGAAGGTGCTGTGGTGCAGGGGGCTATTTCTTACCATGTGTTTGCCCTGCGCTAAGGAGCTTCCTGACACGACCATAATGGAAGCTATACCGACGATGTCCCGATGCTGCAAATCTAAATCAATGAGGTTCAGACAGATAAACTTGAAAGACAGTTTAACCCGAGTACAATGTGAATTTTAACAGCCTACTTCTACAGTAATGGTCTTGCTCTGCTGCTGAGAYCACAGCAATACAGCGCGGGAACAGCAGCACAGATTTGAAGTTTAATTTTATGAAGTACCTACAGGGTTGATATTTTCTTCTTCTTTCTTATCTTAATACACATTTCTTTTCTGATGGAGGACCGAGGTGCTAACATAAAACTGCTGGACTCTCCTGTGCCCTGATGCCCAGGTGTGCCTGGGCTTCGACAGCTCTATGCAAATATGCCATTAAGGGCCATGCTGAAACTCCCCACAGTCAGCAGTAATACTTTATATGTATTCAAGAGCACCACAGAACTCAGAGAAAATAAACATGCTGAAAAAGCATTCAACTGGACAAAGGGAGGTGAGGATTCAGTGGGAATATTTATTTTACTCTGAAAGCAGCCGAGCTTCCATCAGTGCTTATTTGTGAATACAGCAAAATGCCATTTGCAAGAAGCTGTGTCCGAGCTTTAGGGGGACAGACAGAGCCTCTACTTTCAGTTAAAAAACCAAAACCTAAGTTTGCCTAGCAGCAGGTGAAACAGGCGGAGGAAAATACCAGAGAAAATTACATTTTTCCTACAGAAGTGTTGAAAAGTGGTTTTCTACTCGGTCCTTCCCCTCTTCCAGATCCAAGGAGCCCCTTCTTTAGCTCCTCAAGGGAAAAGACAGTACCAACCGCCCTAACGAGGTAGGACCCCACTATACCTCACTCTAYCCTGGCTGTGCAGAGTCAGAGGTGGTCCAGCTCCTGCAACCCTGTTTCAGGGCTGGGTTCAAAGCCAGGATGAGGGAAGGGAAGGGAGAAGGATGCTGTGTGGGAAACCTCCAGCATCACCAGCCTCGTCCCAGCAAACTCCTTCAAGCTCTCCCCAGGGAAGATTAATTTGCTGGTTAACTTGCACTGTTGTTTGCTGCTGCCTTCCTACACAAGGATCGCCTTATCAGCGCGAGCCAATGAGGGGAGCAAACCCCAGGGTCCAGCTGGATGCGGACCATGGTGCAAATCACAGCCAGGCAGCAAAACTGCCCCTCAGCCCCCACCAAGCAGTGAGGATGAGTTTGAATGGCCGTCCTGATTTCTTTTGGAGCGTTTTTATTTTCCACCCCATGAAGAATCCCCCCTTGGCTGCTGCAGGCTGAACATGGGTGGACAGACCTGGATCTGGGCCTCCAAATCTCTCCCCCCTGCTCTCTGCAAAGTGCCATGGCAGCATCAGTCATTGTGGGAAATGAAGAGGGCTTCATCCCGCTGGACCTTCTCTAGGTGTTAATTAAAAAAAAAAAAAAAAAAAAAAAGAGTACGGGGGTGATGGAGGAATAAACACCCCTTGATCAAGAATCTCCCGTCTCCCTCGACTTTTAAAAAAGGCTCAATAGCAGCTCCCAGCTGCTATTTTATAACCACACTCTGAGGTTAGGGGTTTTTTTTCCCCCCTTCTTCCTTTAGGGTCTTCCCTGCTGCTTGATTTAGATCCTCCTGACGCTCCACCTATTGTGAGTCTTGTCCTCAGCTGAATAAACCACCATTTGCCTTTTGGCTCTCGCACTGCTTCCAGGAAAGGACACCCTGTGCGATGTTCTCGGGCTTGAAGTCGGGGGGAGGATTTTGCCTTGACATCTTCAGATACAAAACTGCAGCTTGTACCCACCTCACATTAAAAATTACAGCTGTGTCACAAACCTCCTCCTGAAGCCGTGCTGTCAGTTTTCATTTGCAGAAAGGGTCCAACCCCCACCCAAAAAAACCCCCAACGCTGCGAATGAAACGCTTACCGAGCACTAATGCTCTGTAGTGATAGCAGAGGCATCCTCTGCACAAGTGAAGCGGACCAGAAAAGACATTCCCAAGCATCACGTTTGACACAGCCGCAGCTGTATCGTGTGCCTCGGCAGCGCTGCCATTCGAGCGTTAGGCTGGGGTGATTTCATATGCAGCAGTTTAAGTTGACATATACTTTCCTCTTGACTGTTTGAAAGTGTTACAACACGCAATCCAAACGCCATTTCATGTGCAGAAAGACCTAAGTGGCTCCGTACGTGCAAACAGCTCTTACGCCAGAAGAGGAGGGGTAGGGGAGGAAAAGAAATATCACAGTTCAACCCCATTGTTTTCAAGCTCGGTAATAAGCTGCCTTTTTCATAAGATTATCCTCGAGTGGCACAACGTGCGGCGATTGCTGAAGTGAGCTACGTGCACATCTCCAAAGAGGACTGCGGCAGCCGGTGCTCATGGCCAGGGATGGGCTCTGGTGGCCCCATCAACGTCAGCCCTACCTGTCCTAACAGCAGCCAGCCTTCAGCAACAGCCTGCCCGCTACTCAGCAGTACCCCCAGCTAGCTCACCGTGGCACAGGAGAATAGAGAAGATTTGGGAGAGAAAGATTCATTTCTCCGTTGGCCACCGTGGTCCCGGACGAGCGCAAGCAGGAGCGTCCATGCGGACGGTCTCAGCTGGCTCTGTGCAGAGAACACCTCTCCCCAGCACTCTTCGGAGATCTCATTTCAGACCTGTCATGGGAAATTTTATCCTGCACCTGGACTTCTTTAGAGGTAAAAATAAATAAGTAAATGTGCCCCGCATCCCCTTGTCCTTCACCACTGTGCATCCTGTGGATTACAAGCTGTAACTGGCATGAAAACCTACATTTAAATACAGTATGTATTTATGAGCACACATGCAAGTGCAAGTGTGCGCACATGGTGCAGATCCAAAGGTTAGAGAGGGACTGAGACCCCTCTCCCCGCTGTGAGATAAGAGGGCTGCACACACACGCAATATCAGGCTTAAACTATCCTAAGTTCTACCTGGATTTTAGGAAAATATAGCAGAAAATAAATATGCTACTGCACTGATACGCAAAGAAATATTTTTTAAATCTGCCTAAATGGATTTAAAGTAACGCATGGGAAAAGCGGCTCATAGAGAGCCAGCAATAGCCTTATCAAAGCCAGCATCCTCCGCCCCCTTCCTATTCAAGTTTAATTTGGCTTTTATAATGAAGGAGCAGAATTCATCTATTGCTCACTCATGCACCTCAGGCCAACCGGCTCAGTCTTGCAGCCAGAGATGCGCAGGATCAGGCCCTTGCGTACCCTCGACATCCCACGGTGTGACTCTTTGTGGACCCGGCTTTGCAGTACCAGCGCTCCCACCTCCAGGCACCTGCTTCAAAAGCTGCAGCCCCCCAAATCCTGCTCCCACTTCAGACACCCCCTCCTGCCTCCTCCTCTTGCCCCCAGACCAGTCACTCTGTTAAAACACGGATAGGCAGAGCTGGGGGTTGCAAGAAACAGTTAATATTAGCAATGGGCTTGGCAGAGGCAGAGCATTAGATGAGCACCAGGTACTAGGAATATTACCTTTTGTAATCATTGCTTTATTAACATACAACAATCTTATTAAATCTAATCTAAGTGCTTATTTGGCAGGTTCAACAGAAAAGCCTTAATTGAGCTCACTTTAAATATAGCAACAACTGCTTACTCTGCTTTCTAAGAAGGTGTGAGCTTTCCCAGTGACACCTGCTTGCAGCTGACAGCTTGTTAGTGAAGAAGGATGTTTTTTAAGGGTGGATTTTTGCTGGTTTGGGCTTTTCCCAGGGCTCGGTTTATTTGGGGATACAGGAAGAGTCGGTAACATCAGTCACCCAAGGAGGGCTTCCTCCACCACCCAGGTGGGTCCATCCACCCATCTGAGATCGTGCCTCGTTACCGAGAGGCCAAAATGGGACAGGAAGTGCCATTTGCGTAATGAGCAGCCCAGTTCTATGCCTAATTAAAGCTTCCTAATCTGCTGGCAGTGAATCTGCCAGGAGGTTTGACAGCCTTGGCTGGACCTCTTTCATCAGCCACAGCTGCAGCAGTAAATGAGCAGCTCTGTTGAGCCCCCCGGAGCTGCCCAGGGTCCCGGTGGGGATGAATGCCTCGCTTGTCTCCTCCAAAGGCACCACGGCTTCACCTGGCACACGAGGGGCTTCTTCCGACCAGCCGGCGCCTTGGAGAAAGAGCCTATTTTAACAGGCCTGGGACTGACCTAAATATCCAGATCTGAGCCATCCTTGAAGGATGGGACCAGAGAGGAAGGGAAGGATTTAAATGTCTGAACCCAAAGCCAAATCTTGACAGCTGGAAACCCTCTCTGCCCGGATTCACCATGCAGGAGGTTCAGCTGTAACAAGGAGGCAGAGACTTCCAAGTCCTGCCCATCGCTTTGGGTACTGGAAAGGCTCCATCCCCCCAGGACCACCTGGTCCATAAGGGCTGGAGCAGCACGTGGCCCTCGTCCTATGGCCAACATGTGGGGTGGGAGGTCACCGTACCGAAAAAGCACACGCTTGTGGAGGACCGAGGGCTTTCTGCTCACCTTGATGTGTGTGCCGTGCAGGCTGGCGGCTCCCTCGCAGCTGCTGATCTTCTCTCCGCAGGTCCACCTCTGATTCAGCAGCTCACCCCGAAACTCATTTTCTGGGGAGGGGAAGAGGAACACGGGGTCAGGACGCAGAGTCAGCCCGGCACCCCATCAGCAGCATCAACCGGAGGCAAAAATGCAGTATTTATTCCCTGCCTGCTTCCTTTAATGGCCATTCAAACCCTGCCTGAGGGTCTCCATGCCTCAGGCAGGACCCCACGGTGCCATTCCAAGGCCAAGAGCCCCAATCGTGAAGAATTTGCAATTGGGGTAAATGAAGGCACAGAGACCTAATGGGCTCCCAGGCATCAGCTGAGCTGCAGGAGCAGCCCATGTGCGCCCTCAGCCTACCCCACACACTGTGCAACGCTGCTCAGCTTGGTCCTCAGTTGGAAAACACAGTATTAACAGTGAGTGTTACTGGTGGGCTGGGCAAGGCAGCCGCCAGCACCGGCCCGGGAGCCTCGCAGTGCCCGTGGCTGGCAAAGGACTTCTCTGCCCTTCGCACTTGCTCCACCCTTACACCCTCTTCTCTTTCCAGAGATGAAGTTAATTTTTAATCTTACACAACAATTCACACATCTAAAGCAGTGGATAGGACCCATTGGCTGGACATCACTGAGAGCCAAGTGGGGTCCCCATGCAGGTTTCTGTGACACCAGCGTTTTGGGAGTGGGTCATTACAGCGATAGGCAGTGAAGGGAAAGGTTATGGGAAATACATGGCTTACAAGTGGATTCTTGGCACTTTCCTTTCATCTAGTACAACTTCAAACATCTTCAAGGGGCCGGCACCAGCCCTGCCACACACAGATGGATCTGCAGTAGCTGGGCCAGCGCGGAGGAGCTGCCGTGGCACGGGAGCTGCATGGCACAGCTTACCCTCCCACATAGTTATTGCTCGCAGTAAGGAGATCAGAAGCGTTTGCCCCCAGACTCTGGTCTCCAGGCCCCCAGCATCACAGCTCACCTTGGCAAACTGTTGTCACTTTGGGCGCCGCTGCCGCGAGCCTTCCCCTCGCATCTTTAATTGCGGCTCCCTCTGGCATTGAGTACTGAATAATTTACTGCCTGTTCTCCAAGTCTTGCTCCATTCATCTTCTACCACCAATGCAAAGGAAAAAGGAGAGCATCCCCCAGAAGGAGGCACGTAAGGAGCTACACACGCACCGGCACGCTCATTCATCTTGGGCTGCTAATAGCCTGGGGAAGAGCTCAGGGCAGAGGCTTCGTTTCCTCTGCTGAAACAGGCTCCCGTGCTTCCTTGACTTGATATTTCTATTATTGGGGTGATCTCAAAGACAGCAAAAGCAGGGAGAGGGCTCACACACACTAAAGGAAACCAGTGGAAGGTGGGTGTTTCCAGCAATGGATAATTGCTGAATGTGTAGAACACCAGCCAAGCAACTTTGGATCTGCTCTGCCACAAAGCAGCTTTTAGGAAAAAGCGCAGAAAATAGCTACAGAATTTATTCCTCCCCTGCCTGTGTCTGTTCTCTATCTACAAGATATTAAGGAACAACCAGTATGTCCCACAGTGCTCTTGCAAGAATGAGTACATTGAAAGACTGGGATAATTTGATCCCATGGTGATGTACAATCCAAGTTAGTGCCTAAGACAGATGACCGTGAAAGTCACCTTCATGTATTTGTCCTAAAACAGAGCTGTTCTGAAGGGAGGAGAGCAGCTGGGGGGACTTTTCTAGGTTTCACAGGAGAAACAACTGTGTTGGAGACTCCACTCCAAACCCTGTCTGAAGCACTGTGTTCCAGCCTGGACCCACAGGAAAGGCACAGGGCTTGGAAACAAAATCCAGGAGTTGCTGAAACATTATTCTGCTTTGGAGAAGCTCTGAGGAAAGGGAGCAGGGAGGCACAGATGGCCAGGCAGATGATGAAAACAAAGCAAAATGTGGGAAAGAAGCTAGAAAGGGACAGAAGAAAGGAGACCAGAGGGGGAAAAAACATCAAGTAAGAAGAAAAAGATTTTTCTATAGCACATTCATAGGACAGTACAGCCTGCCTGCTTATCTGAAGCATTTCCCTGAGCATCCTTCTCCCAAGCAGCATGTTTTAAAGAAGGAGCATCCTCTCTGGGATGCAGTGGGGGCAGGAGCCAAGAGTGGGTTAAACTGTAGAAACAATGGATCCTGGATGCAAGATAACCCTAAAGATAGCTTAGAAGATTTTTGAAAGGTTGAGAGGTCATGAGGTTCAACCCTGAGGAAGAAAAAAAATAGCAAAACACACACGCACACTTATCCTTTTTGGGCCTGTTTTGCTCACACATGCCTAAGTCTTAGGCTAAGGGTGAGCTCCAGAAGCTGCCACTGTAAATCTGGCCCAAGATGCCAGCTTGTCCTTGCCACGGGCCCAGTCCCAACCTCCTGTGCCTTTGTCCCTGTGAGCAAGAGGAGGGGAAGGGGCTGCACGTTGGGGCGAGGAGCCTCGGCCAGGCTGAAGGCGCATTGGCTGCGCCAGCTCAGAACCCTCCTGCCTGCTCCCATCCCTCTGCCCAGCCCAGTTCAGACGGCYGAGGCAGCTCCGTCAACACACGAATCAGATTTCCTCTACTCCGTGCTGCTTAAATGCATCTGGTCTCCGGAGAGGATCAACTTGCACTGCTGGCTGTGCCCTTTCCACCTCGCCTCYGGACCCTGGGTTCAGCAGAAACACAGCTCACTGGTTATGCAAAGGACACTTCCTTTAACCCCTACCTGGACCACCCAAGAGGAGATGCGGGATATTGCATTAAATGCAAGTTTTTGCCCATGGGAAACAGATCCCGGAGGGAACAACACATTCTGGGGTCCCCTCCTGGCACCGAGCTGGGACAGCCAAAGCTCACAGCCGGGAGCACTTCCATCCACTCCCCCTTGAAGAACAACCTAGATGCTCAGCTGGTCTGACAGATCACTGCCTGATGTTCACATCCCAAAGGAAATCACCAGCTTTCCCTGACTCGCTCCATCCTCAGTACCCACCACCTAGTCAGGACTGGATCACACACTGGGGTCTCATTAGACAGGCTGCTTTTCCCCATCAACATTTATGACAATCCACCACCAAAACATCAGTGTGTCCTCTTCCAAATGAGATTCTTTCCTAAACCTTGAATCTATTTGTCCCCTTCTCTCCTTCAGAAATATCTACAGAGAAAGGTCAGCTGTGAACTGAAGCATTGTGAGTTGTGCAGAATCCTGGCACGAAAGAGCAAGTTCTGTGAAACCTTTGGGTCACCCTCATCAACTCCAAACAAGAAGATCTGGAAACCTGGGAGGCAGACCACACGCAATTCAGAGTGTTAATCAGACTTGGGTGTGTTTTACTTTCTATTTCCAGAGAAAGAAGAAAGCATTGATTTGCCAGAAAAAAATTAAACCCTCCAAAGAATGGCAGAAAGTTCCCCCCAAAATAAACCCAACAAACCTCATAGGAAGCTTTGGAGTGCAGAAGGTGAATAGAAAACGAGGCAGGACGCTGCAGGAGGGGGCTGCCTGGGTGGCAGCCAGCTCCCACACGTGTCCCTGTGGTGCCGGGGTGGGGGGGCAGGCTGCCTGCGAGAGCAGCACCACCCTGCCTCCAAATCTATGCAGAGGTTACATCTGCTATAGCAAAGTGATGGGGTGAGAGACAGGTTCCTTAGAGAAAAGATGGGGGGGGTGAAGGCTTCATTTCCACATACGATGTGTCACTGCACATTTAAACTGAAAGACTAGAAGAAAAACATATCAGTCTTCGTTTGYTCCCCCAAGTGCGAGAAAAGAAAGAGGAAGAGAGTAAGATTTTTCTTCATCTTTGTTCAGACACATTTTTCATGGGAAAGGTGAACGCTGTGTTAACAAGGCAGCAACATGCTGAGAACAGGCTGGGTCCTTCAGTGTCCCACCAGACAATGTGGGCTCACTTCTCAGAGCAAATAGAGCAGCAGTGTCAGGGATCGGAGGATGCCCTTTGGACCCCATCTTTCATATGAATTAAAAAAAAAAAAAAARTCTTAAATCCAAATTTTACATCTTTAAGCTGCAAAAGCCACCCATGGGCCCCTCCACCCCCTCTGCACTCCTTGCTGGCTAACACCCGTGCATTTTGCAGCGCATTGCCCACACACGCTGCTCTCTATGGCCACCGGCCACTGCCCGGAGAACACCGGTAACTGAATTTGCTTTCCTGCGTGGCCCCAAACCCATGGTGCCGTGAGGGCTTCTCTTCCGGCAGGCAACGTGAGTCTYATCTTGGATTTAAGGCTTCGGTCTCAGATCCTAGCTGCACCGCTGAAGCCCCTTGCGCAGYCCCCAGGACTCAGCCCAGCCCAGCCTGAAGCACGACTAACTGCCCCACGCTCCTGCCCAACCCTTGCCAAGAAAAGGCTCCTCTGAGCCGGTACCCTGCGCGARTGCCTGCCAGTTCATCCTTCCCGCACGCAGGAGCACAGCAGCTATGCATCAGGGTGCTTTTTTCAAGGGAGATGAATTAAAACCTCTGTAGGAATCAAAATACACTGAAAAAGTAGAACCCAGCTACTTTAGCAATTCTTCTCCATTCTTCTCTGATGCCAGGAGTGTTGGTTTAACCCCCTCTCAGGGCACAGAAATACCATCTATTCAATGCAATTATCGCTGTTTACTGCGGCACAGCTATGTTCAGTGCTTCAAATTTAGCTTCCCAAACATGCATTTAATTTAAGATTTAATACCGGATGTTAATTGTATATTGCACAGTAAATGACTGATCATTAAAACATATTAATTGAGGTTTAACAGCTGTGTAATAGATATTACATCTCACACTTATCAGCAAATATGATTTAATAATCAGTTAGGACGGGATGGATGGGAGACGTAGCATGGCCAGCTAGATTGCGGGTCGTTCTTTGTTGTTCCTTTGCTCACCTAAAGATACTTTTCCTTAGCATGTTTGGAAAGAAGCTTGGCAATCACCAAGCAAATGTTGAGCTTTGATGCTCTCACCTGGGGAGCTTACCTGGACAAGCCCCAAAGAGTTTATAATCTCTATAAAAGTAGAAATGGGGGAGCCATGAGCAATTTCCTCCTATAAAGCTGGGGCTGAGCTGCAGGGACCTGGCCCCATGACTGTGTTTGCACCAACAGCAAAGCRGGAAACCGGTGAACGCCAGTGGATGGGGAGCAAGTGCTGGGAGATGGTCGTCCTCCCCCAGCACCTGGGGAATCCTTTCCACCCTGTGCAAGCGTCACAGCCACCCTGTATTTTCTAATAGTAACTCTTATTTAAAGCAAGTTGAAAAACGTTATTGCCCTTGACGAGGCATACGTATATCCCAGCCCGTACGCACTGGGTTGGTCTCTGGGGCAGTTCACCCGAGCGCTCAGTCTTCCGCTGCTCCCATCCCCTGGCTCCATCATCGCATTGACCCTGCACATCCCGCTCCTGCAGCCCGGGGCTCGCTGCTCCTCATCCCCACAYCACTCTTGGCCATGCCCCCTCTCGCCGAAGCACAGAGCGGGACGGTGCCTTGCTGCACTGAGCAGCTGTTTGGAGACCCAACAACTCATCATGCCAGTGAGCTSAATTTTTGATCCCACAGCCCTGACAAACAGGCAACACTGGCTTAACCCGCTGTACTACCAAACCACAGGCAAAGGCATCAAAGGTTATGAAATCTGTGACGCACACTCTGATCTTTTATTTTCCCCTTACTCAAGGGAAAGGAAGGGTTTTGATTTCAGTATGATCAAATCTTTCTAGTGCTTTCACTGCTAAATGGATGCTTGCAGCATGGTGTGCGTTGCTAACCCACTAAGCGACCGGCTCAGAGGTGTTCGCTGCCGACAGCCAAGTACAGCCCTGCTCAGCTCCGCGGGTCCTGGGGGCACAGAGGGGAGGAGGGGAGCACCAGGGTTTCCATCTGGCTATGCGAAGGGGAAGACGACAGGTCATCGCTAGCGCGATGCCACTATTTTTCCATCTCCGTCTGCAGGAACCTGCCCCCCTCCTTCCAGCGATTCCTGCTGTAGTGCCCAGGGGCCAGCCAGCAGCCCAGGGAGCATCCTCCACCTCAGCTCCCTCCTCCAGCACTGCATGAAGCACGAGCGACTCACGTCCTCCTTCCCAGTCCCATGCCACCTCACCTCTTGGCTCATCCTGCTTTTCATGCCATCAGCTGCCACCTCTGCCCGGGCAGCTGTGTCAGCCCCTGTGGCCACCTCAGCTGTGCCAGTTCATGCTTTGCCCCATGATACCTGGCAGCTTTGGATGCTTTTGAACTCTCTTTGCCAGGTCCTTGATGGGAAAAGGGAATCATCCCTTTCCCATGGCCCTGGCATAGGACAAGGAGAAACTGGCTTAATCGCAAGAAGATTCAGATTTCCCAAACACAAGGACATGTTGCAATAGGAAGGGAAGAAGCACCAAAACCCACTCCTTGGAGAGGGAGCAAAGCCCTCAGCAGCAGGGTTCAGCAGCGGGTTAAAGATCCACCAGGAGCAAGGTACAGACATCACCTTGCCATGGGACCCAGCATCCCCAGGCCCCTGCAACGGCTGCGGGGCTGTCCTTCACCCGGGGCCCTCTCTCCATCCTTGCCCAGCAGCTCCRTACACCGAGCCGTGAAGTGCTCTAGGGAAGGACCAACATTTCATCCTGTTTCTCTGTATCACCCAGCGCTACAGGAGCTGAAGCCCTCAGTGCACCAATGATGCAAAGGAAGCAAATGAGGCTACAGTCTCTCCTCATTAAGAGCAATATTCATGCTCCAGTGTTCATGGCCAGTTAATAAGACTTTTTATTAGAGTCTTTTTTCTTTTTCTACAAAGTGGCAGAAGCACGCTACACAGCGCTGCAGAAGATATAAAAGAAGGTGGTTTTCACCTTCCATCCTTCTATCACTTGTGTACTCTTCAAGAGAGGAAGAAATGCTGCGTGCCCACAGTAGCACTGCTATCTGTGCATTGTTCTTAAGTATATTGATCAAAAAGAGTAAAGAGTGAACATTGTTCAACATCCCATCTTCCACCGGCTCCTTGGGGGAGCTGTCAAAATGCAAAGCTGCTCCGAGCATGGTGAGAAAGGCCACCAACAACAGGGAAAACAAAGCGATGAGGTTCTCCACTGGAGAATCCCTCTGGGGTTTCCAAGGCCCAGGGCAACAGCAGGGCCTCAAAAAGTTCACAGCAGATGCTGACCCCCTCCAAGATGAGAGCAAGACCTGAGCCACGGGCATCTCTGCCTCCTGCCTTCACCCTGCCAGCCACTAAGAGTTGCCCAAAGTGTGCCTTCTCCTACTGCAATAGCAGGAACTTCGTACGAGCCTGCCGATTAATTCCTCTCCAAACATACCTGAGCCCGAACAACAACAAAAAAAATTTAAAAAAAAAAAAAAAAAATCAAGCAAATCCTGGCTTATCACTTCCAAACGACGAGTGCCAGCATCCCCTCTTCTGCCAGGCTTATCCACAGCACAGACCGCTCCTGCCACCGGCTTCGTTTCCAGCATCCGTCCTTTTGTGCACGCAGAGGGAGCCCTGCTCAGCAATGCTCATCTGCTTGTGCCCAGCGCGTGTGCAAGCAGGCGTGTAATGTGTCAGGCACGCAGGAGAGCATCTCTGAGAAACAGGATGTTGCTGCTTTCTTCTTGCACATTTCCCTCTTTATTTTGTTCTAATTTGGCTTTCCTGGTACCTTTTCTATTCAATAAAAGCCAAATGCAAACCACGTCCCTTAATCTCCGAAACAGCAGCTCACTGCTGAGAAAATAATATAGATGTAACTTCCAGCATCACACACTTTCTTTTCCATTTATATGCAAATGCTGACCTTTCACCCAAGCTGTCTCAAAGAAGTATTTCCTTAAAAATGCAAATAGCATGTTGCAGGCAGTTACTCTGGCTGAGTCTTTCTTATATTATTATTATTATTTCTTTTAACCTTACCAGCACTGTAAAACACAACTGCTAAACTGCACCCCGGTAATAATTACTTTTCATACCAAATCGAAAGCCTCCGTGGAGCCGATGTGTCGAAACACCAGCAGGAGAATTCAGCACAGATGAATTTTTAGAGGTGGTTTTGGATAAGCGTGTCTTGGGCCCGGGGGAAGGAAGCAGCTCCAAAATGTGTTGCTGCTGAAGGGAACGACCTGATGGCTCAGGGTGAGGTTACAAGAGCATCTTCTGTCCTGTAAAACCCTTCCCATGGTGCTGCTGACATGCAGCAGCCCTCAGAAAGGGGAAAAAAACCTGTGTAAGCTGGGGAGGTTTGCATGGGGTGAGCACAGCAGGCACAAGGAGTATGTCCACCGGCACTGCTGGTGTTGGACATGGATGTCCTTCCTCACCTGACATCATCTGGGAAGACCTTTGGAGTTGTGTGTGTGCATACACGGTGTTTCTGTGCTGTACAAAGGGGCTTCAGGGCAGCATTAGGGCTCCTGGTGCTGAAGATGAACAGTGAGAAGGGTGGTTGAAGAAGGGGCTGGTGGGGAAGTGGCCACAATGAGATGATGGATGCGGAGGAACAAAAAAAAGATTAGGGGATTTCAGCTCCAAGACCCCGCTAGTTCACCTCTCCTTCTCCCAGCCGTTGAGAGGGGTTAACCTCCAGGGAGAGCAGTGTAGCTCTGCTTCCATCCCCATCCTGGCAGTGGTCCCAACACCAGCAGCCACACGTCAGACTGCCCTCGGCTCACATCTCCTCGCCGATGGGGACGGGGCTGTCCCCCTGCACCGGGAGCACGAGCCCACCCCGACAGCTTGAGGGGTGAAAGGAGGCATCAGCGATTGCTGCAACCAAAGCCTCCTCTTTCTCACAGCGGCTCTACACCCGCCCAGGGAGGTACTCCCAGCGTGGACGGATGTCAAACAGACCAAGTTGGATGCATCGACCCAGCTCGGGTATTTGACATCCTGTGTCCAAGCTGCTCCATCATCAGTTTGGAAATGGGAGAGAAGAGGAAGAGGGAGCTTGAGTGTTGTGCTTGCAGAGGGGGATACAAGGCTGCGTGCTGGGGGGAAGCCAAATGTAAAAAGCAAAGGTAATAAATCAGGTTCTTCACATACAAAAATAGCAAGTGAGAAAAGCCAGCTACAGGTGGCCTTCCTGGGACAGGGCAACGCGTTGTTCAGCTCAGTACCTGTTTCTGAGCAGCAAATACAGATTTCCCTAGTATGTAGGGAAAGAGTAGAAAAAACAGGTGAGAGATGAACTGATCTTTCCTCTATCATTTCAGTCATCTATAGATTTAGCTGTCAATGACTCTCTAGTTCCTTCTGAACTCCAAACCTCCAGAGATGCCCCACTGTTGACTGTCACAGCCCAATTGAATTTGAACCTGCTCTGGGACCTTACCCTTGGCCCCGTGAGTTCTGGGGGAAAAAAAGCTGCAAAACCCCACATTGCTGCTGCCCCAAGCTGGGCACACTGAGGTGTCCGAGGGACACAAACCCTCTTACCCCCAGCACAGGACTGGGGTCCACCACCCGCTTGAGCAAACGATGTTGATTTTCCAGATGGGGATTTCTGCCACGTGTGACACCAGGTCAGGCAGAGGAGGGAGAAGCTGTCTGGAAGAGCCGGGGGAGAGGCTGGCAGCACCTCTGACGCAAAGTTAGATGACTAAGTGGGCTACTTCCCAGCTGCCAGCTTGTCTTTATGATATTAAGCCTTTCCTCTCTGCTGCCATATAAGAAGTGAAAAGTTGACACGTAAGCATGTGTCACACGGAGTCAGATAGACAGAAGCAATAAGGCATAAAAGGAGGTGATATCATCGTGCAGCAACAACTCCCCTGGGGTAAGAGGCAGCGCTGCACAGCACCCGCTGGCTCTCAGCCCCCCACATCTCCCACCAGCATCCCTTCTCATGGCACGGGCTCAGCACACTCAAACCAAAGCCCATTTCCACGCCAAACCTCCCTGAGCAGGGGCACACACAGGGCACCACGTTGTCTGCCACAAAACGAGGTGATTAAGCTGACCCTTCAAACGGCTTTATTGAAAAGGAGCCTCCGCCGCAGCGTGCGGCTCTGCCGGCCRTAATGTCGTGGCCCCCCAGGATCATCGCTGCTGAATGGGGCGGACGCTGTGCGCCACTTGCTTGAAAAGAAGGAGAATCGTCAAATATGTTAAGTTTATAGCCCTGCTGGCACCACTCTTAGCGCTCCTGTGGACCCCGTGTAATTGAAATTAAATAGAGGCGAGTGATACCTTTCTGTCCTTCCTACGGCAGCCTGCGCTTGCTTGTGAATATGAAGTGGGGACAACGAGGAGGAAGGATGGGGCAGCAGCTGGGTGCCCATGGGCAGTGCTCTTGGAGCAGCTTTCATCCCTCTTCCAGCCACTTGCACGGGCTGAGCCCGCTGTGCTGCATCGGTTTTGCCCCGATGCTGAGCTCCAGCCTGGCTGGGAGCAGGGAAACCCCAAGACCCCAGCGCTGCGCTCGCTCCCCAGACCCCGCAGCCAAGGATTAGCTCATATCCTCTAACTGGGAAGTTTCTCTCTCCTCCAAACCCTTCTCTTCCCAATCTTCCCCTTTCTGATGGGGTGTCCTTCCTCTCCTCAGCAATGCTCCCTGCTTGGCAGGTGAGCGCAGCGGGGAAGCAGCCAACCTGCCAGAGCTGCTCTGCCGGCACGACAGCGACCGGCCTCCCCAGCAGCCAGGAAAGCCGCTCCGTGACAGGAGGGAGCTGAAAGTTTCTAGGGGATGCGCGAGAGGAGCTGACAACTCCGTGCTCCTCTGAGACACCACAGGCAAAGTTAACTGTTTAGACTGTCATGTTTTTTTAAAGTAACAACATGGCTCCCAGGCACTTTTTTTTTTTTAAAATAAAAAAACAGAGTAGCTCTCTCCAGAAGGCTATTAATCCTCTCCTGTCACTTGTGTTCTTGGAGAGAGCATTTCTCTGGGCAAAAGCAGCTAGTTGCTTGCTGACTAATTACATCAAAATATTGAGGGCAACAAACAAACCTTTAACTCTACTTGCCAGAAGCTTGCTAGATGCAAAGCTTCAAAATTATGGAGGAGAAACATATGCATCCGCAGGAGAAGCCAGGACTCCAGACACGCTTATGGCCACATCAGCTTTCAGAGGCATGAACTTTCTTTCCTCTCTGCAGAGCCACTCAAGTTGGGCTAGCTTTGCCCAAGACAACTTCACCCAGAATATCCCCCACACAAGGCTTTTGATTTCTTACAAACAAAGATTTTTTGCCTTTATCAGGGAAGGAAATTATTTTCTCTCATTCCTATGCAGACGCTTGGGTTTTAGGTACAGAGCAAGGACTGGACTCGGGTACCCGAAGGAAGGCTCTCACTTAGGCTTCAAGCCCCATTACAAGAGGGTTTTCAAAAGCTCTTGGCTGAAATCAAGCAACTTCTCTCAAAGCCCAGCTGGCACCTTCACTTATCGCAGCAGCAGTCTCCCCTTGGGACACGGCTTCACAGACCAGACCCTTCCCTGCCCCAAAACTTTCACCGAACATTCAGCCCACAGGGTTTGGGCTTTGACTTCATTTCCATCCCATCACCGCACGTTGCCCATACAGCCAGAATGGGAAAAGCCAGTGCCAAAAGAGGAAAGCCCAATTCTGCATTTAGGTGCTAAACCTGATGTTCTTCCAAGAGGGTTTGGATGTCCAAGAGCTGAAGCAGGTGACTCAAATCTGAGCTTTGGCCCCAAACCCATGGCTGCCAGAGAGACATCGCCTTCCACCCCCCAGAGCCGCCTCTCCCGGGCTGGAGAGCACCAGGGGCAGGGAAAGGTGAAGGTCTCTGGCTCTGAAACACCTCAGGCCACACAGGTTAACCAAAGGCAGCTGCTGGGGAGGTTTCTCTGCACTACGTGGGTCTTTCTACACACAGGTAATTGGGTACTCATCACAAAACTTAACAAGCCATGCCCAGGAGCCTGGCAACAAGCACAGGGCAGAATTATTCAACATCAAATTGTTAGTTTTGAAGGATTGTTTAAAAAAAAAAAAATTCAGAAGTGCTCAGAGTGTCACCTACAGATTTTGCCAGCAATACCTTGGTTTTTAAATACTGTGTGCATGAAAGCTCCCCCAGAGCCATCTCTTGTACCTTATAATAATAATCACCAGGGGATCCTCCTAATGTGGGGTTTGAATCCATTGCTSTTGAATACACCTGACTCCTTGGCTCACAGAGAGCATTCAGGTAAATACACCTGCGAGCTGCTGCTCACAGAGACGATTACGGTCCTCGGCATCGATCAGAAAGGTCTGATCGCACCCATGAGGAGCGAGAGGCTTCCCCAAAACAGGCACAGACCTGGCTTGCAGATGCTGTCCTAGGGAGAGCTACACGCTTGCCAAGTGGTTTCAAGCAAAGGAACGAAGAAACCTGAGTCTCTACTGCAGTTTATATTTAATTAGAAGAAAGGCAGCTTACGCAGCAGTTTCGGAAACATATTGTCTTACAGCATATTGGATATTTGTATCTTAACAGCTCAACATCGATTTCTTTTATGTAAAGGAAGAGGGGGGAAGAGAACTGCATGCCCTAAGTTGTGTTAGCTCCAAAGAGACGCCTGTACCGCTTGGACTAATGTTTAGAGTAATCAAAGGCGTGAACTCATGTATTATGTATGGGAACGAGAGTTTTCAGTCTTCTGCAAAAAGGAATCTCCAGCGTTTGGTATTTTGTTAGCAGGCTGGCACCATATGGCTCTCCCCTGCTGATATTCTTTCACACCAGAACTTTATGTTCAGATGCTTTAGTTAATATTTTACCCAGCAAGCATAAACAAGATGCAAAGATTGCAGTTGACAGCAACCTTCTCTTAAACCATATACCCATGTTAGTGAAGGCTTCTTTCAGCAAGTAGTTTACTGAACACATGCCTGGCTTTTTTTTTTTTTTTCCTTAGGGGTCCAAGCTGGGCCTTTTACTTTAACTGCATTAGCATCAAACAAAACACAAGCAGTGGACCCGAGAAGGACGTTTTCACTCCCTTCCTCCTCCGTTTTCTGGCTGGTCCAAGGCAGCCCGGGATGCGGGCAGGTGCCGCACACATACGAGTTGGATTTGTGTACAATTTAAGGCTGCATCTCTGCTTGTTTTTTGTTTCAGACTAGATATTATCTCAGGAAGGTAGAGTTACTCTTCTCCACTACTGAAGCAGGGATGGAGCACCAGGCAAAGCTCGCAGCCCGCGGGGAAGCCTCACCCAAGCTCTAACAGCCTAAACTGGCCAAGCAAGACTAACGATGTGGAGCATCCCACTTGACGGGCTTTACCAAGACTTGTGTTTCCCCCCACCCTGCCTCAAGTTAGACACAGAATCACTTTGGAAAACTGCAGCTTGATGATTTGGCTCTAAATATTACATTTATATTTCCTCCACCCCCCACCCTCCAATATTCTTATTATTCTTTAATATTCTTAAAACAAATAGGACCTAACAGATGTCTTTCAGCCTACACTCTTATTAGTGAGAATATTGTAAGAATGGAAATCAGGTCACAAATGTTTAATACTTTGTTTAAAAAGTCTTCAGCTTCTTTAAAGAGTTCCACTAATCCCAACATGACAGATGTACAAGGCAGTTTTGCTTGGGGCAGATTAAAATTCTTGCTCTGATTTGCTCTTTCATTTGGTCTGATTAAAATAACATTGCAATTTTTTTAATGTGCTGACTTCAAAATAAAAAAGGAAAGAATAAAAAGTGACCAGTAAAGGCCAGCATGATCACAATAAAAGCAAATTCATTGTTGTTAAGATAAAAAAGCAAGACAAAAGGAACTGAGGGACAGCCAGCCCATGCCCAGGTTATCATTAAAGCTCTGTGTTAAAGATAAAAGGGGGACCTTTCCAAACTATGTTTTTCCATTTGAAAGTGTTTATTAATCTATTCTCTCTGAAGCAAAAAGTTCAATGAAAGACAAAGATCAAAAGTATTTTAATTCAGGTGAAAATTATATCTTTTTTTTTTTTAAAAAACCAAAACAAAATGAAAAGCAGAGTATCACAGAGCATGTCACTTCATTATTCTGCTATAAGACCGACACTTGCTGGGAACAGCCCGGCTGGTAGGACAAGGTGATCTCGGCCACCCTTTCCCCAACCCAACTGTGCCAGAAATTCCCTGTTTCCTTCCCTGAGCTCCTTTCACACCAGACCACCCTTCCCTGGACAAGCTTTCACAGCTAACTTCATTTCCGTGCTGCTAGAAAACACACCGGCATCCAAGTCACGTATGAACGTGTGCGTGGCAATCGATACACCAGGATGCTCTGACCGGATCAGCAGAGGAGCAGGGAGGCAGGACGGAGCCCCGGCCGTGCTCGCAGCCCCTCTCCTCTCCCCACCCTCATTTGTAAACAAGCCGGAGCCACATGTGCCTTTGCCCTCTTGGGTCTGCCCGAAAACAGCCACGGCTCCCAGTGCTGGGTCCCTCCAGGGTACCGCTGGACCAGTTTCACACAGACATTGCCTCACCAAAGGCTCCTGTAGCACGGACGGAGGCTTGCTTTAAAAAGCAACTAGTGATGTTCAAAATACAGTCCCCAAAGGGCAAATCCCTGCTTAAGGGGACCAAGATTTCTCACCAAGATCCCCGGCTGTTAGACTGGACCTTTCTGGCCCAGAATCCTTCTCTGCCTCCCCATCCCCACCTGCAAAACCACAGCAAGGCCTCACAGGAATATTCTAGGGATGAATAAGCTCAACAATAGAAAACCACTAGTTTTGTGTTATGTATTTAGCCATTTTTCCTTAAAACTCCAGCTTGTGCCTTCTATAAGAGTCCACAGAAAATCTGCAAAATGTTTGAAGTTTTCAAGGAGTGGCTCCATTCAGGTGATTTTTAATGTTTACATTCTTTAAATGCAAGTGTTCAACACATGTTCATGCCTTCGAGGTGTCCTCGCCTCAGTGCCCACCTCCAGCTATTCCCAGGGCAGAAAACCTCCCCTCCATGCAAGATGCTGTGGCATAGCAGCTCCGAGAAGTTGAGGGATGCCCTCCCGCGCTGCTGCTCTCACACAGGGGAAGCCCAGTGAATCTGCACGGGGAGGAGGCACTTGGAAACTGCTCTTCACCTTCTGTGGCTCGGTCCTGTCCCAAAGGGCCAAGACACCGCACAGCTGCCCACAGCGAAGCAGCTCCCGAGCTCTGCAAGGGCAAATGCTGCACTTTCAGAAATTCCCTTCCATGGATTAACCTGCCAAGCGGGGAAACTTGCTTCCTCCAAATATACACACGCAAAGCCCTTTTCTCCTTGGTGAAAATATTTGGGGGGAGCGGAGGGTGGCAGATTGCCCTCCCATCTCTGAAGGGAGCAGAAGGGATACCCCAGCCCTGCTCTTTGCCATTACTCTTGACCTTGCTCCCAGATCCCAGAGCAGAAATCTCATGTAAATTCATTTCACTCTAAAAGCAAGGTGGTTCGAGGCATTTCTCCCACCCCAGAAATTTTTCATAGBGTGTGCTTATCACCACGCTTCTCTATTCACACCATGATCTCCTCTCTAAGGACTAGGYGGTGGGTCAAGTTTCTACTTTGCAAAGGTAAACAGGCTCAGAAGCGATACAGAATATTTTAAGATGGGAGGTTTCACACAAGCCAGCCTTAAGGATATTAGAGACGCAGGGGAACTCTGCATCGCAACAGCCAGGGAGACCAGCACTGGTATGTAGGTGGTGGAGTTACTCTTTGTAGAAACCAGCAAAACCCAGCAGAAAGGTGGAAAGAGCAAGGTTTCCTGACAGCAATTTCTGCCCCGTCAAATCTCTAGAAATACCTGGGAACCAAGAGGATGGGTGGGAGTTACCCCAGCCTGCTAGTCCCTTTCACACAGCCACTGTAGGGCTACCTCCCAAAAAGGCAAATAAACCTGGGGTCTGGAGCCACCTTAGCCTCCCTCCTGGGTGTCAGCATCCTTGTCTGCACAGCCAGGGCGTAAACAGCATTTGCACAACAAGTAACTCAGAGAAGGGATTTCTTGGGGAAAGAAGAGTAACACATGGTGATGTATTCCTAGCTCTACGTTTACAATGTGGATCCTCCACCTTCAGCTCCCRTGTATGAGAAAGGGGAACAGTTATAAAGTGACAACAGGAGACGTCCTTTGTCAGTAAGGAAAGAGCTCTAACAACCAAGCCGTGCAGTTCACAGCTGTAAAACTAAGTCCTTCCATTTACAAACTGCCACACACACACGCACGCAAAGCAAAGGGGAGACCGGGTCTTGCCCCCGACTTTGCCATTAAACTCTCACRTCTGACTTCTCAGCGGTAACGCGATGCTTCCCCCGCGTCTCCCTCCCCTTCCCACGCCTGATTTCATGTCTTCTGGGAAGCCCAGCCCAGCCGTGGCAATTTCCCCCGCATACTCCGGCCTTTACTGTAAACCTGCCACTTCCCCTCATCACTCAGCTCTTGGGGGGCAAAGGGTCCCCCCAAACCTTCGAGTGGGGCAGATGCCAGCACCCCTTGCAAAATAAGCACCCCCAGGTTGCAATGGAGGGCTCTATCCCTCACCAGAGAGGGAGCTAGGGACCATTTTGCATTGCACCGACTGATTTTTGGGGCTCAGGAGTATAAACTCACCTGCCCTCCTCAAGCCCTGATGCAGAATCACGTTGGGATTTGGGGGAGGGAGAAGAGTTTCTATTCTGGAGCTCCAAAAGCTGTGTAATTCAGCCTGTTAGGGTGTATTGCTGACTTAGGGTGCACTATTTCCCCCCCCCCCAAAGCCCAAGGGCAGCAGCATGCCCCATCAAGAAGCCAAGTTTGGAGGCAGCACCCCAAAGCCGAGGCTTACAGGGGCAGGGGGGGGGGGGGGGGGGGAAGTTTAGCACTGTCTGCTAAAATGGCAGCTGCTCTGACGCCGAGCTACGTCTTGCAAAGTCAGCCCTGCCCTCATCATCTGACTGCCGGGAACCGGGGCCGCTCCGCTGCCGGCTCCCCCGGGGGCTCTGCGGGACGGGGCGGGGGGCCCGGAGCTTCGCCTGCCCCTGCCCACCCCGGCCCGCAGTTTACGGCTTCGGGTTGTTGGGGAAAGTCCCGGCCCAGCTGGGTTAGTCCCCGGCCTAATGACTTCCCCCAGCCCCCGGCTGAAGGCACCTGGGCTCGCTGTGCCCCCCCCCTCCCCGTTCTCTCCCACCCCAGCCCGGGGCCATTAAACCGACACAGCCCGGCTCTACAAAACAAAAGCCGGGGGAGGTGGGGGGCTGCTCTCCCCCTGCTCCGTGTCCCCCCCTGCTTTGGGGACAAGGATGAGCCAGGGGGCAAAAGGACCGGGCACCGAGTAGCAGCACGGCCGGAGGGGGGGCGGGTGGGGAAGAAAGGGGGAGGTCTGGGGTCTTCAGGGGATGGGGTTCTCCCCCGCTTCCAGCCCAGGGTTTGCCCAAAGGGGAGGGGGCACCCCCGTCCCAAAGCCACCAACGCCACCCTTGGCAGTGACCTTAAAAGCACCGTCCCGCAGCGGGACGCTCCTCCAGCCGGGCCAAGCCCCGGGGATCCCCCTTGCAGTGGCTCCCAGGAGCGGGGGGGGRGCTGCATTTCTGGCAGTACGAGCTGTCCCCGCTGCCCCCGCTCCCCCCGAGGGCTGCCGCGGGCCGACGGCGACCCTGCAAGGTGGGGGGGCCGGATTCACGGACCCTTGCTCGGGGCTGCTCGGGGCTGCGCAGGGGACAAGCGGGGCTGTCCGCCCAGACCCCTCCTCGACGGGACCCCCGGGAAGTTGCCACCCCCGCCTGCGGCCGCCCACCCCCGGGGGAGGGTGCCCCCCGCCGTAACGGCACCCCGGGACAGACCCGGACCCGCCGCTCCGGGGTACACGGACCCCAACTCCGCCGAGACACAAGGGGCAGTTCCCGTCTGCTTTCTGGGAAGGGATAAACCCAACTTTCTGGAGTTTTCCTACTCTTCTCGCCTTTGTGCGGCGGGGATCCCACAGACCCCTAAACCACTTGCAAAAAAAAGTAAAAAAAAAAGCAGAAGTAAGTTATCCTTGGTCTTCCCGAGGCAGGAAAAAGAGGGAAAGGAAGGGAAGAGGGCAGGCAGCTTTGAGAGAGAAAGAGCTGAAGGGGACAAGTCGCGCCCGGGTTTCTCGGGCCGCAGCAGCAGGCGATGGTTTGCTCTTTGCAACATGCGCCTGCTCCAATCTGCGCCGCTCGGGAACAATAAACAGGATCATACAAAGAAGTGGAAAGGCGGCATCTTTGCTTCTGGTTTCTATGACAGCATCAGAGACAAACCAACTATAAACTCTAATTCCTGGATTCCTCCTTTCCCCCCACCCCCACCCCTTTTGTCTGCCATTAATTAAAGTGGCCATATGGAAAAGGCTGATAATAACAGCAGATGAGCCAACGAGAGAGTGGGAAAGGGAAAGAAAAAACCAAAAAAAAACAAAAAACAACACACAAAAAACAACCACAACTAAAAGTAGCGGCAGGGCGATGGCGAGGATTTAGCCTGGGCTTTTTGCACTTGTTTTCAGCGGCTGCTCGGAGCGAGGGGGCTCAACAATAGCGGGAGGAGAGCGGAGCGGCGGGCGCCGGGCTGCCCCCCGCACTGCTGACCGGCCGGGCTGGGGGGAGCAGAGGGCAGCCTGCCCCCTCCCCTGCCCCAGCAGCCCGGCTCCGGGCGGGGGGGGCACCTTGCACACCCCAGGCCTCCTGCTCCGAGGGGGCTGATCCCCACGACCTGCCCCTTTGTGTGGGCGAGCCTCGGAGGGTGCTGAGCCCCGCTTTGGGGCCGCTTCCCCGGGGAGGGTCGGTCCTACCCGCCAGCAAACTGCGCCCCAAACTCAGCCTAACTCTCCGGGGTCGATCGAAGCGCAAGCATATCCTCAGGCACCAGCCCCCCTTCCTTCGCCTTCCCCCCAAATTACCCACAGAACAACAACAACAAAAAAAAAAAAAAAACTTTGCTAAAATTGATAAAGAGATTAGCCAAGCAAAGCCTCTTCCGAGCTAGCTAAAAATAAGAACCCACAGATTTCTGTCGTGGTCAATGTATAGAGAGAAATCCACAAACATGGCACGCTTGCCTTGTTCCTCGCTGCTATAAATAGAGAACTCTAAAGTAGTCAATATT
>JAYKAV010002844.1:686606-739726 GCA_035582835.1 Phoebastria nigripes | reverse complement strand
GCACCTGTAGCCCTTCGCAGCTGAGCCCGGAGCAAAGCGGGAAGGCGGGGGGACACGAACGAGACCAGGACCTCGCTTACTAAACGCAAACACGGGAAACCTGCGCTCTGAAGTACACTCGGGAACCTCTTTCCACCATGCCATTGGGGGGAAAAACCATCATAAAACAAGGGGGAACGGGATAATTTGTGGGTCCGCGGTGCCCCCTCGGCCGAACGATCCCCTTTGCCAAGACGTAGCTTAGGCAGAAATAAGTTGCTCGAGTGCTTTAGAGAAGAAACAAGAAGGGGACACACTCAGGAACCCCMCMCACACACACACACTTGTACCCCTCCCCATCCCGGCGAACGGCTACGAACCGAGGAAAGTCCCGCAGAGCTTCATCCTTGCCGGGTAGCGGTGGCTGCCTTCACCCGGGGCGGTGGGGGGGGGAAGCCGGGAGGGAGGGAGCGGAGCCGCCGCGGGGTTACTCCATCATCCCTGGGAAAAGTTGCCGTCCGGAGCAAAAACTTATGCGCGGCGGCGGCCAATGGGACCTCGCCGCAAAATCACTGCAGCGCACTCGGCGGCCAATCCGCGGGGGCGCCGCACAATGGCTCTGGGGTGTGTCCGTCCCCCCACCCCCCTCCGCCCCGGGGATGCGGCCCCCCCCACCCCGGCTGGGCAAGGGGGGAGAAGCTGGGGAAGGGGACCCGTCCTCCCCCGCGGTTGGGGTCTCAGCGCCTCATTTCTGCCTTTAATTAGGTGAGAGGTGAAGCGACAATTTCACATCCCAATGGAGAGGTGGGGGGGTAGAATCCCCCCCCCGCCCCCCTCCCAGGCCAAACATCCCCAGGGAGCCCCATCCCCCTCCACTATGGCAGGGAGACCCCAAAAGACACCGTATCTGCTTGCGGAGTGACAGTCCCCCCAGCTCACCCTGGGGCTGGGCAGGGGGACATGCCCACAGCCACGTGGGCAGTCCATGGGCTGGCAGGGCTCTGGGCAGCCCAGCCACCAGGCCACTGGACCTCTTGCATACCCGAGTCTGTTTAGAAATGCACGAGTCTAATGATAGCCACACACAGCTCGTTGGTTGCTTTGGTCAAGTCCAGGGTGCATGGAGGAAGGGAAAGAGGGAATTGCTTCTGGGAGAGATCCGAAATGGAAGAGGATGTCCCTCTGCCTCAAAGGACAGATGGCAACATTGGACTGAACTGATCCCAGCTGGAGAAAACTGGCTACAGGCCAGCGAGGAACACTCTCATTGGCCTCCCAGATGGAAAAGCAGGGAAATAGTTACCAGGAAATAATAATAATAATAATAATAAAATAATAATAATAATAATAATAGAAAACTAACCAGGACTGTGATTAATATGTGTGATAGCACTGAACTTTCTTACCCTGTTGGCGTGGAGGCCAAAGTGCCTTCTCTAGGTTGTGTGACACACCACGCTCTGCTCATTACCCTAGATGATAGAAACAAAGCCAGCTCCTTCTGTGGGTCAGCCCTGGCCTGCAGAGAGGAGAAAGTGCCATTTCTGAAAGCGGGAGAGAGGAGGGAATGCCTGGCAAAAAGCCTGATTGTCAATGTGAAAACTCAGCACCCTGACCCGGGTGGGCAAATAAGTGCATTTGCAGAGAGGCCGAGCCCACCCAAGCCTCAGCTCAGGTAATTTGGGAAAGGGAAAGGGGAAAAGCCTGCGCTTGGAGGGACAGGTGGCACCAGTAATAAGGAGCCTGGGACAAAGCTGATATTAACTGAAGGAGAGTTGAATGCAATTTATCTCAGCAAGGCATGCCTGTATATTTGGGTAATTTTTTATTTTATAAACATAAGGGGGGATGCGCTTGGAATAAAGGTTAGCAAAGAATGTAGAACAAGAGGCTAATTCACTCTTTGGTGCAAGATCCCAGGCCAAACTCTTTGTTGAATACATCTAACTCCTTAATCCAGATTTCTTTGAAGGCAGAGAGCTGGAAAAGGGAGCAGGGAGGAACAGCTTTGCTGGGTTGGGGCAGGGGGTGTGGGAATATCAAAGTGCACTTTTTCTTCTGCGCATCCATCTCGGTCTTCTGCTGGTCTCAGGGAGGTCTAAGAAAATAATAATAGTAATAATCATTATCATCATCATTGGATYGAATTCCAAGTCAGGAGTTTGAGTCAAATTAAAAGTGTAACTGTTGAATAGGTGGGCTTTTTTTGCGATCCTTACTCTTAGAAGGACCTGGATAAGCCATGCTTAGCTCAGCTGGATCACTCGTCTGGGCTGGATATGGCTCAGGAAAGGAGCTGGAACTGGGCCCCCTGTACAGCTACATCTGACTGCCCAGATCTCCCGGCAGAAGGGGGTGTGAGACAGCCTGTTTGGGGACTGGCACCTCTTCCGTCTTTGAATTAGCAGATCTGTCTTTGCAGAATATTCTGTGCTTTATTGTCCCTTCAATCCCCACCTTGGAAGATGAGAGGTGACATTGCGGAGAGCTCTGCGCTTGGAAAATTACTTTCAGAATTACGTTCTGGCAATTTGAAACTTTCACTCTCTCATCTTCAGCCTCTTGGGGCTTTAATGGGAGACAGCAAAGTGCCTCTTCCTCCTCCCCTCTTTTCTTTTCCTTCCCTGTTCTCCTGCAGCTGCAGCACCCAGGATTCAGCAAGGTCACTTAACTCCATTGCTTCCTGCACGCAGGAGATCTCAAATTAAGGGGTGTTGGGAGCAGCCTGTTGAGATGAAACAGCCTTCACTCAGCTCCAGCAAGCAAGGAAACGAAACCCATTCACAGTGGCTCCAGACTGGCCCCCCCTCTTTGTGCTTTAGCTGGGGAAAAGGTAAAGACATGGAGGAGCAAAAAGCAGAGTAAAATTAGTCCATCCTTGAACTGGAAGCTGCTGTCTTTTGTCTAGCAGAKGGAGCCCCAAAATGTTATTAGCAGGCCTTGTGGCTGCAGCTGCCTTGTCCACTCCTTCTTGRTGTTTTCATCAGCATCTCACCCTGGTTCTTGTTTTCCCCCAAATTCCTGCTGCTGTCTTCCCTGTCCCCACCTTCACCAGCGAGGCGGAGCTGGCCCTGGCGCCCTCCATCCTCTGTCTTGGAGCACATTGCAAAGACATGGGAGCTTATCCCTTTGGGCTCTGGGCTTGCCAGCGGTGTGATCCTCTTCCCAGGTGCCACTGRCCTTAGTCCTGTGCAGGTGTTAAGGGGAGCAGAAGAGAGCACAAATGGGAATGGAGAAAAATCACAGAAACTCCACTGATATCCGGATGSTTCCCTGCCGTGGGTCCTGGGAAGCCACGTGGCTTGCGTAGAAAAAGACCAAGGAAATACCGTCTTTCTGTAGTCTGATTTCTGCTGATGCACTGCCAGGCCAGGGGGAGTTTATTGTTCCATGTGTGCAGTTTTGCATCTGAAAAAAAAAAAAAATCGCCAAGACGTTTCTCTGCGTACCCCACCACCATCTTACCAACAGCCTGTGTTATACTTTCCTCCTCTTAAACAGCTCCCCCGGTCCACAGCAGCTCTGGCTTTTTCACAGAGAAGGGGATAGTTCCAATTATCTGTTGACTGTTTGCTTCTGTCTTAAATCTCTTCCTCCAGCACCTTTCTCATCCCTGCACGAGGGAAAGCTGGAGAAGCAGTATGCAGATATTGTCAAGCTCAACTTGATAGGTACTGTCAAAACTGCCAGAGTGTGGTGACAATAAACATTTTAGCTGGCTAACAATTTGCTGCAAAAAGGGTTGACCCTGAAATCAAGTTCTGCTGTAATGAACACTTTGTCTCCAAATATTTGCATTTTTGCTGACAAGGTTCACTCTCCAGGAGATTTCCTCCGCCCGTGAGCAATCTGCCTTCAGACGAGATGGAGGATGGATGCGGTTTCCCGAGCCAGTTCATTATCTGGTGTGCGGGAGGGACGTGCACRTGCCCGAAATCAGCAGACCCACCGTGGATGGGGGGTGCCCGACCAGGGGAGCTGCTCAGCTCCAGGGTGTTGCTCACCTTCATCGAGAAAGCCCTTTTCTGTTCGGTTCTGCATGGCAGTGCAATGCTAACAATGCAAAACTGAAAGTGATGATTAGCCTCATTTAACAGACGGGGAAATTGAGGCATGTGGTGATTCGGGACCGTATTTGGACTGTCTTTGCTAAGCCAGAGAGGGAGCAGCCAAGAAAGTGACAGTCAGTGCAGACTGCCTGTTAGCCAGGGCTGCCCCAAAGCAGCGGCAGGAGGAGGCTGAAGCCGTGCTGGCATTCTCAGCAGCTCGTTTTGGTGCTGCAGCTGCTCCTCTCCTCTGASCTCATGGAAATCTGGGGCTGCCCACCCTCAGGAGCTGCTGCACTGAATCTTCTTCCACCCTTTTCAAAGTGGCAAGTGATTTGACCAAGGTTACATAAAGAGTCGCTGGCAGAGCTAAGAGTTAAGTATCATCTTCCTTAGTCCAGTGTCCAAAAGCCCAGCTGGCTCCAGTGTATGAGAGAAGAAGTTCAAAGTTCCCTTGCTGCAAAGGCAGAGATGCAATGCTTATGTGTTTGAGGATTAAGTTTCTCAGGACAACTATATTTGCAGGGATGATCACCACCTTGGTGGGCATATTTTTGTCTGCTCCCATTAAAGGTGGGCAAATGAGTTCTGCCGAATTCCCCAGGGACAGGGTTTCCAGCCTGGACTGGGAGAATTTACTTGCACAGTGCATCTCTGTGGAGTAAGTGTCCTCCGAGGCTTACCCGCGCTGGCCTACCAAAGTCGAGCACCTTCTGTGCTCTGCACCAGCACAGGGAAAAGCTGCAGAGTTCAATCCCACAACTTCCAAGATGCTGCATGTGGGAATGTCCGTCACAGCCAGCGAGGGGGTCAGTGCACACCCGCATGGCCTCAGGTCTCACACGGGCAATTTGTCCCAACGTCGGGAATGGGGCCGAGCAGCAGCAAGGGCAGGATGCTGCTTTCTAGCTTGGGACTTCAGCATCCCAACTCCATTGCTACAATTAATCCTTGAGACTGGAAAAAGAATCCCCAAGTGGAGAGTTTTTCACAAGGACCTAGGAGGTAGGAGATCGGGATTTCATTTCTACTCCTGCCACTTATTTTTGAGGGTGGCCGTGGGAAAGTGTCTTCATCCATTTTCCCTCTGACACTTGGCTTCTCTATTTCAAGTAAAAGGTGCTCAGAGCACACCCTGCCTCTTACTACGTCTATTAGCAGTGCTTGCCAGACTGGGGCTGTGATTTGCTTGAGATCCCTAAATTCCTAGACAAATACACAATAAATTGTAATAAAACTTCTCACTGCTGCGGGAAACTGGGGGGAAAAAGGACAGAAAGAATCCTTACAGGTTTGCAAAAAGAACATAAAGGGAAGAAAAGCACAGCTTATTTCATTTTTATCTCCCTTTCCCCTCCCTGCTGTAATGAAAGGCAATTTTCACTAGCAGAGTGTTTTCATTTTGCTGAAGAAAAATTCACAGTTTTGGCCAGAGAGGAGTGTTTGTTTTTTTTTTTACCCTATTCATGACAGAGAGCTATTGCATTTCTGGCAGTGGCGGTAGCACTGTGCCTTGGAAGGTGTCTGGGCTCCCACCTCAATGCTCTCCGGCTCTGCCATCCCGCGYGGTGCCTCCTCGCTGGGCTCGCCACGGCCGTCACCTCCCAAGGCAGGTCCCATCAGCCGGGGCAGCGCTGGAGGGATGAGCATCTCGGAGCAGCAGCCTTGGCTGGCTGGTCACCATGCAATTTTGGCATAGAAGTACAGCACGGTACTACAGAAGTACTCTGCTGGTGTGAGGGGGCAGAGTTAAGTACAGAGTTTTTCATTTAAAATGCTCGGTGAAGTGCAATGCACTAAATGAATTATTTTGGACAGACCTTGTAAACTGGACACTAACACAGTAGTTAGTATCAGTGAGAGAACTAAACGAGTGCTGCTGTGCCCAGTTGTGCCTGGCCAGCCCGCGCGAGCCCTGGGAGGAAACGTGAGCGATCCCCCATCAAAAGCAAAGCCTGCTGCAGTTGCCCCATACAAATACCCACAGAGGAACATGCAGGTGTACCCACATCCTTGAAATCTTCTCCCTATGACACCTCTGTACGTCTCTATTGGGATTTTTTCTCATGCTTCTTGTTATAAGGGAGTTTCTCAGCGCTGGCAAACATCATTATTGTCCTCTCAGCCCTCCTGGGCTTCTCCATCTCCTGGTGGATAGCCTAAGGTTAATCCTATTTTTCTTCTCCATTATAAACTCTGGGAGCCACTGGGAAGAAAACACCCTGGTTAAAGGCTACAAGCTGAGTTCTCCAATTCACCATTGACTCCAAAGAGATGATTTTCTCCTTTTCCTTCTTCCCCTCGTTCCCTCCTCTCTGGCACAGGACAATTACCACAGCTCCGAGACACACACCGCGAGCCCCTTGCCAGCTGAGCCATTTCACCCTGTCCTCGTTGCAAGCCGTGCTGGGAAGCCCATAAAGCACAAGGGAGGGATAATTACTAGTCCCAGCACTGCGATGATAATTAATACTCTGCTAAAAGGAGCGCTTGTCAGGTCAGGGAGCAGAAGGAGGGATGGGAAAGCAAATAATAGGCAAAAATAAAACCTGAGCAAAGGTTTGCTGTGAGGAAGGGGCTGGGGGCAATGGGGCAGGAGGAGCTGTGGGGTGCAGATGTCCAGGGCAATGGGGCTGGGGTCTGTGCTCATCCACAGGCTGTTGGAGAGGAAAGTGGGTGTTTCACCCCCATCGGTGGGCTGTCGGGGAGCTTTACTGTGCATCGTATCACAGGACCCCCTCCCGTCCTCCCTTCATCACTAACRGGCTGAGAGCCAGGAAAACCCTGCAGCCAGCAACACGCTAAGCCAATCTGCACCAGAGCATATTTGCCCCCCTGGGCAGGTGAAAGGGGTTGGGCGAAGATGCCCCCAGGTTTTGCCAGCTCGGTCGCACGGGGAGGCTGCCTCCAGCCTCGGGGCTCCCTGGCAGCTCCCGGTGCAGAGCTGCAGTTCTCGGTCTCATCTTCTCCCAGTCCTCTCGACCAGCAAGGGAAAAGGACTTTGCTCGACAGGGCCCTGGGTCGGCCGGTGTCTGCCAGCCAGGCTTCTGCCTCGAGCAGGGGTAATGCAGGAAAGGCCATTTGTATTTTTCTCCGTTTCAAYGACTGCAGCTCCTCCTTGGCAATTTGGGCTCCCTCGGATGCAAGCCTGTGCCCAGGAGTGTGCATCTCGCTGCCTGYGTGTCGCAGGGACTGGAAGTGATTTCTGCTATTTGCTTGCTTTTAACATAAAAAATCTCTTTCTCAGAAAAAAAAACCAACAACTCTATTCTACTTTCCTTCTAAAAAATGTCTGCTTTTTTGCAAACAATTTTGATTTCCCAGCCAAACTAGCTCAATCTCTGAGCAAGCATCCCGCAGACCTCACAGGACATTCAAACAAGTAAGAGCATCTGCTCATCCCCCTCGTGCACACAGAGAGCTCCTCGTCCCCCGAGTTATGGCTCTCCCCTCTTCACCAGCTTGCTGAATTTAAGATTGACTTCACCATTTAGGGGACATCAGAGTCCACCTTTTAATTGAGGTTGTAGAATAAAACGTAGAAGAAATATAAATAATTCCGTGGTAGCAATGGGGATCTTGAAACCTAAACTTCATAAATCTCAACTCAATAAGTCTGAGCAAGGTGAAGCATAAGAGAAAAGAGGGTGTTAGCCAGGGAAACGTGGGCTTGGGACTTTCCCCCAGCAGAGGCTTCTGGACAGCCTTGGGCAAACGGGTTCATTCTTCTCTTGCTTCATCTCAACACCTGAATGATCAGCAAAATGTCTCTGTATATAAGCCGAGTATCAGCCCGCTTGCAACAACTGAGTTAAACCAAAAAAGGCAACCCAGAACCCATGGTAAAGGGTGAGAGAAACAGAGAAGCRCTGGCAAGGGAGAACAATATGTTTTCAGACAAGATTTAAAAAGAAATGTTATGTTAATACTAGTTTGGCGTCATACTGTCATAACACCATCAAAATGACATGCTGTCACCACTAATACGACTGTTTAGGGAATATGCAACATGAACAAAAAAGCAATTCGCTTAGAAACAAACTGGGATGAGTCTATATTGTAAGAAAACACAAATATGCTGCAATCCAAGGGAGGACCAGACAAATGCTCCACGGTTTCTGATGACAGTGGTGCAGTCGGGGACCAGAAGCTCTGAACAGAACTYGCTCCTTGTCTTCCATGGCCTCTTAGCCTTCGCTGGGATAATCTGCTCATAAAAGCGAAACAGTTTAAGGACAGCTGTTCTGGCATTAATTAAAAAGCCCTACAGTCCTTTCCTAATAAAACCACTTTTCTTCTAAGATCTTCTTCCTCGATTTGTTTTAATACCTGTCCCTAATTAAGTCCGGTGAGAGGAATTCACTACTTCAAATGAGTTAAAAACGGATGTTCTCAAGGCACCTGCATCTGAAGAAACTTATTTTTGAAGTCCATGAATTAAATTAAGAGGGGACATTTTCAAGCTGATCGCTCCCTTTTGATTAGCGCAAACGAGCTGCTCTACCGGTGCTGCGTTAAAAATTGTCGCGCTTGCTTTTCCGCCTAATTTGGAGAGAGTTCAGCTGTTAGGGTGCTAAATAGTCACATTAAAGACTACAGACCTGCGAGTGCATTTAGGCTGAGTCCTTTAAAAATGAGAATCGGCATCACATCACCTGAAGATGCCCCTCTCCACGGATAGCTATGGAAACACGCTGCCCAACAGTGCTGACAGCAGCTTGTTGACCAACAAAATTCTGGCACAAGCCCTGCCTATCAGCCATGGCAACCGGGCTGACAGCATGGCAATGGCAGCTGCTACGCACGGAAAAGCGCTCTTAAAAATATCACGGCTGAAACCCATTAAAGAAAATAAAAATAGAAAATACGCAAGAAACGAGGCTGCGTGTGAGATAGATACCGGGAAGGATGTTAGGTACATTTATAACTCCAGCCAGCCCCAAATTTTCCTGGAATTTTAACCCAATGCTTCTTCACTACAAGCAATCTAAATGGTTTTTTTTTTTGGTCAGAAAATATCAAATTTTCCTGCTTTTTTTTTTTAACTCTTGCTAATGTGATCAAAATTGAGAGCTGAGTTGTATCAGACTAAAGCCAAATCACTGGTATCTGCTGATCTCCTGGGCTTGCCCAGACCTTGTTCACAGCACAGGTTTTCCTCCGTGCCATCCCTTTAGCCCCAGCTAGCTCCATCAGCTGCAGAATTAGACTGGGAAGATGCCAATTGCCTCACTCCTCCCAATACAATGTAAATCTGATCAGAAAATGGCTTGGAGCCTTTCTGAGGGGCATCTTTAATGATAATTTCATACCTCTTGTCAGAGCCTGCAGAAAAGGTGATCAATCAATGAGGGRTGATGCGCTGGGACAGACCATAAGCTCCTTGAAAGCCACCCCATCTCCAGCTGAGCCTCGGGTGAGCTAAATTCATTCCCGGTGTCAGGCCACTGAAGCACACAATTATGCAGGAAAGATTTCGGTCTGTGCTGTCTAGTTACGTTAGGCCACCGCACCAGGAGCTGGAGAGATTGCAGCCAAGAATTTGCTTATGGAAGAATGAAAAACTGCCCTGTTCAATCTCTTCCTTCCCACCTGCTGGGCTTTATCTCTTAAAACCTGAAAAATAAGGCAGAAAGATTTGCTCCGAGAGCTTTGACCCATGAGTTGATTTTCTCATGTTGCTAACAGCTGAGCATTTCAAAAAAACAAGCCCAGCCTTTGCCATCCGGGATGAATTACCCATGTTACAGCGGGTCTGCACGGTGGTAGGYTGGTTTCTGCTGGAGCTGGGCATTTGCCATGCCTTCCTAGAAAAGCTCTCYGCCACTCTTCTTGCAACATTAATCCTGAACAACAGAGATGGAATGAAATGTACGTTTGAAAGCAAGCCACGAGGCAGAGAGCAATATTTAGCTTTCCTCTCCCAGAGGTCTCACCTGTGTTGGCACTGGTTTAAAGATGTTAGAATGGGATTAAGGGGCTAAATCAGATATTTTATTAGTTACAGGAGCCCATTTTCCTTGCTAAATAATTGAATGCATGTGCTTAAGGCAAGATTCTAGGCTGGCTGGTGAAAGGAGGTCCATGAAACTCCAGGCTGAGATTTCACAGAAGATCAGATGGAGTTTGCGGCATCAGTCTGTCTGCGAAGACATCTGGTTTTCCTTTCATCTGGAGTGGACTCTGCATGTTACTGTGAATATCAGTTCCTGGGACATTTCTGACAAGGATTTACATGAGGAGATAAAAAGTTCTGAAACTTCTTTAGAGGAAATAATTTTTCTTCTAAATAAGAAAACAGGAGCTGAACTTGTGTCTGAGTAAGGGGTTTTTGTTTGTTTGTTTGTTGGCCGAATCTCTGTCTAGGATGAGAACTCAAAGRCCTGGTTAGGTTCAGGTCTTCGTGTAGTGTTAGCCAGTCCAGGAAAAGAAAAAGCTGAGAAACTTGCAGCGAAACCATTCTTATGAATTTTTCAATTATTGTGCAGATTTAACACATTAAAATGCTTCTGCAAATACTTTGAAGCTTATTCATCTCTGATAACACTTGGTACCTTATCATTTCTAACTGAGCTACAGAGAAGAACACATTATTATGGATTTTGTGGTAGATCCCCCAATTTATCAACCTAAAAAGATTTCAAAGCAACAGAGGCTTTCTATATAAGTTAATATGTCATATGCTATTTATCACCCAGGGTTTGCTGAGTCTGTGTTCCTAATCAATGACTTGACAACTTGAGTTAGTGAATACTTAAAGATTATATCTGTGCAAAGTAAGGGATGTGACCAAAGCAGTTTCGGCCTCCAGGAGGGGACACTGGGCACCTTGGTCACCCAAGATGTCTTGCGCATGTGTGGTTGCATTGCCCAGGGATGTGCACCAATGGTAACGATGATTTCCTCACCTGAGCAAGCACTACTCTTGCAAAAATCCGCAGAAGCAGGCGCTGAAATACCCCAGGACTCAGTTGATGGTGGAAAACCTCCAATTTCCAAGAGGTATAATTCCATTCTGCCTCCTTCAACTCTCCCTGGGGCCAGGGCAGTGATGTCCATCCTTGCAGGCATTCATCACGTCCCCGCCTCGGCGATGCTGCGCTGGCTTTCTGGCTATCTGCCACGCTCTCTCCCAGAGGTGGCTGCCTCTGCTGCAGGTGAATGATGACGGCATATACAGGGTGTTATGGGCACTGGGAGGCTTAACATCACCAAATAAATGTAATGAATATATATGATTTCATTTCACACACCCCCAGATGCATTTCTACACTTTAATTTGATCTCGTTGACATACTGCAGCCTCGCTTCTTATAACCCACATGAACTCCACATGCCTCGGAGTGGAGCCGGGAAACTTGGCAGGTAGGAGCTTCAGGCGAAAGAGACCCTGGCACCACATATGCATGAACGGGCAGCCGGCAAAGTCGTACATCCCACTGCACGCCTGCCCTGAAAGCTAATGGGGCTGCAGCATCCCATCCGCAGCCTCGACACCTCTGTGCATGTACACGAGTGCTCATGCTGTGTGGTGTATGTGTGCTACATGGATACAGACCCAGAAACACAAGAACAGGCAGGGCAAGTGTTTCCAGACACATTTACTGACTCGGGAGGGTCAGGGATGCTCAGCAGACGGGCGCTGCCTCCACCTCGGCAGAGGAAACCCATCTTTTAGCCCATGACGGATTTACCTCTGTGACCCAGTGAGCAGAGGTCAGAAGACCCTGGCAGAAAACAAACAAGAAATTACATCTTTCAGAAATTCCTGCAGTAACTTCTTTCCCCTCCGGCCGCAACATCTCTCCCACCGTGCAGAGCTGTGGTGGAGGGGCCGGGCAGAGGAACACCCTTCCCAGCCTGGGTGCCAATTGGGATGTCTCCCTGGGGCTCCCCGGTGCTTGTTCTCGGCCGTCTCCTCCCAGCTACAGCCTGAAGTGCTCCTCAGACTTTACACCCTGTTGGGGTAATGACTCGTAAAACCACCTGCCCGCATCCCCCATTGCCCCTGCTTTGGCTCACACCGCTCCTTACAGCTCCTGTGGCCGCTGCGCCTGCAAGCAGTGGGTTACATCTGAAATAAAACAGATGTATTAAAAATGACTTAGTGCAGAAGCAGAGGCATGGTGCAACTTTGCACGCTCTTGTTCATGTCCCTCTGTCAAAGCCCATGTCCCTCCCTGTCCCCTTTGGGGATGCACTTAAGACCACTCCTCTCAGCGAGCTGTTATGGGTCCCTGTCCCAGATCCTGGCTTGGGAGCCCCTAAACATGAGGCAGCACATGCATGGGTGCAAATAGTCTGAGCCCCACAAGGACTGAACCCCCTTCCCCCTAACCCCTCCCATTTGCTTTCCAAAATGTCCCCAGTTTAGGGGGGACGGTAATTTATCGTATGCTTTTATGATGAGGACAGTGCACCGTCAGTCAGAAAACAGGGAAAGAAACGAATTAGTTGGGTTAGTTTTCTTCACCGCTTAATTGTTCCAGAGAGGCTGAGTTCTGGGGAGGGTGATGAATCATTGTTTATGGAATATTTCTTCCAAGAAGATGATTTGAAAAATACATTTATAATTTATTGCAACCTCTTGCTTTCTCAGGGAACGGCAGCCAAAGGAGGAAAGTTCCTCCCTCCCCCGATCACCTTCCCTCAGTTCTTTATCGCTATAATCTTATCTCCCGTACCCTCTCCTCACCCTTTGAATATTACATCTCCTCCCGCTTGTGTGCGGAGGTGTAACCGTGCGCGGGGATGGGGGGGAGCTGGCAGGGAGGGGGAGACTGGGAAAAATCGTCACATATTTCAGGCTGGCTCTATTTAAATGAGTTTGGGATTGTGCTTCTCTGGAGCAGATGGCCCTGGAGATAATGATGCCTGAGCAGCGGAGGCTGGAGCCCCTCTCTCCTGTTGCCATGGCAGGCCACAGGGCTGAAATGGATTCTGCTTATTAAATTTGCGAGCTCTTGTGTACTCAGGATGAATGGCGTTCAGTCATAAAGAGGCCCAACCTCCTAATGTCGCTGGATAGTTTTATCTTAGAAAGCCAGGCACTCTAACTCCGCCAGACGAGGGTCTCATTAACCTATTAACAGCAGCCGTGGAGGAGTTCAACCCACAGGGGCTTTGAACGGGGAGAGCGGGGTGTTTCCAGGAACGTGCCGAACGCCGGCAGTCCTCGTGGCGTAAAAAACCCTGAGTGAGGGCAGCCGATCAACAATCGGCTCAAAAAGGGGAGAGCTTCGCTCGGCACGCAGGGACCCGCGTTTCCCACACGTGTTTGTATGGGACCTTAGACAATGGAGCCCATCGGAGCCTCCAACGCCGCCGTTAGCTCCGATATGAATAGTAACAAGAGTTTGGGATTCCCCGGGCCACTGAGGCTTGCACGGGGTAACAGCCCTGTGTCTGATTTGCAATATAACCTCTGCTTTTTAAATCAAGATAACATAGAATTATGTACTATACTGCCCTGGAGCCATAGCAAGAACTTGGTAGGACAGGGATCACAGTTCCTGATAGAAATTGCAGGAGGAGAAAATGGAAAGATTTAAGATTTAGATGACAAGTTTCTTAAAAAAAAGAGAAAGAAACAAAAAATCGAAGATGAGATTGGTGCACCTTTCTTTTCTGACTTTCCTGTAGGATCAGTCTCGGCTGATGCTCACATAGTGACAACACTCCTCTGGGAGACTCAAGACATTGCAGATTAAATAGAGCAGGCTGAAAGGCTTTACCTGAAAACTTTCTTTCTTTCTACAGAAAATGGTGGTTTTGGTTCAAGTAAATATTTATATATCTGTTCCAGACATGACAGACAAATCTGGCTTTTTCCAGAGAATTGGAAATGGGTGGTTCCTCCTGCTAGCCCTTCCACCCAACCCTTCCACCCAGGCTTGCTTCAAATGACACAGTGAGGCTTAAAATAAAGAATTAAAACTTTTTTATCAGTATAAAAGCAAGTTTACTGAAGATTTGAAGTGTAGTATGGTTGGGATTTCGTTTTCCGCTGTACTTCTCTGTACAGCCGCCTTTCAGAAACACGCCGATGGTTTGGAAGAATGGAAATTTGATATGCAGTGAGACAACGCATGTTACATTATAATGCAGTTAACTTTGATTAACCAGAGGTTGGTAAAATAGCACTGCACTATATTTAGTTTCACATCACATTTTTTTACATGTTATTATGCAAATTTTTGCACGAGCCTTATTTCAAATGCAACCCAACTCTATTTTCTTCCCCGCTTGGGGGGGAATCTGCATTCCTGCATGGCCAACAAAAGCCTACCTGCCCATGCTGTGCTGGGTGGTTTCCCTGCTCTGGCAGCATCTAGCTGCCCAGCCAACCTTGTGATGTGAAATAATCACACCAAAGATTGTCAGCACTGGACTTTTTTCCCCAGGACTAACATGGAGGCGAGGACTGCTTGCTTTGGTGCAAGTCTTCCCACTCCAAGAGGAGAGGTCAGAGACCAAACACCTGCAAATACCTCCATGACCTAGTGATGGACTTGGTGTGGTCTGTAGCTGTAAAGTTGATAGGAGATTTTCTAAGGGAAACATTTTCCCCCCATCATTGTTTGGAAAGGGAAGCATTCATGGACCAGAAATTGGGGTTGCAGGTCTTCCTTCTTCCATGAGAGGTGAGCAGGGAGCTTGGCCTCTTTGAGTCCTGGGGTGTCTTGGCAGGCAACTGCAGAGTCACACAGAAGGGGCTGGGAATGGTCTGAAAACTCCTCCTTGTCTTCCAAACCCCTCGTCACAACTGCGTAAAAGACAGTCATTGCACAGGGTTGGTGCAAATAATCACCCGTACTTTGGAAAGATCATCCTGGACTCTGTAAATGAAGCACAAAAGTCAAATCCAGCCAAATTTCTTGGCTTTCCATTCTCCCACCTTCTTCATCTGGAGGTTAATATTTTTAATGAAATAGCGGCAAAAGGGATGTTCACAAGAATTTTGTTCACTTGGCAAAGCCAACGGAATATTTAGACTTAACACTTCTATTCATTTTRGTGAGTGCTGAGTATCTATATCCTGCAGTTGGCTTTGAAAATCATGGTCTCATCCAGGGACTCTGGACATCTCCCCTGTCAGCTGCTGGCCTCAGAGCAACCTCTGCAGTACGTACATCTTCAARCTGAGATGATATGAAATCTAACCCTCGCTCAATATCAGCTCTTTAGAAGGCTCTGCAGACCGAAGGAACAGAAACACGTGCCCAGATTTTCACAAAGCTCTCAAAATACAGCCCCAGCAACACTGAGTAGATGCAATTCRTATTTTAAAAAGCTGGTTGGAAGTGCTGGTAAGGTGCTTATGCATCTACTCATTTCCAGCCATGTCCCTCAGCAGCTCTCCCGACCTGGGCTGGCCACCAGAGCCAGAGCTGGGCTGAAGGCCAGCTTGGTGGATGGGTTGGGTGTTAGCATGCATAAGCCTGCTCTGGCGCCCGTGTAGATGTAGTCTGCGAGACTTAGCCAGGGTCACCTTGGGAGGCTGTGTGAGAGCAGAGGGCTGGAGCCAGGTCTCCTGCGCGCCCGGTTGGTGCTTTCACCCCTGACCCGCTGCCCTCTTTGTTCTGAAATCCCCGTCAATAGGGAGGGTGGAGGAGAGGACAGGCAAAACGCTTCAGGGGCAGCTGCCTATGAGTGCGGACCATAGAAAAGGGATTAGCTCCATCTTCAAAATGCAAATCCCCTTGACACACGCCAAGCTCGCAGGCTCTCCTGGAGCCGTTTGCCCAGTCCTGACTTACAGCTTTTACACAGGCACAAGCTTGCCAACTTAATGTCAGAGGTATGAACACCGGTGAATTAAAACGGAGCCTACAAATGAAAAGCCGATTAACAGATATTAGAAGGACATTGAGATGAAGAGGCCACAGTGACGGAGAAAGGCTTCTGGCCCCCACCTTGGTTTGTAGCACACCCTCCTCCCCGACCTCTGCGGCTCCTTTGCTGTGTCCTAATCCCCATGCACAGAGCCTGCTGGGGAGAAGCTGACACCAGAGGGAAGAGGGGCTTCTGCAGACTTCTCCGTGTCAAAATCCAGCCCCCAAAGTACACAGAACCACAAGAGCAGGCTCCGTGCTCTCCAGAGCAGCCCTATGCAAGGTGACTATGTGCAACAGGAAGGTGCTCCATTGCCATTAGGGAAAATTTTCAAGGATTTATGGAGAAATGTGTCTGAGAGGCTTTCACGTGTGCTGGACATGCAGGAGCTGTCAAACAGAGTACCTGGAAAGCTTGCTCAGATAGTGGGTAAAGCTACGTAGCACATTACAACTGCTACAGCATTAGCATCGCTCTTACAGCCCAGGTCTTCACATTCCTACCCTGCAATCAACATTGACACACATTTCCCTAAACTGGACACTCATTAAACTGCGAGTCTTGGATTGCCAAATCATCATTGTCTCTCAAGACCTGACTACCCATCAGGTAGACTAAGCTGCTGCAAACAGGTGGTCTTGGCCCAAGCTAGCAGGAGTTGGGATGGTCAATAAGGAGCTCCACCAAAGCTGCTGCAGTCTGAGTAGTTCACACAAAGCCATGTGAGAGTAGAAAATCTCTTTCCATGATCCCCAGAACAGGCTGAAATTCAAATGGTCCAAAAGGGCAACCATGGCTTGGGGGAAGGGAAGGACTTGGTGACTTCAGATCAACATTATTTATTCTGTTTCTCTCTCCATCATCCCTTGACAAAGCATTGCCCAGGAAAGGCTGCCAGAAGGTGGGTGCAGGAGTCCTTGTGCTCATGGGCTGGCATCAGCGCAGGGAACCGGAGGAGCAAGCAGGAGATGCCGAGATTGGTGATCAAAGATCGCTGCGTATTTCCGGAGACAGTTGGKTTTACGCCCTAGGATTTATGAAGCAAACAGGGAAAAGCTACTTTAGAAACACTGGCAAAGGCAAGTTTAAAACACACGATAAAGATTGGTCTTTTCCCTTCCTTTGTTACTAAACAACCAATTTGGAACCTGAGATTTTCTCGCTTGTGAATGCCTCTTGTGTCTTCCCAAAGTGGGACATACCCACAAGCAATTTTATAAATTGAAGACAAACACTTCAGTCACGAAGCCAGCTTAACTTCACAGGGAAAACAAGAACGGCATTAACCCGGCGTTCTTGAAGTAACGTTTTAGTTTTTCTGTTAAAAAATAAATTACTGACTACGGAAGGAAGAAAGGAATCATTTTGCTGTGATAATTGCAAAGCACACAAAAAAGGTAATTTTTTGCCTGACTTCTTACATTTAGAGAATGTCTCAGCTTTTACCAAACAGCATTGGTTACCAACAGAAAGCAAGCACTGAAATATGCAAATATTTAAAAACTGGCAAGCAAATCCCTGGAGAAGAAGGAACAAAAAAGAAGCGGGGGAAGGGGTGCYAGCAGATACAGAGACACTGAAGGCTGGGAGCTGCTTTTCTGAAGCCTCTTGGAAGTTTTAGCCAGGGGCAGCCCAGGARAGCAATGGCACAAGGTCATCCTCCGAGGTCCAGCTCTCAAGCCATCCTTTGCCCCCTTGAACCATAAAAGCAAATCGCYGCCACGCAGGCTGTGATGTTTGCAGCAGCCTCAGCCTGCCCTCGCACGCACTTCAAGCAGGGTATTGAAATGCACTTTAGGCTTCGGTAGCGACACTACAAAGAAGGCACAGCTCGCACCTCTTAGCTCTTTCCCAGCCTGGATGAAGACCGGGCAGATATTCCAGCTCTTATTTACACCTGGCTGACATTGAAGGTTATGTTGCAAATCATGAGGCCTGGAGATTTCATCTTCTTAATCAAATCAAGACCTATATTCCAAAGCTTTCATCCTAGTAACTTTGCTTGCCCTTGGTGACAGGGTCTATGTCAAGCGACCGGTCACCCTCAGCCCAAGGAAGGACCAGCTGTGAGGTGGCCTTGCTCAGGGAAAGCACTTGGTGGTTTTTTTCTGCTATCCCTGCTCTTTGCTTGAATATTGCTAATAGTCTCAATAAACATGTGCTACCAGTTACACCAAGAGTGTTTCCATTTCTAAAACGCTTTGTAGGCACTTAAGGTTTTGTTCTGTTGGGTAGTGACTGCCATTGTAAACGGGCATAAAATGGGACATGTTGGGGCTTACAATGCAACAAACCCGGGCAGGCTGCAAGTTCAAAAGAGGCAGAAGGAAATATTCCTTTGTGAATTATTTGTAGAGCTGGGAAGGAAGCTCCTTGCACGAGAAAAAAATGATGCAAATTCAAAAAATTACTAGAGAAATTTATGGAAGAAAATATCCCTCAAAACCAATTTTGTGGCTAATGCAGGAATTTCTGGAGCCCCAGATCACTGTGGTTTGGTAAAGGATTTTGGAGGAAGCATTCCGCTCTTCTTCCCACTGCTGTTCTGACCTGTATAGCCGCTTCCTATAGGGAGCGGTTCCTATGGATCTGCAAATCCCAGGTGCATCCCTCCCTCCCCGTCCCACAGCCCGTGCCCGGGCGTCCCCTTCATGTCGGTAGCACCCTGGCCGAGGTAGGTGGGTGGCAGAGGCGGGCGCGCGTGTCCATGCATGCGTGTGAACCCGAGTAGCTGGGTGCATTTTCTTCCCTGCACGCTGACACAGCTTCGCTTTTGTTTCCTGAGTAAATAGAAAAGCCACGGTGGCAGGAAGGAGAAAGGCAAGGCAGGGCTCGGCAAGCAGCGCCTGTTTACAATGACAAAGGGCTCTGCCACACTTCGGGGAGGAAATTTTCCTTCCAGACTTCAGGCCTCATTAAGTGAGTGGGCACAGCTAATAGGCTTTGTGTGCGAACGGCCCCAGCCTTGCAAGGTCCAGCTGTCACTGGGGCGAATGTCAAAAATAACAGCGGGCTCAGCCATTCTCCACCCCGCTCGGGCTTTAAAATTTATCTTTAAAAGGGGGAGGAGCAGGCAGTGAAAAGTAGCAAGCAATTAATGGGAGACAAAAGCAAATGGACCCGCCGGGGCTGATTGCAGGAGGGGGGAAAGTCCCCCGGAGCTGAGCTAGAGGGTTGGTGGGGAAGAAATAGAAAAGCTGAAGAGCCCCCCTGTCAAGCAGAAACTCGTTGTGGTGATAAATGCACGGGCAGGGCTGGGAGGATGCTCAGGAATTGAGGGTCCCAGCGGTCCCTCTCTGGGCTGGGCTGATGCAGCCGTCTCCCTGCCACGCGTCTTCGCTCCCCGAAATCTCCCTCACAGATGGTGACTCYGAAACAGCGAGCACGTCTTCCCTCGGATAATCCGGAGGTCAGGCTCCTCCRAAGTTTAGTCTCTCGCTGCCAGCAGAAAGCTGACAAAATTATGCAGAAATAAATATGCTTCTATGTTTAACTTTTCTCTTTCACCCCATCCAATCTCAGCCTGCCCTGAAATAATATTTGTATGCATTTGGTTTATCCCCCTGTCAGCTCCGTCTGGAGGGAGATGCACAAATGGCTCGTTTGAGGGTATTTGTGATTCATGTGATACATCAATGGAAAAAAGGATTTAAAATCTCCAGAACTTTTAATAGCTTATTGGGTCTTGGCATCCACAGTCCCGCAGAACGTGCCTGCTGTATTTTTAGCTAACCTCGAGCTGACTTTGATTTCAGGCAGCAGCATCACACACTCCAGAGCTTGCCACCGTTTCTTTGTTTTGGGGGATGTGCCCTTACTCCATTCCTAAAGTTACCCACATATTCTTAAATATTTCACTTCACTTTTACTGCTGGAGACTATTTTTCCATGAATCTTTGAGCAATTTGGTCTCTGCATCAAGGAAAGATTGTGCCTGATCAGCCTGAACTCGTGACATTTACACAGCGCTTTGCTACTTCTGGGTAGATGTAAGCTACAAGCAGTGGGATCTGTATATCAGACAATTTAGGGGCCAAACTATCTATGGTTTTCAAAAGGAGAGGTGTTATCTTTGTGAAAATCCTCCAGATCCCGTGTCTGAAAAATGGGGTTCGTGAAACAAAGGCGCTTGCAGGGATCTGCCTTTGCACAAGTGTTTACCTAGAGGGTTTAACATCATTTCTCTTTTTGCCAATTAGAAGTTCAAGCTGCAGGGACAGTTTGGTCTCCCAGCATCCCAGGAGTACAGGTTGGGGCTTTCCTATCTCTACCTCCTCTGGCAGGGCTCCAGGCTGCAGGGAAGGGCTGGGATGCGCAATGCTGCGAGGTCAAGGCAAAGGATGTCCACGATAGACACAGTCCCAGAGGACTTCAGGGCACCTTCTCCAGAGCCAAGCAGCCTCAGAGAGGAGATGCTGACACATCTGATTTAATTCTGGCTTCAAACAGCAGTTGCACACCTTTCCCATGCCCCATTGCATTCCCTGTTTTCTCATGCACGGGCATGTTGAGATAAAACATAAAGAGATCTCGTAGGAGGAAGTTTTGGGTTAGTTTGAGGCTCGAAATATGGCCACAGAAGAGGTAAATCATGCCTGGAAACCCTTGAGGGTCCCTGAAAACAGCACAAAAATTTTGCCTGAATGAGTCACGGTGGTGAGAGCTTGAGCTCTCAAAAGACGCAACAATACACCTTGATGGGAAGGAAGCGAAGAGAGAGAGCCTACTCCAAACACATCTGCTCAGATCCAGGGTTCAGCTTGTTGCACTTGTACAGGGAAATCTGTGCAAACAAACAGTTATTGAATGGGTCAACTGAGCAGAGCGGCTGAAGGAGCTGAACAATGGGGTGGTTTATTCACTTAATGTATGCCAAGGCCATTCACCAGGCAAGCACCTCTTAAGGAGCCACGTGATAAACAGACTCAATTTGCCGTTTGCCGAGGAAATGCATTTGGGATGCTGTGGATGATATTTGATAACGGGAGCTACAAGGACGGCAAGGAAGCTGTCTCATTTCCAGCAGCACTACGGTGTTGGGTTTTTGTTCTCTTTAATTGCATGTTGGCAGGAGAGGGGGTTGCTGAGCTCCTCATTGAGAYGCAATGTTTGTGGCTCTGGTGTTTTACCTCTCCCAACCCTTTGCAAAACTTGGAAAGTCAATGTGTGCCACCCCACGTTGCCATGCATCCCTCCATTGCTAGTCCCTCCATCGCCAGCCTCACATGAGGTGGGGCTTGGGGTTCAACAGCAAAGGCAACATGGAGCCATCGGCATCTGGGGAAGGGCACGCAAAAAGTGGGYGATGAATTCAGTGTTTCATTCATATGCAACCTCAGCTTTCTTGGTGCTGCAAAATGCTCAGGGATCCAGCTGTACAAACAGTGGCTTTGACAAATTCATCCTCTCCTCCTGCCCAAGGACCCTCCACGGCCGCTCACAGCTTCCCTGCCTTTATTTGCTATTCAAACAGATTTGATGGATAACTTTTCTTTAAAATAAAGCAAACAGACTGTTTATGGACCGCGGCAGTCTCCAGTTGGAGTTCCTCTGCTGCATGGGGGTGAGAGGATCACAGGCTGTAGTTTTTCCCCACTTGCTGATGGATGGTTTGTTCAACCCTCAGCCTGCAAAATCCACTGCTTTTGGTGAATGCCCACCTTTGGCATGGGACGGGGACTCGAGGTGCAAGGATGGTAGGGATGGTGGTTTTACGCCATTTGCACAATCGGGGTGGGGTTGTGCTCTGGGTGAGGTAGTGTGGAGCACCCAGAGCTGTTAGACAGCAAATGAACAGGATCTAAACATCATTTTAAAGTATTACCCTGGATCTTCAACAGCAGGAAGGGAAAAGCATGAGGACAGGCTGATGAAGAAGGGATGAGGAGGAACAAGAGAAGTGGCAGGAAAGAGAGAAAGGATGGACAGACAGACAGGGCAGGATGGYGCTGCATCGCAGGGAACATCCCGCATCCCCCTGGCTCACTGGGCTGGAGGCTGCTCCTGATCCCGCGCACACYGGGGTGGCTGTGGGGACAGCCTTGCTGATGGGCAGCCCCAGCCTGGCACGACGAGGTGGAGATTTTGGGGGCCACACACTGGCCAGCCTCACCTCTTTGCCYGCACCAGTGGTCCCCTTCCCCCTTGACGCCGGGACCCACCAGGATTTCCTACGCATCTGTATGCAAATCGCAGGCTGCCGGCACCGGGAGAGGCACTTTGTTCAGAGCATCCTCAGTACAGCTGCTCCGCTTCCCGGGGCGGGCAGACTGGCAGGAGCCCCTCCGGCCGACTGCACCGCGGGGCTTGGGCACATGAAAACACCAAGTAAAGCACTGCACAATTTTAGGGAAAGACCCCAAGTGCTGCCCGTCCCACAGCCGCAGTCTGCCATGAGTATATGCAGTGCTGAAGAGTCTTGGATAGGGGCAGGGAAAAATAAAACCTGCTTTTACAAAGCATCAGGGTAGGCCTCTGGGGAGGCAGGAGGTAGCAAAGGACAGCCAAGTTTGGGAGAGCAGCCTAGAGCATTTTCTGTAGGGATGTGGCCTCTCATGTCCAGCTCAGCGCCTGGCTGGGAAAAGATCTGCTCCCAGGCTGGAAGACGAATTCTTGCAGCTGAGACTTGGTTGCAGTGCTTCGGTTCCCCTCCAGCCCAAGAGACACAAAGCAGAGCCCCCCCCTGCTCCCAAATATGATAGCTTTGGTTTTCTTCAGTATTTCAGGCAAAACCGTCCTCCTTCTGCCTCCTTCTTGGATTTTTTTTTCTGTTAGAAACCTATCACATTCTGAAAAAAAAATCCCATTGTCTCAAACCTGTTTATTTTCAGCAAGAAGTGTTTAAAGGGCACCAGTGAGTTCCCAACCATTTCTGCAAACAGAGAAACCTGAAACACCCTGGGAGGTGATTTTTCAATCTACCAAGACAGGAGCACTAGAAATCTCTGCTGATGCTAAAATGAGCCATTGCTCCCCAAAATAGAGGATAATGTTGGAGGTGCTGGCCCCGAGGAGCCACATGGGATGGTCGTCTGATGGGGGATGGACAAACCACGGCAGCCCCACGGCCCCRCTGAGCCCTCCTGCACCCGGGCAGCCACCACTGCCCCTCCTCGCCATTGGAAATCATGGCAGGTATGGGGGAGCAATGGGAAACCCCCCCATTGGGGTGCGTGGTGCTCACGGGACATGAAAAAACCAGTACAAGGCGGCTTTTTACCAGTATCAGGCTGAAGGTACAGCTCTGTGCACGGCCGGGGTGGCCAACCTGTGTGCAAACTCCTCGTGCCTCTCATGGTACCATCTTCCAACTGAGTTGTCATTTGCAACTCAAACAGCCGGTGCCTCAGGGGATCTGTTTATTTTCTTCTTTCTGCTGGACGAGATTCTCTGGCTCAACACTTTATGAAAGCAGATTTTATTTTTCCCTTCATCCCATGTGACACAGATGCAAATGGGGAACAGTAGGATGCCAGCTTATCTTTTATTTGTGCTTTTAGGTTATAATTGCAGTCTGAATCACTGACTTTCAAGTTATGCTACGTTYTGCCTCAGCAGAGAAAGGGAGAGGAGCGGAAACAGGGAACGATCCCTTGAAGTTCAGTATCACCAAGCAGCTTTGCCTTCAGACAAAAAGGCATTTGCAAATGTTCCTCCCGTTCGTTAAAGGCACAAACAATTTCCGTGATGAAATAATAAAGAGAGTTAATTGAGACAGAGGGAAAAAAATAAATCAAACAAGAAAGGCTGCTTTGGTTCCTGTGTGACCATTGTGCTCATGTCTGTGGTATCCATTTTCTAGCTCTGATTTGGGGAGTTCAGAGCCTTTCACCTCACCCCCAAAAATCATCATTTCAATGGATTGCAAAGCAAAGCTCTCCAACCGCATCACCCCCATCTCCCTGGGCAGCCCTGCCTGATGCTGGTGAGCTGTTTGTCTGCTGTCACTGCACCCGTCCCCGCGCCTGCCGGGGCTGGCGAGTCCGGCCACGCCGCGACCTGCATTAACACATCCCACAGGATGCCGGCCCCGTGCAGCCGCAGACACGGGAGGCAATAAAGCAATCTCAGCCCCACCGGCTGCTCCAGCAGTGTGCGAGACACCTGGACAGCCCRGCCGCTCGCTCCCTCCTCCCCATCCCTCCGCAGGGATGGAGGGTGTGATGTTGCTGTAAATCCCCAAACAACATGGGCTTGACTGCGGAAAAGGCATTTTCACTCAATATTGAGCCCTAACTTTGTTCTGAAGGATGTACGTGTTTGATCAGCCATAGCATCAGGTCAGGGTAATTAGAGACCTTGTGTTAACGAGTAAACAATGGCTCAAGAGCCTAATTGCACTTCCAAGCCCATGCATGTTGCTAATTGCCAGAGCTGGACCCACAGCCCAGGGCTCCTGAGTTAATCCATATTAAACCCCTCCCATGAATAAGAGTTATCCCCTCTATTCCCAACACCGGGAGATCTCCAGCACTGGGACAGCAGGAGAAATACAAGGGGCTGGGCTGGGTGCTGTGAAATGCAAGGTGTTGGGATGGGTGCTGCAAAATGCAAGGTGTTGGGATGGGTGCTGCGAAATGCAAGGTGTTGGGATGGGTGCTGCGAAATGCAAGGGATGGGGACGGGTGCTATGTGCCTTTCTCACCCGTTAAAAGGCTGTCCCGAGGCTCCTGAGCAGACAATACCATCGTGCACTGCCCTGCGTGCCCCCAGCAATGACCCCGGAGGACCACCCTCCTCGGAGGTGAAGGGTAAGGTGGCCGCCCCGCTCCATCAGCCCTCTCAATCTTCCCCAGACAAAGCCTGTCTTGGGGGAGCGGGTCCCGGGGAGGGGGCCAGGGCAGGGCTGTCTGGTGGGAAGCGGCGAGGCTGGGTCRCCCAGCAGATAGTTTTGGAGGAGAAGCAGGAGAGCAGAGGTGAAAGGGCAGCCCTCCCTCCCCACCGTCTCCCTCCCCACCGCCCCGGCTCGCTCCTCCTGGCCTTTGCTTCTCCATCTTGCTGCTCCCCCCAGCCTGGCCTCGGAAAGAGGGAAACCCCAGCGCAATTCATCAAGTATTTCACTCCCAGATAATTTACGGACACAGCATCTGTCAGACACAGGAGACACTGTACTTAATCTCAGCTTTCATGTCCTCTAGCCCCTTTCACAATGAGTTTGGTTTGGTTTTGGGTTTTTGTTTTTTTTTTTTTTTTTTTGCCTAAAAGAACCCCAAAAAAGCACTAAAAGTGCCTCATTGTTTGATCCCAATCATAAGTCTAGGGCAGTTCATCCAGGCAAACTGCACCCAGAAACTCAGCCCAAGGACCGTGCCTCATCCCATGGGAGCTCAGCCTTGGGCAGGGTGTGATGGAAACACCGAACCAACCTTCATTTCTTTCCTCTGCACACAGCAGGGGCCAAAACCTGTCTCGTCAAGTAAAGTCTTCCTTAAATTAGGTTGATATTATGGACTTAAGAAGCTCCTGGTGACAGGATCGACACAGACAGGCTAAAACAGACACCTGAGCTGAAAACAGAGGTGGAGGCAAAAGACAGCAAGCAATAAGAACTTTGAAATGCCCCGTAGTGCACAGCTTGGGTACCCCAGCGAGAGACATCCCTGCAGTTCTGCCTTTATACAGAGCACCATCAGAAGATGGAAGTGGGAAATGGATGTTTCCTTCATGTCAAAAAAGAGACAAACAGCCCCTCACCAGGAAAATCACCCCCCATTAAATTTGCCAGCCAAAAGCTGCTCCACCCCAGCTGATTTCTCATCTGTGCAGAGTCTGCGTCTAATTGTGAAAATTAATCGTGAAGCGCGCTGGTTATTTACATATCCTGATGCCTGGATTAGTGCAGCATTGCTTTGGGCTGCACACCCAAGTTTGTAGCCCTTCTCCACGCAAGCAGAGCCGTCCCCGGGCCCAGCACGTCCCCATCCCCGGGCTCCACGTGCCCCGCGCAGTGTCCGGGTGCCAGGGAGCACCCGGGCCAGGCTGGGCACAGACCAGATGCATACTTTCATATGAGACTTACTAATGGCCTTTCAGGTACAACATTATTATTTTCCTCTAATGGCGTGCTTTTCTCTCTTTCTTCCTTGCTGGCTCATAAAAGGCACATCATAACTACAGAGGGAGGGGAAAAAAAAAAAAAAAAAAAAACCACACACCAAAAGCTTTGCAAATTACAGCAATCAGAGAGCCTGAACCATTAGGAGCATCTGGGACTGCATTTTACATAACAGTGGACACTTTCTTTGAAACAATTACAGCTAATAATGAATTAGGATTGACTGGGCTGTACACGTTTCAAATTGCAATTCAGAGACTGTCACTCCTCGCCATCCCCTTCTTGCTGGAAAAAGCCCTCTTAATGCTCAGCACAAGTAGTACGGTGGGGATCTTGTGAGGAGATGAGCTTCTCCGCGGCTGCGAGTGCCGGGTCCTGCGCCGTGGGCTCAGCCTGAGCTCTGCTGGATTTGGGACCTTGCCTCCAAATGTGGCCCGTGGCAGACTCTTCAGGGAAGAGTTTACAAGTGTAAATTGATGTATCAGGGCACTTTGTCCTTGCCTGTTTTGACTAATCCCAGTTTAGGGATGGATCAGCAGGCCGCCCTTTTCTTCTAAGGAACTGCTTTTCAAAGGGACGAGGGGATGGTCCTAAGCCATGTTGAAGAGATGCTGTATTTTGGCCCATGGGGTGTTCTGTCTCCAGCTGCCCCAGCCCCTGTGAGCCCAGCACTACCCTGATGTCTCACTACCCTGATGTCTCCAGCCCAGTCTTGTCCCAGGTTTTTGTCCCATACCATGGGATCTGGGTTGCCCTGGGGCTCGAGTCTCACATGTACCCACAGCTGAGACCATACCCAGCAGTGGCTCAACATCCATCACAGGCTGTGGCTTTTTCTGCCTAGTTCGGGGCAATGAGACCCTCCAGCTGTAGGGAATTTAAGAAGTGCATGTGTTTAATAAAAACCAGAAATGTTATTGCTCTTCTTCTCACCTTGCCTCTGGTGGTGGCACTGGCTCTGCAACGCCATTGCCTGGGAACCCACCATACCCACATGGGCAGGAGCTGTCCCCGAGCGGAGAAGTCCCCATATCCCCCGCAGACCCCCCAGGCAGAGCAAGGACAGAGCTGGGAGGTCACCGCGGCTCAATCCCCCACCATGGCCGGCACAAACCCCTCCAGCTGGGCTGTGGGTCCACGTGCTCGAGCTCCTACCGCAGCTGCCCGGACAACACAGGTACCCGAACATAAGTTAAGAAAAAGACATCAATCCCTTCACTTTTGCCAGAATAAAACCCTTTCTTTAAAAGGCAGCGAATATAGAGGGGGAGATTGAGAGGAGGGAACATTCGCGGCCCCTCCGCCGGGAGTGCAGATGTGGTATAAATGGGGCGATCTCTACCCTCTCAAAGCCCCCTTCTCTCCCGAGTTGGCAGGTCCTAAAAGGCCACTTGTTTTGCAAGTTGGCTGCTGTCTCACCCATCGTCTCCCAGGAAGGCACAGTGTCACCTCAGGTTTCTAAGATCAGTCGCGCTGGCCGATGCTCTTCCCCGTCCCCATCTCACTCTTGTCTCCCATTCCCAGGAGGGTCACCAGCCACAGACCGAAGCAGAGGGGACAAAGAGGCAGTGAGAACCCCAAATCCTCCCAACCCCAGCCTTTCTCAGGGGAAAAGCAGTGAATTCAGAGATGAAAGGAGGCAAACTCAACCTTAAGCAAAAGAAAGCCCACACTCCTGTGTCAGATACACCCTGAGGAATTTGTTTGTATCTATTTCTTGGTGATACTTGAGTTTTGAAATGCTCAGCAAGATGCTCCACTGCCATCAATCCGCAGAGGGCGGCTGCCACCTCTTGCTCCCTGGGCCCACCTTTCCTTCCACCTAAACCTGCCAGATTTTCAATAACAACATCTCTTTCCCATCTTTGGGAAACCTGAAGCCTTGCAATAAGCACGCAAGGCAAATGGCTGCCTATTTTATAGGGATGGCTCACACCAGCCTTAAAACTCTAATTATAGAAGAATAACAAGGCTCTAAAGCTCAGAAGCACTTAGATATTATTTCAAGCCAACCAACAAGAAAGTTACAGCTGCTGTAATTAAACATGACACGGAGAAGTCAAGCATTAAACGCAGGTTCATTAAGAAAGCACAGGGACTCGGTGATCCATAAAGGCAGGACCTTGTAGTTGTGGGCCAGCCAGAGAAAAACGTAGAGAGGGGAAGTCTCGCTCGTCTATCTCAAAAAGACAGCAGCAAAGCTATTAATTGTGTTTGCACTGATGATAACGAGCCACTGGCAGGACTTTCTGGAGCACAGCTCAGTTGCCGGCTGCAATGGGGTTCCCGGGGCATCGCCCCGTGCCAGGATGCCTGCCAGGCACCGTGCAGGGTCAGCACCTGGCCCCACAGCACCCACTGCTTTGCTCTTCACCTCTGCGAGCCAGCTCTTACATCCATGTGCAAAAAGAGGGGGAGAAGGTCAGGTCCTGCCTCCTCCTTCCTGGCTCCCTCCCACTCCGGGTATCCCAGCCCAGAGCCCTCAATCCCTCTCAGGAGTTTGCAAACATGCATTAATTAAGCAGGTCTCTGGGCTGGGCATTCGTTTTGTGGCGTTCAATCAGGTTTTGGAGATCCAGCAGCCGCCTGTCTTCACTACAAGAAAAAAACCCAAAACCCCAAGAAAACGCTCTTGTTATTTAGGTGCTGCCCCACCAGCTGGTACCTTGCACTCTCCAAGCTGCTGTCGTGGTGTGTAGGGCAGGATTGGGCCCACTGGTGCRAAGCCTGGATGGTCTGTAGGATGCTGGCACAGGGCAGGACTGTTCCTCTGGGTTTAGGCAAGCCCAAGGCTTTTTCCACATGGGAATCGCGGTGGGAAGGGCACAGCGGCCCCCCCACTCCCCACGCAGCATCCCGGGGGCAGGATCCGCAACAGCAGCAAYGGGGCCGTAACCCAGCACCACCCCACTCAGACCCCCAAGGGGAAAAAAACCCACCCGGGGGTTTAACCCCTRCATGCCACAAAAATAGACACTAACCCCCAACCAGCCCAAACACCTCCAGACCTGAAAAAAAAAACCCAGCAAGATGCAGAAGAGGGGACGAAGAATAGAAGAAAGGAGGGATGAACAACGCGACCCCCCCTGACCCGGAGCGTGCAGCCCCGCAGCCCCGGCTTTGTGCGAGCCCCTTCCCCCCGCGCCTGCCCGTACAATCAGGGCAGCTGCCTGGAACGGGGCCGGCTGCTGCGGAGGAGAGGGCAAGGGGGCAGAGAGTAATTTATTTACTCCTTACAATGTGCTGTTTGAACAGACTCCTAAAGAAAACGGAGGAGGAAGCAACACTCTGCCAGGCAGAAGGAGGAGGAGGAGGAGGAGGGGGATGCAAGGCTGRGGGAGACGGTCCTAAATGGATTAGAAATTTACCCTGCAACTGTGGGGCTTTAATTGATACATGGGGAGYGGGGGGGAGCGGTAAAATTTCCCTCTAATTGTATTAAAGATACACTAATTAGGTTGATTAAAAACAGAGAGGCTGTTTCTTTCTTTCCCCAGAAGGCCTAAGGGACAGCGATGGAGGGGGGAGAAGTGCAAACAGATTGCAGTTTTAAAAAAAAAAAAAAAAAAAAAAAGAGAGAGAAAAGAAAAGTGCTCAGCCCCTGCGAGAGGTGCAGCCGCATCAGCCGCCCAGGGCACCAGGGAGAGCAGGAGCAGCGTCCCAGGCATGTTAGGATGGCCAAAGCTTTGCCTTTCCCCCAGGAACGAGGTGCCAAGGCAGCAGGGTCACCCTTTGCAGCTCCAATACCCCAAAATCCCAGGCTTTGATTAGCTGTGATGCCCTAAAATTGGGTTTTGCAGTTATTTTGCCCCTGCTTTGTGAAGTTTTGATTAGCCTTTTCTACACAAATGTCTATAAATCCTTGTGGGTATATAGATGTGCACATGTATTATAAAACTTTAAAATAGAGACCGTACTTTTGCCCCAGAGAGAATAAACATAAAGCAGTTGTTTTAACTGCTTAGTCCCCTCCCAGGTGATCCCAACTATTAGAGGATGAGCACCGTGAAAGGGAGAGGATGGGCAAGTTCATCTCGATCACCAAAACCTCCCATTGCAAGAGGTGCTTTCCTCCTTTGTTCACGACTTCTGATCAGGAGAGAGTGCGGTATGTCCCCAGCCCAACCACCTGCTGGCTTTTCCCCAAAAAACTCTCATTTCTTGCTCACTGATGCCAACCCTCAGCACAGCGCCCGCGGAGCAGGGTCTGACAGCCCTTCTGAARGCCTCTTCACAGCCTGTGTCATCTTTTTACCTGGGAATTCCTGGTTTGAGGAACCACCTGGCCTTTCCTCTTTCTGTAAGAAGGACAGCAAAGTACTTTTCAGCCTGGGGAAAAGTTTCCCTGTGAAAGATTTTATTGCTCACGTATGAGGCAGTCGCTAATTGATCTTTCAAATGGCCAAGCTGTAAAATGGGAATGGCAAATAAAGAGCTGTGACTTTAAGGGAGATAAACAATATTGTGTTTTTTTTTTTCCCCCCTTCCTCTTCCAAATGACCATTTTCTCCTTAGCCTGAAACCACGGGATGAAGGGCAAACTCAAATTGAGGAAGGAAGCTTGATGATTTCTGATGCTTCCATTACTGCATAATCAGGGACTGAAACTGCAATCAACAGAACCGCCTTTGCAACCCAGCAGCTTTCAAAAAACTCAACTGAAAGGAAGATAATTTTCTTTGTGGGACTTTATGTTCCTGAACCACCACCTCCCTTCCGCCCTTTTTTCTTAATGTTTGTTTAGAAAAGAAGAGAAGCGGAGGGCCCCGAGGAGACGTGCGGGCTCTGGATGAGCACAGCTAAAGAATGGTTTGGGTTGGAAGGGACCTTTAAAGGTCATCTATCCAGAGGTCCGGGGCAGAGTGATGTGGGACAAAGGCATTGCAGCCCTGAGAAGGCAACTAGTCACCAAAGAGGCTGGAAGAGTGACTGTATTTGTTCAAAAATTGCAACCACCTAAAGGATGAGGAGACCAGAGGCAGTTTTTCCTCTTTTCCCCTTGAATGAACCCGTCTTTTGGGTTGTCCCAACCTGGATCTGTCCCTACACCTGAGCTTGCCCCTGTGAAAACCACCTGTGTTTCATCTCCACGAGGGTTTCAGCTGGACACCACTACTGCAAGCTGGTTATCTTGGTGCAAAAATGTTTGTGCTTGCTGAGAAAATTCAGCCTTGATCATGACCGCATCCCCCTGAAGCATTGGTGCAGGGTGTTTTCAGGGAGTTCTCTGGTGTTAAGATCCAGATCTGCTCCCACCACATGGAATTTAAATGTCTAGCTATAGAAGAGGAAAAAAAAGGGTTTTTTCCAAACCAAAAAGAGGTTTGCCCCTTTGCCTAGATTGAGTTGCCAGCAGCCAGCATTGAAAGGAGGTCTGTGGTCAGGGCTCTGCTTGCCCAGCCAGCCTGGGGGATGCTGAAACCAGAGCTGAGAGCTGGGACCACAGTCCTCAAGCAAGCCAGACCACCGGCAGTTTTCCCAGCAAGCACAAACATGGGGTTTTTGCATGAAGATAAGTGGCTGATCTGGATAAAAAAAAAAAAAAAAAAAAAAAAAAAGGATCTTTCTTTAGCAGATTAGGATTATTGTCAATATTTTATACTGCTGAGGCAGCTTTATCCAGTGACACCAGCCGAGCAAGTGGTGCTATTTTGAGCCTGTATTGGCTATGCTCATCAAGACCTGAACTCCTGGAGTCAGGTGATTTGAAAGCAAATATAAAGACTCCATATTTTCTTACATTTTTCATTTTAATCTAGCCAGTGTGAAGGCTTTGGCAGGGGAAGGGTGCGCAATTGCTGCATGCTGGGGCTGTGGCGAGAAGCATGCAATACAGCAGAGCCTCACATCCTTTCATCTCCGAGTGATGGGGCACAGACTGGAGCGCACACTCACTCGCTCTCCTCTTGAAAGCATCTCTTGGCTTCAGAGGCTTCCCCGTCCCCTTTGACAAACACCTCCAACCTTTGTAGGCAACTATCACACTCTGCCACAAGCGACATGCCCTGCCAGCTATTCCCTCTGCTGCACAAAAAGCATCACTTCAAAGGCAGCTTTTTGACTGCATTCGAGTCGGCCGATATTTGAATAGCCTCCGAGCATCGGCAGTTTGCTCTGGCTGGAGGGGGGCCCCACTGCATACCCAGGGCACGCCAGGAGGGTTTGCAGCGTGGTGGCAGCTGCTGGCAGGTGAGAAACACCCAGCACTGTGCGAGCAGCCCACCCTGTGGCATTGCAGGGCTGCCCGTCCCCCTCAAGCCTCCCTATGCTCTCCCGGCTGAAGCACCAAGACAGTTCCCTGCAGCCATTTGGGTGCTCCGGTGCAGTCAGCGTTTGAACCAGGGGTGCAGCAAGGGAGTAGGAGGAAGGCAAGGGGACATCAGCATCATCACCCAGCTCCCAACCTGCTCCGGCTTTGCTCCCCACCACCAGATCGATTTTTGCGTTTAGGGAACTCTTGCCACTATGATTCTAAGTGAATAAAACTCTTACTACAAAATTACATGATTACACCTTCCTTTTGCACCATGGAAATGACAACTGAGGTTGTAAGACAGCGGTGACCTCAGCTGCCCAGGTTTCCCATTGCTTATAGCTTTCAAAATACACAAGGCAGCAATTTATTTTGTTTTAACTACTACTATGTTTGCTGGAAAATTAAGTTTCAGAAGGACTAAAAATATTAACAAATTTAGGTTGAGAAAATGGGAGGAGGAGGAGGAGGAGGGATTTAAAAAATGTCAAAACACTCAGATGCAGCATTTTTAATGAAATGTTTCACTTCAGAAATGCCAAAACATTTTGTTTTGACATTTTCAAAATGAAACTTAATGATTTTTTTTTTTTTTTTTTTTTTTTTTTTTTAGTATCAGCATGCTTTGTAATAACCTGAGTTAAAGAAAGAGGAAAGAGGAGAAAAATGCAAAGGCTTGACGGCCACCAAAACAAAACAAACTTTTCACCATCCTTCCAGCAACGCGTTGACATGGAAAGAGCATTTCCTTCCCTCCTCCTCCCATTTTGCCAACAAATTTAAGCATTTTCTGTTTCACTTCACATTGCACTAATGAGTTCCCCTGCTTTTCCGCACTGAAAACAGACTCGCCTTTGCCTGGCTTCCAAGATCCTCCCTTCTGGAGACACTCTTCCCAAGCTTCTCCTTGCTGCAGGAGCTGAGGCTTCCTATGAAGCTCGGGAAAATCCCTGTGCCCATGGGTGTGCTCAGCCCACTGCAGCTCTCCWGCCCCAGAGAGGTTTTAATCCAAGCAGCAATTGCTTTCTCCTCCTTGGGAGGAGAGCTGTCGCCTCTATTGCTTGTGTGCTGAGCACCCTGCAGAATGAAACCTCTCTCTGAGGTATCACCCGTGTCAGAAATCACCCTTTTCCTTGGTCTCCTGCCACACTTTGGAGGCAGAGCTGTCCTCCCAGCCTGGAGGAACTGGAGCACAGACCGAGTGAGTGCGTGGTTCAGGATCACACCCAAACCTCTGGCAGGGCAGAGGCCTGAGCGCTGGTCCACAGCCGACCAGCAGCATCCTGAGCCCTCCTCCTCTGCATACACAGTGATAAAATGGACCATGAAATTTATCAGCCATGAACCAAATGGTTGTTTACATGTGTTTATTATGCAGTTATTTGTGATCTGCAACCCTTCTTTAATGCCTCGTTGACAATAGTTACTATCCTGTGCTGAGCCCCTGTAGCCTAACATCAAATGGCGCAGGTTCAGGGAGTTGGGGATGCATTTCTGGAAGCAACCCTCATGAAAAGGAAAGAAAGAAGCAGCTGAATAACCCTCGACCCCAGGTCAGGACCATGGGGCACCAGGCACCCTCAACACATTTTCAGACGTGGGGTGGTACTCCTCAGCCCACCACCGCCACAGGGCAAGGGGAGCCCATCGCATGGCATAAATCCAGGCTCAAGCAGAGGTGCCAAGGGCCTCTCTGGGTAAAAATAACCCTTGCAAAGGGAGAAACACAAACAGGAGGAGTTGCAAGCTGTGAAAGAGAGCAACTGAAAGCTCAAATCCCCAAAATGGAGCGAGTCAGGTACCTTTTGCAGCCTCCTCTGGTTGGCTCCCAGCCCAGGGATGAGCAGCTGCAGCTGGGGGAGCTTCTGGCTCCTARGAAAGGAGGATGGATGGTTTCCTTCTCCCAGGTAAAGAGCTGACTCCTTGCAGGGGATGGGAAGAGCTGATGCAGTTGTGAGCAAATATGTAAACCCAAAACATGCCAAAAAGAAGCAAACCTGCGTAAGGAAACAAATGCAGGCTTTGTCACCTTTGTCACTTCTTGTTAGAAAACACGCACCCAAAGAGGCAGTGGGGACAGCTGGTGGCATCACTCCATGGGAAGCCAAAGCCAGCAAATCCTGGCAAGTTTTCCGAGGGGAAAGAGGTATCAGAGACCCGCATAACCCTGGCCCATCCCTGAACCGTGCTGTGTTAGGCTGGCGCAGGGTCCAAGCTTAGGAGAAGGCAATCAAAGCCCTGAGCAGCCATTTATTTTTGAGGCTCAAACACACGTTTCACCGTGGGATGTTTCACTTTGCTCAGTGCAGAAGAGATCAAAAATAATTAATTGCTTGCACACCCCCTGCACACGCAGACCAGTATTTACATATGGAGATTAAATCCTTGAGTATGCAAAGCCAAGCACATCCAATGGATTTACATCAGGCTCCTTACCGARGCTTGCTTGGAAGTGACTCTGTAGCACCAAGACTCGGGGCCGAGCTGCAGCGTGTCCCCGCGTGGCTGATGGCAGAGGGACTGGGCAGTGTTTGAGGATGCCCTTGACCACGGTGCCCTTGGCACGGTGGTTACCCCTGCAGCAAGGGGACGTTGTGCCTGGCCAGCTCCGTGCACCTCAGAGGAGAAGATTGGCCCCAACACCCCTCCATTTCCTAACGAGAGTTCTGCATCCTATTTAAAGGGCAGTGCTGCCTATTAAGCAATTTACTCTTTTCTAATTGAAATTATCCAGTATACCAGGTTTTGTGCTTGCAGCTGAGTGCTCCCAACTGGCCACAGCCTCAGTGAGAGGAAAAGAGATGGAAATACCCATCCTCCGCAAGGAGAGGCATTTTGTGGTGGTACAAAACTAAAGGGAGAAAGCAACAACCCCTAAAATGTGAACTGTCCCTTTAATTTCTGTCAAGGCTAAAGCCCACAGACTACAAAAACAACATTTTAATTTAAATTCCGATTCCACATTCATTCATGGGAGCTGGCTCTGAGCGGGGATTTCATTAAAGACTTTAATAGATTTTATAGGACTTGTCAGATCCGGAAAGGTTATGGAGCAAATGCATTTTCTCTGCTTCCAGAATTTCAACAACGGCTCGGTAAACAAATTTACCATGAAAATGCAAAGAGTCCAGCCTTGTACAGACAAGGAGAAATGAACTTCATCTGAGTGACTTAAAGGCATCAAGATGCACCGTCTGTCCCCTTCCCAACTCTCTCCGCTCCTTTCCCTTAGCGTGCTGTGCAGCTTAGATGATGTTTCTTTTTTTGGTGGAAAACCAGAAAAGGAGAAACCTCTTTTTCCATTGATCAGACTTGGATTCGGAGATATTTATAAATGTTGGCAGCTTCAGCAGCAATGCATGGATGGGGGTCATAGGAGGGGCTGCTAACAGACCTCTCGTCCAAGAACAGCTCAGCCCTCATGCGAATGATTGACTCAGGGTGGTGGGTTTTGCAGCTAGAAATGATCTTGTTAGAAAACCCTGGGTATTTGAGGACAGATGTGCATCCGCTGGCGAAGGTGGTGGTGTTGTGGGAGAGTGAACAGACAGGAGAGATAACAACAGCCTCAGCTTTGTTCCCGATCCTCCAAGGGCTTCATGACCCCCTGTTTCAGGGTCTTCTTGACCAGCCCTTTCCATTCAGCAGGGAGAACAAAGGTGATTCAGGTTGAACAGCGATATACGCACAAGCTCTAACAAAACATCATTTTGCYCATCTTTTCCACATGCTTTTTTGCCCTTGACAAATCAAGCTTGAAGGCAGGTCCTTATGTCAGGCTCGGGAAGGAGCCCACCGAGGCTGGGCRGTGGAGGTGGATGTCCCACCATGGGGACACGGTGCCGCTCGGCTGCAGGATCGGTGCTGGGATGGCCGAGCTCGCCGCTCGCGGTGATCAGGAGGTGTCAGCCATCACCGGTTAGAGCCAAACTGCAGGAATCAAAGTCTGATGCCTTGGCAACCGAGCTGTGGTGATGCTGAATAAAGTGAAGAAAAGGCCTCTTGTTTTTGGATGAGCTCTGTAAACAGAGATGAATGTCGGAGGAGATTTTGCCTGAGTATCATTTATAGGCTGTATAGTGGCATCACAGGGAGAAATCAGCTTGGAGAAAATTATAACTAATGCAAACCTCCAACCAAAACCTTTTTTCTGTTGGAGGGTAAGACAAGTTGATGACTTTATTATTATTATTACGATGATTATTTTCCCTCCTTATGACTTTGCAATTTGAGATTGACAGGTCCTAACACAGCTGCTCTGGATCCTTTCCCAGCTCCACAAAGAGAGCCGTAGTGTGAAAAGCAGCCGGGCGGTTCAAGAGCTGCTGGCAGGGTGGGAGCGGGGATCGGCGGCTCCGCGACAGAGACCCCATAGATGCGGGACCCGGCGCCGAGAGGTGTCGAACATCTGGGAGTCCCTTTCACGGGGAGCAGGCGCTGCAGGTGGCTGGGGATGTGGCTGATAGCTACGCTGTAATTATAGGAAGCCAGGGAGAGCAGCAGATTTAAATCAAGTGACTACTGAGTTAAAGTATGAGAATTCCCTATGTAATTTATGGTGCGTTAAATAGCCTAAATATTCCGTCCCCACGAGTTACTCTAGTAGCTAATAGCTCTCATTTTGAGGAAGCTTTTGCTATGATTCACCTTAATCTTGATTTTTCTTCATAGCTAGCATGTACCACGTTAAAATTTCCTCCTCCACTGAGCGATATATACTTCAAATGACCCATGTTCCTTAGGACATCAGCCTGCTAAGCTCCAACCAAGAGTGAAGTTTTAAACCAATTCATGAAATAAAGCCTCAAAAAACACTTCAGGAAGCCTCGGCATGGCTGTACCTTGGGAGACACGTACAGATGTGACCTCAGGGTCCTGCTGACACATCTAGGACACACTGACAGTTATTTGCAAGGTGTCAAACAGCCTGGATGGTGCTGGATAGACTCATCTATCCCAGCWCAAAAAGGGGTAACAGACTCTGTGCAATCAGTTACATCACAGAGAAAAACACGTTACGTTAACCCAGAGGAGTATGATGAGCACACGCAGACCAGAGAGTCAGAGATCAGGCTGACAAGCACAGAAAACCTCTGGAGATCCCCGATCCAACCTCCTGCTCTGAACAGGGYTAAGTTCAAAGTTAACTCAGAGCCTTGTCCAGTCGAGTTTTGAAAATCTCCAAGGATGGAGATGCCACAACCTCTCTGCCAGCACAACTACTGCTTAAACTCTGTCTCCTTTAACAGGAGACAGCAGCCACTTTTCCTTCCTGGCTGTGGTGCACCAGTTTGTACCAAAACTTTTGGACTGCCCTGATGTGAAGTTTGGTGGGAGCATCCCCATCTGCTCCCCCGCAGGCACTTCCAGGCGTCTCCCATGCACACACCGCGCAGATCGCTCAGAGCTGGTGCACACACAGAAAACTCTCTCGACCCTGTTCAGCAAAGCCTGCAAACTGGCCTGAAGTCAAGACTGGGCTGTGAGCTGGCCAGAAAAACCAGAGCCAACGGGCTCCTTCAGCCAGCAGCCATTAGCAGGAAAATACTATCCAGAACAGAAGTCACAAAGAAATAGGAAAATCTTTTTCCTGCTGCCATCTACAGTTTGGGTTGTGGCAGGAGGCTGGGCTGAGAACCAGGGGGAAAAGCAAGCAAGAGAAAGGCTGAACTCCAGATTACTGTTCCAGCTCTTCTGAGCAAAGCCTCCTCCATCAGCACCCGGGAAGTTGCTGCCATCTATTGATGTAAGGGACACGGCGTCCGGCACAGGGATGCTCTCAGCAGTAGTCCAACAGAAAGGATGGAAATAACTTCATTGCATATAAGGTCCGATGAGCTGCACAGCCCCGACAGCCTGGGACACGCAGTTTGGTCCCCGCTCTAAAAAGCTTCGCTCTTAAAAGAGGTCTAAAGCTGGCCTCAAGCCTGACGTGCTGCAAATTATGTCCTGTTTGGTGGTTTCTCCTCTGGCTGAAGTTAGAGGACAGTGGCTGAAACACCTTCAGGCAGCCTCCTCCGTGCTTCTCTGAGCTGGATTTTCCAGCATTAACTTGTTGCTGCAGAAAGTCCTTCCCCGCTCTGTGAGGAAGACCATGAACCCCAGTCAGTGACTGTGGTCCCCGTCACCACACCATACCACTCCAACGCGCTCTTTTGTGTCCCCAGCAGAAGTTTTCCCCAAAGCCCTGGTGGAAGAGAGCTCTGCCATGCCAACGCACCAGAGACAAGCCCCACGTGCACAGCCAGGGCTAGGTGGCCAGGAAGATACCTGCCTTTCCCCTTTCCTCCCTAAAATTCCCCCAGAGCTGTGAGCTCATTCTCGCACAGTGTTTTTGAGCCACGTTGGTCTCCAGCTCCCCTGCCCTGGTCAGATGTGATGACCTGAGGGGACAGTGTGCTCTCAGTGCCACCGCCTGAATTCTGAATGCTGCTCTACAAACTCCAGATGGGATTTTAACCCTGTTCCTCCTCCAGGAACACTGACATTTTTAGCCTCATGCAAATCCTCTTCCAGGGCTAGCTGATGGCAAACGAATGAATCCCTACACCTGCATCTCCTCTGGCACCACGCAGAGCTTTCACAGCAGGAGAGGAGAGAGGAGGAGGACGGCTGAGTAACTTCATGGCTTGGTCTCAAAAAATTCTGTTCTGTGCATCTTTGGCTTCCTCTGCACGGTTATGTTGCATATTCATCCTCCCCAGAGAGCTTTTAGATTTGCATCTGCTGTTCCTCCTTCCTCCTGCTCCTTGTGTGGTGGCCTGGATGGACAGGGTCTCCCATTTCAGGAGAGGGGAGAGAGAAACTCAAACCACACTGAAAAGCCAGGGCAGAGCTGTTCCAGCCAAGCAGCAACGACAAGAGGTCACGCAGACCTCAGGTGACCAGGGATGCAGCAGAAGCCGGAGCAAGGAGTGGCTTGGCAGGGTCCCTGTCTCCCTGGGGGACCTGCTGCCCAGGTAAGGACTGCAACAAAACCAGCCGCAGGCAACAGGATTAGTGCTGCAGGGCTGAAGGCATGGTGCTCACAGGGGTCCAACCTGCGCTTCTAATCCAAGGTGGGGTTGAAAAGAACAGTAATAAATGACTTCAAAGTTAATTTTGAGCTGGTTTATTTTGGGGACACATGAGGAAAGGGAGCAATACAGCCCCTGCCTGGGAAAGATCTGTGGGGAACTTGTTCAAACAAACGTGAGAGTGATAACGCTTTCGGATTAATAAAGCAGAGAGAATATACACTGGTGTGTGCTATAGGGGAAATGAGGTCACGCTCCGTGAATGAATCCCTCAGCAAGGGAAGACAACTCCAAAGCGCCTCAGACTTGCTCGGGAAGGTTTCCAAGGACAAAAAGGACCCTCTCAGCTCAGCCCCCTCCTTCAATGCAGGCTTTGTGGTGCTCCCACTTCCAGGACAGGCAATATTCCTTCCTGCTCCGTCTTCCTCCAGCCCCGGGGCCGCAACAGAGCCAGGTTTGTTGGACGGCACAAAGGGACCACACAGCATCTCCCCCAGATGCGTGCCCGAGCGCAGCCCTCCCCCAGCTGCCCCTGCTCGCAGCCCTGTTCTGATCCTCCTCACTTCAGTTACACACAGCATAAAATACCAATTTCCCAGTTCCAGCCCAACTATCAGCTCAGTTTAGCCTGACAGCCAGCATCACCCACATCTATGCTCTGCCCCGACTCCTCTGAACCCAACCCTGGAGCATCCTTTGTGCTTCACAGAGACTGTCTGTCACCCCAATGTCACACTGCTGTCCCCACCGCGGGGACGGGACGCCTTCCTCCCCGCCACAGCTGAATGCAGAGTGGGGGGGTGTGAACACTGTCATTTCCAGCAGTGTCAGGAGGATTTTGCAGAGCAAAATCAGTTCCCTCCAAGAAACAGCTAAACAGTATGGCTTTTCCAAGGACTAAAAAAAAAAAAATTGCAGGCTGCAAGGCTTTCCCAGCATCATCCCAGCAGCAAACTAAATTATCATGTCTGACATTTCCCCTCCCCCCTCAAAAGGCCAAAATAATTCCTTTGCTCTGGATACAGATCAGTTAGCAAACAAGCTTTCAGACACAATTATTTTGCCCTGAGAGGATTCTGCAGCTGCTCCTCTTTTTCTTGAGATCAATACCTAAAGGATAATCCTGCAGATTATCCTACAGTTTGGTGGTGTTAGGCTCAAGCTCTCTTGTTTGCTTTATTTCCTTTATGAATTACAACTCCTTCTGGGTTGGGGGCGGGGGGGGGGGAATGTTTTTATGTTCTGTATTGCCACAAGTGAGACTTGACATCACAAATTGTCTATAGTTGGTTGGAAATTAATTTTGTTGACTTTTTGGTCAAATTGGAACATTTTATGAGAACATACCAATTTCAGGTGGTGACTCATCCCTTTTCCAAAAGAGCAGAGCAAACAATAGCAACCACCTAAACAAAATCAGAGCAGATTTCTTTCTTCCAAATCTAGCAACTATATTCTTTTAAAGCAAATCAAGCCTGTAGGAGTTTATTCTTCTGCAAGTCCCGTAGGTGGAAGGCAGCAGAGATCAGAAACATGTTCTATGATATGAAGGGTTATTTTTATTTGTTTTTAACCTGCCACACGGTTCTGAAACCAACCATATGCATCCAGAATAGCAACTCATGACTACTTATTGCTGAAAAGTTTCATGGGTGTTAAATTTGAAGAAATGGGAGAATATCTCTGTCACTCCCAGGGCAGATAGGATGCTGCTAAAATAAAGTTTTATCTCAGAGTAATTGCCACAGAGTATTTGTTTGCTGCCCAATAGATCAGATTCATAAAACTCCCTAACAGATCATCAGAAGCATCCTACATGTGGGATGAAGGAATCTTCAAAGCCTGAGGGACTTCTGAGGGGTTGCTGGAATTTGAGGACTTCTAAAAATCCACCCATGACCGAGTTGGACACAGGGAGCTCCAGCTTGCCCCTCTCAATCAGCCTGCGAAGGCAGAAGAAGGTGGCATATTCTGCATGCTCACTGAAAACATTAGCCTCTCTGGCCCTGATTTAGAACGTGCACGTGTACTTTTAAGCACTTGCCTAAATTCTGCTGGAGAAGGCTAGAGATGGCTCCAAGGAAGAGCTCGCATGCTTTCCTGAATGCGCAGTTCGGTGGCATTTATGAGGCAAAACTGTCTTTGGTGCTTTCAGAGAGATTTTAGCAGATGTTTAGTGCAAAACAACCTTGGCAAAAAGAATCAGTACGTGAAGACATAAGACAAACCAAACTGGAGCTACCAGCAAGCCTGATGTCCTGCTTCTGTACCTCCACCTCCTGCCCAGGGTCCTCCCATCTTCCAGCAGCAAGAGATTCCAGAGTTTCAAGTGGGAGCCCGGACCCACTGATTAAGTGTCAGATCAAAATACACGATAGCAACTTGAACCTTGAAATGAAACTTCATTGCACCGGCATCGCTTGCTACTCACAGTTAGCACAGCTCCGACAAGTTCACGCCTCGGGGACATGGGTGAGCGGCAGCCTGTCCCTTGCAGGGCTGCGGCAGTGATGCTTGGTGCTAGCAGTGACSGACAACCTGCCACGTCTGTGGAGCTTAGAGCCAGCAGCACACTCGTGTAGCTAAACACTGCAAATCAGTGAACAAAGGCAGAGCCGGGCACGGCCACCTAAGTATCTCCTGCCACTTGACAATTCAATTATATTGGTGTTCAAAGCGATGTTGGTCTGTAAGTGAGCAGACGGGCAAGGGAAGGAAGTGCCAATTAGTGAATCTCAGCAGCCCTGCTAGTTCTTTCCCCTTTATTTGTCTTTTCAAGGCTCAAAAAGACAATCTGAATATTAATGCTAATTGTTGCTTGCGGGGGGGTGCTGCGGACAGGGAAGAGGGGTGAGGCTGGGGGCTGCCTGGCTCCTCCGCGGCCGCCCCGGGGCCGCACGGTGGCAGGGCCGGCCTGCCGAAACCTTGCCGGCCGATGGCAGCCCCTGCAGCGCTGCGGGACAGGGGTTAAACCCGGCTTCCAGCCCCCTCCAGCAGCCAAAGCTACCGCGGCCATCTGCCTGCAGAGCCCACAGCTCACACGAGGGTCCTACCCAGCGCCTTCATTCCCCCCAGTCCCCTTTCTCCGTCAATCCTCACATCCAGTGCAGGACCCCATCCATCTCCCTCATCTTCACTCTACCTTCATTACAGCATCTCCAGGGCAGGATCATGCTGGGCAGCACTTGCTGCTGGCTGCATCCCTGAGAAGGGCATCATTTCACAGCAGGAGCTATCTCCGTTTTTGCTTCTGCCATTGGAGAAGAAGCAGAGGGAGATACGGGCAGGCAACTGCCAGACCTGCCCACGGGYGGTGTGAGCTCCAGGTCAGCACACAGGTACCCCCACGATGCCACAGCACTGCATCAGTGGGGGTTTTGGCTGGCCAGCAGCCACCTCCTAAAACCAGCAAGCACCCYGAGATACCACATACCCTCTAGTCCTGATCTGCAGACCTTGCCCTGTGCCTCTCACATTCCCTGAGATCCTGCACAGGAACACTGAGAGTACTAAAAACCCATCAGGGAAGAGCACCGGAGTCAATACAAATGTCACATTTCTTCCAAGAGGTTACACTGGAATTGTACCTTTCCAGCATCAGGCATATTCCCCATGATTTTAAGCCACAATCAAAGGATTTCTAGTGATGTTTTCCAACGTGTCGCTTTTTTTTTTTCTTTTTTCTTTTTGAACTTTCTGTAAGGTGTAAGGTAAGGAAAGGGACTCTTTGGGTATGAAACCCGCCGGGTGCCAGGCGGGTGAAGCGACAGGGTTGCAGTCCCACAAGGTGGCAGAGCTCCATCGCTCATCGGTGGCCGCCGAAACGCCGTGCGAGAGGACGCACCAAGCTCTCCTGGAAAGACACAGGGGTCCTGGGTGCTCTGCACCCGGGGGGACCCCTGCGAAATACCGCTGATGGTAAGGGGCTCCTTGCTTTGCTGCTTCAGCTTTTCCTAGTTGGAAACTGAGTGTAAATTAGGTGTGCSGCTGCTCGGAAAGCAGGAAAAACAGTCCTTGGGGCTCTTGGCAGAGGTGGGGGGAAAGAAAAGACAAAAACTCCACATTTTTTGTCTGCACTGAGGTTTCTAAGAAAGTTTTGTTGGGAAAGAATTAGGATGTTCTTAACCCACTCAAGGGGATTGTAAACAGAAAGAAAATGCAAACTCTCAAGCAGGCAAGAGTTGCTGTAATAAATTATAACAGCACTCCAGAGCTGAGAGGGGGGATTTTGCTGGGATTTCAGCCCCRAGGCTGAGCTTGCAATGCCCTGCAAGAGCAGAATTTCTGACTTCCAGCTTTGCTACCCTGTGTATAAAAATGCCCTTCTCTTGCTGGGCTTATGCCTTCACTGCTTTTTCCTCTGAAAACTTCTCCGATGAAGACAGAGAACTGGGCAGGTGGCTGGGAAGTACCGTGGCTGGGAGGGATTGCAGTGAGAAGGGCTCCGCGTGGGGTATGTGTGTAAGGGAGAGACCAAGGAGTGAAATCCTCTCTTTTCAGCATCTAATATTAGGTTTTCAGATTCCTTCCCAAGCTGTTCAGAAACAGGCAATTTCTTCCTGTCCTTGCTGGAGCTGCCCCGCTACAGTTCAGTTAAATGGCGATAGACTGGCCATGAATACATTTCAGCAGGAGACTAACACTAAGTTTCTAAGCATCAGAGCAATTAAACTCTCAAAAAAGTCTGAAAGGAGGAGGCACAAGCCAGAAAAAAGAAAAAAAAAAAAAAAAAAGGCAGTATTTTGATGTAGTTCTTGATCATTTTAGGAAGACCTGCAAAGTAATTGCAACTACAAGTCCTCTGCGGTCCTACGCTGCCAGTGAGGCTCAGTGCTGGGCAGAGACAAGTTTGGTTTAGTTTGGGTAAAGCAGCACATTCCTGCAGACATGGTTTTTCACTGATGTCCTTGGACTTCAGAGCAGACCTGTGTTTTTTCTCCCATACAATCCGCTTACTTTCAATAGGTCTTAAGTCTTTTTTATCACTAAGGACTTGATTCAGAGCTGACTGTGGTTTTAAATAACCATCAGGGCACAAGCTTGGAGACGGGCCTTCGAAAGAGAGAAATGAATCGCAGTCAGTKCAGTAAATGGACAAATGAAAGGTTTCACGCTCTGAGTTGAAATCAGAGAGATGGATCTTTATCGAGGATGTTCTCTGAAGCAATAGGAGCAGCAGGAATTTTCCACTGAAGGAAATCGCACTCAAAGGAATGGGCTAATTTGCTGAGGCAAAATTAAAACTTCCCTCACTCAAACACCCAAACCAACAGCCTGACAAAACAGTTACTGTAGCAACCAGAGGGGAAAAAAGTCATAAAAAACTCAGAATTTTCCACCACCACCACCCCCCCTCAATTTTTTGAATTGAGAAAATCAACTTCTAATTGCAGTGAGCATCACCACGGCTGTCGGCGGCCAGGCAGCCGCAGCAGCTCAGCCAACGCGGGCTGCGGCCAGGGTTGATGTTGCGATGCTGCAGAGTGAGGACAAAGCTCACGATTTGTATTGCAAACCTTTCCTCTTCACCAGCCTGAGAAATGCTGTGAAACTCCGACTGATTTGTGAAGAGCTTTGTTTGCCTGCTTTCTAGGAGAAGGAGAAAGCCCTCGAGGAAGCTGCGGTGCGAGTGCCCCAGGAAAGGAAGGGAAAACAGGTTCAAAAAAATCAAATTGTGAGTTATAATAGATGGATTTGGCCCGTGGAGCCAAAGAGCTCCAAGTGTGTTTGCCCCCAGCACCGCCCCCAAACCCTGGGCAGTGTGTTTCCAAACAGTTTTCCAAAAACGGAATTTAACAGCTGTATTGATCAGTTCTTGAGCTGTGCAGTACCTTGCAGTCAGGTATATGGCAGCCAAAAGCAAATGTACCCCAAAAGCCATGAACCTCAGTTTTCCTGGGCTACCACTGCCCCAGGGCTCCTCAGGAGCTCTCAGCCCTGTCACCAGCTACATGTGATAGAAAGGAAAAAAAAAAAAAAAAATCCCACTTTCACAGCTGGCCTCTGCTATTTAATCGACTCCTGCCTCTTCTCTTATTTCTTCAACTCTTTCAAATAATTGCATTTATGCTGGAGAAGTACCATCAGCCTGGGGACGTTTCATGGCAGAGGATGCTGTTGCTGTCAGGACAAGCACAAAGGACTTTGTGGACCACGAGCACTGCAGGTCCCACCATCACCTCAAGGGCTTTGCTCCTGCATCTCTGCGCAACGTGTGCATCCCCCCCCCCGAGCATCATCCCTCACCTTGGAGCTCCAAACCCCAAGAAGATGGGCTGCCATGAAGGCATGTTTGCTGCTGGTCAGTAAAAACCTCTAAAAAACCACATAAGAACAACCTCTGCAAACATCCCACTGCTCCAAAGAGACCTCGGACAAACCCGACAGTGCCCTGCCTTTTGATAAAGGCAGCCTTCACCCAGTCCAAGACGTAATTGCTGGCTCCACAGATGCCTCCGTCATACCATTTGTGGATATTTTTATCTTGCCAATAGAAAACTCAGCTTGCTCCAAGGAACCAGAACTTGCCTGCAAGCCCCTTTCCATGCTGACTGCTCTGCAGGGCTCATCCCTGCCTCACCGCACCACGAACGGCCTCGCCTGCCTTGCTCCACACTCCTTTTGTGCCTTTTCCTTAACAAAGTGGCTTTTAATTCTGATGTGGTGCTTCCAGTTCTCAGAAACAGCATGGAAAGGACATTACAGTCCCCTCAGGTTTATATAAACGTGTCCTGTTTATTATCCTTTGCGGTGACTGAGCTGAAACGCTAACATTTGGTAAAAACAGTAGAAATTGGATCTTTCTTTTACCATGCTCACAGGAGGCTGGGACCATGGCTTGGGTAGCTGTTTTAAGAAGGTCAATAAGGTTCTGATTAAGGGAAGAATTTTTTAATGGCTGAAAATGGACTCTTTGGTGACTTGTTTTCTTCTTCCCAGTCTCTCCGCTTGCTCTAGCCATCCCCCTGCTTGGCTGAGCACGTAGACTGGCAAAGCCCCATCAGCACCCAAACAGTAAATGCCCGGCTCCAGCCCGCACCCATCCACAGGGTGCTGGTCCCAGCACCCTCCCAGAGGACAGAGATTCCCAAACACGTGGGGTGAGAGCCAACCCAGAAAATAGTGCTTCGCTTCGCCCTCGTTTACATCCCTTCACTGAGTCATCAAGTAAACACATTATTTATTTTTTTGCAAAACTATCATTTCCAGCCTGTGATTCCAGCTAATTTATAACACAGCACTGCCAAGCAACAATGAATTATGGAGAAAGATTATGGGAAGGTTTGACACCATTARTGTTTGGAGGAACAAATGGGAGTATACTGTTAAATATGATTATTCTCGATGATTTCTGTCTTTCCTTAGGGTGCCTATCACTAGAGCACAGGTGCCATGTGCATTAATTAATTGAAACAACATATTTACATGATTAGGGATTAACTCCTGTGCTTCTCCTTTAGCTAATTAGTGTATCTATAGATCTATTTAGAAAAAAAATACCTTGGGGAAGGCAGGAGCCTTCAGAGCTTATTTCATATAAACTAGCTGTCAAATTCAGGGATTAAAAAAGTGCTCACTTCTCCCTTCCCTCCCATGGCACCTTATATTTGCTTGTTTTATTTCTCTTGACTCCCATGCAGCATCTGCACTAAGTTTTATCAAGAAAATACTACTGGGTTTTTCTTCCCTCATTTTCCTCCCCAGTTTCTTGTTGGTTATCATCCTCGGGCTGCTCACAGACCCCGTGGGCTCTGGCTGTCAATATACCCAGGTGGAAAAGAATATTTTACAATGGGGAGCTCAGTCTGGTGGATTAATTCATTTTCCCTGCACAGGATGCTCCTTCAGGTCTCTGTGCTCTGCTCACAGGGAGCTGAGATCTGCAATTTCAGCAYGACGAGCCTTGTAAGCCCAGCTCCGGGAGCCCTTCCCTGGCTGCTTGCTGCCTGGGTGTGGGTTTCGGATACAGCCGCCCCGTGCATCCTCCGAATCCAGCTGCTTGTTTCCATAGCAAATAGGTGGGATCCCTGGATTCCTTATGGGCTCCATGGCAACATTTGTACCCAGGCTCCTGCCAACTTCCAGTCCACTCACTCACCTCCCACCTTGCCCACATCTCCCCTAGCCCCAAAACTCTGTTTGCATCAATGTTTTTCAGTCTGCGGTCCCATGCAGCCGGAGTCATCCTGGTGGTGCACGGCCAAAGGGATGCTGCATTCCTTCTCTGAGCCGTGTTTCAGTGATGGGTGAAGTTGTCCTTGTAATCTCCATCACCTGCTTTACATCTTGTAAGGGGCTCTGACCTATTCACTGAGCTGTTTGGAAAGGCTGGTAAAGTAGGGACTGTTAGAAAACRCACAAAGCACAGAAGAATTATTTGGAGAAATGAAGGAATTTAAGAGAATTAAGCTTTTTAGCTACTGGAACAATGCATGCACCCATCAAATTAGATTTTAAGAAGCAAAAATTTTAGCCCTGAAGAAAATAGTGAATACTTTTCTGTGGACTTCTGGATGAAAAACTTTTCCAGCTTACTCTCGAGGAAATTTTCCTCATACACACCTCCCCACCAGAATTGTGCCTTGACATGAAATTCAAAGAGGCAGCATTGCATTTTGCCAGGAGTGGGAACGCTCCCCTCCAGACCATTTTTTGTTTGATGAGAAATCAAGCTCTTCTCAGATAAAGACCTATTTTTGGGGGGATCTCTGCATCTGGACGGTCCCCTGGGAAGATATCAAACAGCGGCCAGCATCAACAGAACCAAAGCCAAGACCATCTTTTTAAAGACACTGCCCTCTAACAAGTGTTAGTAACAAGTGTTCTGCAAGTGGGCTGCATAGACCCAAATTACTGCTCCTTCCGAGAGCAATTGGGTTAGCCAATCCCACAATTAACTCCAGAGAAACCCTAAGGAAAAACAGGGACTCTCTCACTTTTCTCCACTCGGATGAATAGTCCCTATTTAATTTTCTTTCTCCTTTTGCAGGAGAAAGGAYGAGAGAAGAAGAGGTAAACCTTCCTAACTCCAGATATGAACGCAGGGCTTTGTCTATGGTAGCCTGTAGCCACAGCATATAAAATGCTTTTTCCCCAGCAGAAAACTGCACAGAATATTGACTTTTAACACCAAGTAACCCTTTAAAGCATTACCTGATTGCACAATAACACCCTACCACTGCTCAGAGGAGAAGAGGCTTTGCTTTCCCTATTCTCCCATGGAGGCTTTTAGAGACTTTCCTGGTGGCTTAAAGGCAGCACTTCAAGGTAGAAGAAGCAGTAATAAAAACCCTCTGTCCCTCCAGAGCCTGACTTGTATTCACTTAAATGAGCCCTGGCTAAAATCTCTACAAAATAACCAGCTTCACCATCACCTTGACCCCTTCCGGAAGCAGCTCTGCTCCCTCCCAGGCCTCTGCCACTTGTAGGCTGGGGAAGGAGGAGGGAGAGGAGAGTTAATTCCTTAATTGCCTGTACCTGAGCCAGCCTTATTTCTTTCCCCAGCTCCCATAGTACAGGTTTCTATGCTCATGGCAGGCTGAGGAAGAGGAGGCTGAGTCCCATCCTTCTGCTGAGCTCCTCCTCTCCTTTACCCCTTTATAAGGCTTTCTTTTTAAAGTGGAGGGAAATGCTTGCTGGGGTTTCTCTGTAGTATAAATACATGATATGTGAATGTTACCCACTACAGATACGCATTCTGCATATCCTCATTAGCATACTCGCATAAACACCAGTACATTTACATACTTTACTTACRCTGTAAATATTGCCTTAACTCCCGTGCATCTTAACATCTGAACGTATGTGGATGTTATATCTCAGCTGTGAGCTCCTTTGCTGCACAGATGCAGAGAGGACCGTGACTGGTTTTCTGTATCTGCTCCCGGGATCCCACCCAAGGGTGTTTGGGGAGCGGAGCTGCCGTGCGTTGCTGAAGTGTGTCCTTGGTTGCTCAGACAGTAGGAAATTTAAAMAGAAATATGGGCGTTCGTGCTGCTTGCTTTTGGCTAAGATGAGACGGGAACAACTGTTGTTGTTGGAAATCCCTAGGGAARAGCTGTAAAACCTCCTCGAGGGGCTTTCAGGAGAAACCTTGTGATGCTGCTGAACCGATATCGCAGCCCCTCACACGGCCAATTCCCCTCCGGGGCCAAGGAAACATCATTTCATACACCAGCATCAACCAACCTGTTGTAGATCTCCTGAACCTGTTGGTTGTGAATGAGGTTTAAAAGGCTCTTTCCGAGGACCTCCTCCCCACCTCTCCAAGCAGCAGGCAGGGAAAGCAATAAGGCTGAGCCTCATTATCTCTCTGTTTGCAACCAGCCGTCAGGGGAAAATGTTGTTTCAGAGTTTCTGTGCATCTCGCAGCCTGCGAGCGAGCTTCACAACAGAAACTCATCAGCAAATATTATATTTTAGTGATTCACACTGTTTCCCTTATTGAAGGCTCATAAACTCATTTTGGAAACCCAGGAAAAGCGCAAGACTCGCTGCTGTGAGAAATGTTTTTTTCTAACTGAAAAGAAATCCAGCAACTATTGCAAAATGAAATCCCAAATGAGCTTTTTCATTCACTCCTGCACAATGACCCTTGCTTATGATCTGTAGATGCCTAAATATACAGAAGGTACCTACAAGATCAGGTTTGCAAGCTAATGCAAAGATGAAACTAAAGTTCCCATGCTGCAAACTGCCTTCAAAAGAAGCAGTACCTACTTCCACAGGCCTAGATCTGCTATAATGCAGGATATTTCTTTTTTCATCATTTCTGTAACGTCCTGGGGCTCTGTAAGTATTTTAAATAAAGGATTCCTGCAAAACAAAATATCACGGCTATATATATGTGTGGATTTTTAGGCTCAAATTCTAGTTTTCTCCTCTCTGCCACCACTGATACCCAAATGAATTTTTCTATTTCATTTGCACTAAATCCCACAAAGACAACTGAACTTAAAACAATCTAAATGGTTCTTTATCTTTTCTTAAACTCGTTTTGAATTTTAATGTCAGTTAAATAAGCTTTGATGGTTGAAATAATTTAAAACAATGATTTGGTTTAAAGGAAAAAAATCATGCAGTTGAACATCAAAATTATTATTCTTTCCTCTTGATTTTGACATGTTTTGAAGCAAGTAACACATTAGCTTACAATGAGGAGGTTCAAGAAGCCCACTCATTTTTTTTCTGTATACAGAAAGGAAAAGGAGGAAAAAAAACAGCTACAGAAGTGTTTCACTTGGCACTCCATTAGCAGTCGGTCCTTCACTACGCTTTAATTAGTGGAGCTGTTGGCTGCGGTCATGCACGCTGCTGAAAGTCTTTCCCTGCAAGTCCAGAGCTGTTCATATATTTACACTGACACCACTAATGAAGCTAGAGCAGAAGCAGAGGTGTTGGTCCTTGGGATGTGTGGAGCGGGCATCTACACCGGCTAATAGGCAATAAATACTTCCCTGTCAAAAATCTATGGTGTGACTCATAGGACTAAAATTAGATGGGTGCTGCATCTGGCTGGAGGGCAGAGGCAGTTAAAGAAGGCAATGTTAACAGGTGTGACTCATGGCAAGAAATAGGCCACTTGGAATATATTTTGGTGAAGGTGGGTGATTTGCAGCTGAAGTAAGGAAGAAGCTCTGCTGAAGATGCGTCAGTCGAGAAGGTCCTGGCTCCTCTCTAAGGTCTACGCTGCTCCTGCGAGGGTGATGAGTGTGGCGATGCTTTTCAGCAAGCGTGGGGAAGAAGGGACAGGTAGAGGAAGAAACTTGGTGTCACGGGTGAACACCAGAGACTGTTTTCCCCCCTGTGATGACCTGCTAGGATTTTTTTTAATTTAGCAGAGGAAGGTATTAAAAAAAGCAGCAGCTGGAACCCACCGCCAGACAAATTCACACTGCAAATTCAACTCACTTACCTACTGGCTAAATTACAGATTTTAAAAAGAAATCATTAGAGGAGAGTTTAAAACACCCAACAGTTTGACATGAGCTGTTGTTGCATTACCTCTGCCTTTAACAAATGCTTTCAAGTACTGAAAACAAGCTGCAAATGAACTTAGACAGACTCCTTTCTTTTTTTTGGCAGGTAAGTATCTCAGGAGATGATCCTGAAAGCAACAGTAGGTCAAAAGTATCTTCTTGGTTTTTTTCCCTCTCTTCTTCAGGACCAGGAATATTTTGCACCTCAGGGATATTTAAACCACTTAGCTCACCCCGTTGAGGATTAATGCCCTGTGATTCATCCTGGTTCAGCAACCTTGTCCAAAACTATCCTGGGACAGTGAACGTGCAAACAGGGGTTTGATTGTTTTGCAAGAATTAAAATCTCCCATTCTTAAAAATCTAATTTTTAAGAATAATTAATTCTCTGAAGCTGCCAAATTTGCAAACAAATTTGCAAAAAATTTCTACCCATGACTGGCTCCATCTCCTGTAATCCCACAYGAGCGCAGCATTCCTGCCAGAGCATCCCTATCCTGCCTGGGAAAACAGTGAGCTGAAAAGATGAAGGTGAATAAGCAAGAGGAGCAAAACCGGAGATGATGGGGAGGAGGACAGTAGCGAGCAGGCTGTGATCTCCCTGCAGCCATCTCCTGGCACCCATTCCTTTCCTGTGCAAGGAGTGGTGCAGGAGCACGCTGGGAACCCCTCCTTAGACCTATTTGCCCATTTGTGCTATTAAAAGGCTCTGTATAATTCACTAAATGCAGTCATTTGGGAGTCGTCTTCAGAGTATGGTGAAACACTTGCTTTTGTCAGGTTTCTTAGAGGTGTGGGTTTTTTATTGGAAACAAAAAGAACACTGCAGCTATTTAAAGATTAAAAGAGCATCCATAATCCACAAGAAGTGCTGGAGAGTCTTACAAAATTAGCCCACATGTTCCTTAACCTAATTTAAAAGCATAACTCCCATTTGACAGACTTTGAAATATTTCATAACATTTGCAATATTCTCAGCTTCAGCTTTGAAGCTCTCCCCAAAGACTGGTTTTTCCCATCTCTACATGGATTTATAATCACCTGCCAACATCTGCGCAGAGCCTGAACTATTCAGGGAGTTTTGTGCTTTGAAGTGACAATGCATCAAAGCCGCAGCGCAATCGATGCCGCCCCCACATCACCTCCAGTCAAATATTGACATGCGAGGAGGTACCATTTCCAGCTTGCTCTAATAACGTCTATTCACTGCATACAGAGWAAGTTTTATCTGCTTCTATCCCTTCCTAGGGCTTGGTGGGATTAAGAATAACACAAGAGGGAAAAAAATGATATCTGCCCTTCTTGCTGGGCGTGATGCCTCCAAGGGCTCTCTTGCTTGAATTTCTCCGATACAGTCAATAAATGCTCCTCTGTGCAAAACAAAGCTGTCATCGCTGACAAATAAGATTTCTGAACCAGGACAGTGAGACTGACACATCTCACCCCCTACTTCACGTGAACTAACTTTTTAGTAGCACTTTTTCTCCCAGAGGAGAAACTGAGGCAGGCGGCCAGCACGCAACTCACCCAAATGTGCCTTGAAAAGAGCCCTGGTCTCCCCAGCTCCACTTCAGCTGCCTCCCATCTCAAAGCCTCATTAAAAAAAAWAGCAAATGGCAGTTTTGGTAACTCCTACGCAAGCCTCGAGTATTTGTTTCCCTTTCAGGCCCCACCACCACCCAGACAGATCTTGGGACGCACTCGTCCTCATTGCCTTAGGGACCGTACAGGGCTTTGGAGGAAAAGCGGGGACATAGTCTGAGTTCTAGCACCAGGTTTTTTAGATTTCCATCTAAATAGAAGTAATAGATGCTGTAGTAATTACTAGTGCTGATTGAACGCAGCTACAAAATCCTCTGACAGAAGCTGTTCATGTTACAAGGTACTTAAGTAAGGGGGAGAAACACAGAGATCCACATAAGGTTCCCTGGTCCCTGCCCAGAGAGATGAGATCTTAAA
>JAYKAV010002844.1:604598-686551 GCA_035582835.1 Phoebastria nigripes | reverse complement strand
CCAAACACCAAAAACACCACAAAAATCCAACAACAACACCCCCCACAAAAAACACCCACCAACCCCCAAAACAAACATCTTTGATTTCCTTTAGCTGAATAAAACGTTAGTGTGTCAGATTGTAAATACTTCTGCTTCTTAGTAATTATTGATCCTGTGGCAGCTGACTTTAAATGGTGAAAATTATGCCTATAAAATATTGTTCTTCTCTTGGAGAAATCTATAATCCTAACGGTCTGCCCCAGCACTTGGGGAAGAAGTGGTGGCCAGAGGTGGGAGGAAAGGAGAAGGGAGAGATTGAAATGGTGTAYCCAGCCCTTGGGGTCAGTGTTGGGAGGATGGGGAACCATCCAGCCCTTCAGAGAAGAAGGTGATGGAGGCAGGAGCTCGGGGACCAGCCCCGCTTTGGGAAGAGCCCAGCTTAGCCAAGCCCAAGCAGGAGGAGGGCAGGATCCAAGGCTCAGTTTCTCCTCAGTGCTGCTAGCACGGATGCCCTGAGGACTTTGGGCCATTCCTCTTTTGTCAGTGAAGGTGGGATGAGGAGATACCAGTCTTGTCTGCACTGAAGTAGTGGTGCCTGGCAGCAAACAGGCAGGACCCTGGCTCTGGGCTGGATTTCCAGTTGTGGATAAAGCAAAGCCCATCACCTCCCTGCAATACTGAGGAAGCTACTTAAGCTTTTGAGTACAGGCAAATTTTTTCCCRAGATACTGCTCCCTTGGGAACCTCCATCTCCCTTTCTTTATCTGTCTTATCTGCTTACCAGACCCCAGCAAGCTTTCAGATGGGGCTGCACTGCCAGACGCTGGAAGAGAAAGCCTGATCTGTGGCTTGCTCACACTTTTCTCCCCACAGGAAAAGCTCAGCCTGGGTTTTGCCTCTCTTACCCCAAGCAACCCCAGCTCTCACCTCAGGGAACAGCTCACCTCACCCCACTGCATCCACAGGGTCACTCAACCCAGCTTCCTCAGCACGGCCCCAAGGACCCGACACAAGGAACATCTCACATAGCAGATGACCAAACACCCAAACTGCCAGGATTAAGGAAGGGAATAACCAAAAGGAAAATACTTGCATTTGTGCAGCGCAGGTTTCACAGCTGTTTGCATCTGGCACATGGATGCAGTCATGCAGTTGGAGCAAAGCATGTTGTGGCCAGGCTTGCACATGGAAACAGTTATTTTCCCAAGTGAAGCAGCTCTGTTTAGCCAGCAAATAATGAACAGCAAAATTGGAGGCTGAAGCTAAATAGCCTGGCCTTCGTTACCAGCAATAGGAAGCAGATGGCTCTGAGCAGGGAGTGACAGGGCTTCAATTTGGTGGATTTAAAAAAGAAAGATTTAAAACAAAATGTAAAGTCCTTCACTTCTTCGGTCAATTCATGGTATCCTTGGGCTTCTCAGCAAGTACTTTGTGTCCGTGGGGAAAGAATTGTATTTTATAGGAGCTTAATATGATTTAGTGTGCACACAGGTAGACCAGTTTTTGCTTTTGCAGTCATAATATACGATGACTTACAAAGAAGCCTGAGAGAAGAATAATGTTTCTGTACTTCACGATGAAGAAGTTGTTGTTGTTTTCACTCTTATTTGTACAAAAAACAGTTTAAAGTGGTGCTGGGTTTGAACAGTTGAAAATAAAAGCCAGTGTGAACGTCTAAGCACACAGTCACGTGCTCACCCTTAGCCCGCCCTGAGCAATTAAATGGGCTCATATTAATTCTCAAAGAAAGTGCCATCATTACACTATTTTTCTGCCTAGTAAGTACCATCTGTACAAATGTACATAACATTTTCTGCTGGATTTTTATCTCCCAATCCTTGCATTAATTGAATTGTCAGGACCATTGTTCTCCATCRTGTTTTAACTAGACTTTTTGGCTTCACTCCTGCTGCAAGATGAGCATGACGCCGAACACTTTCCAGCCCCAGCAGCTGAGCTGCAGGCACAAATCTCTTTGGTAGAGGTGGGAGCAATCAGGACTCTGGGATGGTTTTGGGGCCAGCTTGGGAGAAAACAAGCAGAGTCCACACCACAGCCTGAAAGTGTCCGTTCCTGTTGCACATGTCCATGGTAAAAATATCCTGCAGCTTCTTGGCCTGGGAATGAGGTTGGAGTGCACTATTCAGAAGCGGTTTGGTGAGGCGGTGATGTCCCACTTCATCACCATGCCCCCTCCATGCCAGACAGGTTTTATGCAGGAGAGAGGTTCAATAAAATCGATCCCCCCCTGCCCTGATCACTAGGCAAAACCAGCCAGTGCTGTTAGCGCATCATCAGTGCCTGTTGCACGGGATGCCAGCTCATTTACTGTGTGCTAATTAGCAATGCAAAGCCTGTGCCAGCGTTTATCTCATTTCCCAGAATATGGAAGGCTCAGTCAAGCAGAGCTCAGYCTCTCAGTAACTCAGCCCATGACTATTGCAAAGCTCACCAAAGCGCTTAGGAAAATAGCGATCTGCTTTGAGATCAGCAGCTAGAGAGGGCAGGATGCCRGAGGAGGAGGCTGTGCTCCTGCAGCGCCGGACTCAGCACGGGTCCAGGGGGAACACAGCTCACCCATGCAGCAGGAGTGATGGAGCATGACAGGGTTTGCTAGTGGCATCACTTGGAGATGAATGGGGGGGAAGCTCCTGTGTTGGACCCCCTAGATGGAAACCCCAGCCCCCCAGCTCGAGCACAGAAACCCAGGGAAGTCACCAGCATTGGAGACTCTCAGATGTTCCTTGTTCACTCCACTACCACCTCAAGAGTCTCCTCCTCTAACCAAATAAGTTTGAAATGAAATAATGGCCTCATCTAGCTGATGGTTTTGCCACCTACTAGGAAAGTCCCATCCTTGCCTTTGAGGCTGGAGGGCTCATTCCCCTCTGGGGACCGTCCTTAACGAGGAGAGCGATGGCAGCTTTCATCTGTGTAGCCTGCAACCAGCGCAATGGCACTGCCKGTCTGCAGAGAGGTCCATGCTGAGCACAGCCTGAGAGCAGCTGTTTGCCCTGGCAGAAGGAAGGGAGAGAAAAAATTAATGAGCTTCTCTTCAATTCAGACAATTGTTCTGACCTCTTTTTACAAAGTATGCCTATAAATAACCAGTTTCCTTCTGAAATGTCCATTCAAAATGACATTTCRCTCTCTAATATCACAATCAGATGTTGTGATATTAGAGAAATCTTTTCATCTTTTCACAAATAATTATTTTGTTTAAAATAATCCTGCCTTGCAAAATAGTTGCATGTTGATAGAAAAGACATTTTCATTAACAAGCCCAGCTGTTCCACCCCACGATGCTGACGAGCTCTAATCAAATGGCATTCACAAGCATCCCCTGGTAGGAATTATTTGTAGCATCGTTTGCTGGTGAATCCCCTCCCTGCACTTTCAAAATCCTTGCAACTGGATTTTTATCCTGGTTTCCAAAGGAAATGAGGTTTCTGCAATTGTTCTGGTTGATCTGGTTACTCCTCATGTTCAGTTGACTATGAATGTTTAAAATCATTCAATTATGGGTGGAAGGATGGCTAGAAGAGAGGAAGGAAGGGTCTCAAATATAAGTTTTGAGAAAAGTATGGCCTGAGTAAAGCAAATGAAAAAATGCAGAAAATTTCATCCCTTGCATGTTCTGTTGGCAGCATGCTGCTGGCCAGTCAGCATATGCTGGTGGACCTGTCTGCATCCGTGCAGTTGCAGAGCAGTCCTCCTGCTGCCCTGTCTCATCCCAACAGGATGGCCAAGGGGCAGGATACAGGATTGAGGTTACCGAAATAAAAGGAGACAGATATGGGATAAAGGATACAAACCCACGGGACATAAAAACTCATTAGTCCTCCCGCTGTATGAGATGCTGCAGAACGAACCCCAGGAAAGCAGAGCTGGCGGTAATGGGAGCGGGATGCTATAAAACATGAATCACAGACTCCAAATGAGAGAGTGGAAGTCAGGACCACGCTCTTCTAATATTCTTTCCCAACAGCAATAGGAACACTTAGGGGAAAGATTCAAGGAGCTCTTGTACTTGGAGCTCTGAAAAACACTACAGAGCTCTTCAGGGGCAATGTTAAACAAAATTGCAGTCATAAAAAAACCCACAATATAAGTACAGTAATCCCCATTGGAACCGGGTCTGAATGCAGATGCATATATTTTTGGGGACAAGGAGGAGGGGAGAGTGGGTCCAGAGGGACATTTCACAAGGGGGCTTCCCCTGACCGGACATGAGCAGCTCTGTTTAAGCAATGCTGTGTCACAGGTGAAAACAGGTGTACTTTAAAATTTTGGGCTGAGGCATAGAAAGCCATCAGGTAGCCCAAAGATATGTCTTATAAAACATAAAATATTCCACTCAACCACTTCTGAAATGACAGGCAAGATTATCTGTACCCTGAACTCACCTCTGGAGCTCCACTAACCCATACTAGGTAGGAGTTAGGTATTGGAGAAACTTGCCTAGTAGTAAAGACACTGAAGSAATGGAGCCAATTGTGTGGAAAACAGTGAAGTCTCCAAGTTTATGAGATTTGTGAAAACAGGATAGGAAATGATAGATCAGATACAGGTAGATGGAGGAGTGGATTTCTGTTACATCCTGATGCCGTCTCCCAGCCCCGTTTTCTACAATTCTGTGACTGTATTAATATATATCTAAGAGCAATAGGGGAATTTCAGACTACCCTAGCTCTGTTGAGTTCAGGGATTTTTGCAATTAATCCAAATGGCTTCATTTTGATGAAGCTCTACATTTTGATGAAGCTCTACTCAGATTTGCCAAGTAGAGCTTCCACTTGCAGGACACCCTCTGTTATCCAACGGTCTCCCCAAGGAGCACTGGGCTGTGCTAGGTAGCAAAGGGGAGCTGGCTCTGATCCCGTGTATTGGTGTCTTTACCCAGGCAGCGCTCAGAGAGTCTGGAAACTGGGTATTCTTTCTTTTGTTGGTGCTTAGGTCTGACATTGTAGTCCTGCACAGTCCCATTTGTCTCAAATTACCTGCACTGCATTAAATGAAGGGTAGAGCTGCTGCCATTGCTGTTGGGGGTCTTTCCTCCACTATAGTCCCAGTGTTAGGAACAGATAAAAAAAGGAAGGCAGAAAACATTACGGGAGCATTATCCGCTAGCTTTGAAAATAAATCAAAGGAAGGGACTGTGGAAATGACGTTTGATGACATGGACTTTGGGGAAGAGAATTTTTTCAAGATCGGTTGTTTGAATCCTCCATGAAATCCACTAATGCATTGTCGTGCCTCAGAAATTGGTGGTAATTTAATTCCACTTACTCTTTCCCTCTCCTGAACTGCTGTCTCCTCATGTCCTATTCTTCCCTTTCAGTCCACTGCTCTGTTTTCACAGTTCATTAAGACATAACTAAGGCTCTAAGGCTGAACAAAGTCAGAAATAGGACAGCGGTGATTTAAAAAAAAAACAACCAACATCCAAAGGCTACATCAAGGCCCTGCTGGCTTCCACACATTGCAAACAGTTAGCTAATGACAGCAACGGGAYCAAGGAGCCAACATTTTAAGTAGAAAGGCCCTGGTTTCATTAAGATCTCGCTCAGCTCTAGGTCTTGCCAAGATCTTGTGGCAATAAGTTCCCCAAGCTATTTGTGTCCAAGAACGGCACCCAGAGCTTCACCTTCAATAGCCTGCTCTTACCAAAGACAAAAGGGAGCAAGTGGGGTTCAAGCAGAGAATTAACAGCTGAAGTTGGCAGATCTCTTCATGTAGAGACATGGATGAGTCATTGATGTCCATGACACAGGCTCCCTTGACTGCTAAACGAAAGGCACTTACCCTAACTGAAAATTACCATCTTCACCAAACCAGCACTGAGATTCAAGGTGATTTTTCCCATCTTCACCTCTGAAGAGTCCTTTTAGGCTCATACTCAAGCAGCTCTGCACTGACAGCCAGCTGGAGTCCATTGCCTTTGAAGGATGTGAAATGTTGCTCAGTCTGAGACATCAGCTTCTGGACCTGTCTCTTCAAATACATCCCTGTTCCTTGGTGAGACCAGAGCTCTAAGCCACGTTGTGGGTCATATTATGAAAGGAACCTCTGCAAGAAGCTGGGAGGCCCAGCTGCACACCAGCTGTATTTCAATAGCGTTTGTTCAGAGATGCTTTCAAGTGGCGATGCTCTGGAGATGGTCCTCCAAGGAGCATGGCACCCGCTCCCCTTTTGTAGTTTCCTCAGCAGGCATGCACAGCAATGATATTTATCCTTTGCTTGCTTACCCACTACAGAAAATTTCATTTCCTGAATTCTCCCTCCCCATTTTGTTCATTAAATTGTCTTTTCTTATTTACAGCGATGAGGCTGTTAGGTGACACTTATGGATGTGTGCAGATATTTGAAATGTACCCACTTCAAACATTGTTCATGCGAAGAGTGGGTAGTTGCGTTCAGACATAGTATGAAAAATAATATGCCAGGCCCAAATGTCAAATATAATCATGGGTGATATTAACCTCCCCAGTGAAAGGAATACATCCTTTTGTGAAATAACCTGGCTTTAATGTTCAAGATTGCTACAACAGATTAAACGGCAGCCCCTGATAAGTTGCCTACACTAAAAGCATCATGGAARTTGAAAACATAATGTACCTCACTTAAGTGATTCACACTATTAATATGTAGAGTTTTCTAAGCTATAGTTTTATCAAAGTTGAACAGTGGGAATAAGTGAGGGTTGTTTCCTCATTTTTTTTCTGAACAACAAAAGAAAACAGATGCATTTATGTCCAGGGAAGAAAGAAGGAGTAAAATTGCTTCTGAGAAATAAAGATTGGCACCTTGAGCAAAATCTGTTCTATTCTGGGTAGATGAAAAGGGAGAGCACTCGCTGTTGCCCTGCCTTTTTCCTGAAGAATGGGTATGCAGTGACATTTCCAATCATATTTGCACATGCAACATGTGTCTCCATTCTTTATAAAATTATTGTGGTGTATCTCTCCATTGATCTCCTGTCCACCTGGCAGCCAGCAGCTCAATCAGCCACTGGGGTCTCATTCCAGCTCTATCTCTTCAGTTCATAGCTGTGCTTTTTCCTCTAGAAATCCATCCCCCTCAACGCAAGCCACCGCAGTGGCAGGGGTTGTGGTATCAAAAACCACTGCGGGCAAGTAGTGCTGGAATCCACTTTGTTAAACACAGCCTGCACAGCAGGGCTGGGACTTTCCACAGAAACCCCCAAACCTCCGTGAGAGTATTTCAATATTCAGAGGCTGAACTGAACCTTAGATGGTGCTGACCAAGGCCGGACTCCAAATCTGGTAGAAGATGATGGAGGAGACACACTTCAGAGCACCATTTCTCCAAGTATGGGATATAAAAGCTRTAGGATGTAAGAACTCGTTGCATGAAATAGTAAAAAAATAGTAACCAAAAACCCAAACCAGACACACACTCACCCTTCTCCACACAGGCAAATGGGCAAAGTAAAGGAAAGTAGATGTAATAAATAATTAATAAGCTTATTCTAGATTTTGATGCAGGCAAGTGCTAATTACTATGGCAATACTGAACAAGATGATCTGTGGATGCTTACAGGAAAGGTTAAGTGGTTCATYGTAGGATGGACAAGCACACACCATCACCCAGTCTGCGTTCACCTGCAGCTTCCAAACCTTGTGAGATTTAGAAATACCAGCTTTCCTTTCAATTATGGTCTCTCATAAGCAATTTCAGTGGCAAGCCTCAGGCTGGATATCTCAGCTCTAAGAGCTAAACTGTACTGTTTAATCTGCTTGTTGACTTTTCAGATTTAGTGCTGCCAGAGCTGCACCTTTGGTCTACAAAAAAGTCTTGCAGCTGCTCCTGTTCCTTTAAAGGCTATTTAATATCCAGAGCTGTTATCCCTTCAGAAACGGTAGACTGTGAGTCTAGAAATCCCCGGTGCCACCCACACCCTGCCTCCCAGCACAGCCAGTGCCTCTGCAAGCTTGGGATAAAGCTGCCTTAAAGTGTCCTTCCAAATGGACATTGAGAGTGAAGATATTACACCTCACCCACGTATCAGAGAGCTCTCGTTTTGGTTTTGCAGCGCTGCATCCAGCCCCCTCGGGAGATGCTGAAAGACAGAAGAGGCCAAAAGCATTTTCTCAGTGCCAAAATGGGAAGGCAAAAAAGTCAGCACGCAGTGACGCCAGCTCTCTTTCTCACTGCTTTGACAGCACTTATGGGAYACCAGCTGCCTCGATGGGTTTGAATCTGGCCATAGAGTATCACCTGTGCAGCCACTCCTCTTTCAAGTCCCCCATGGGACTACAAAAAGTGGGGACTTGAAGTAAGTGGAAGAAGCCAAAGGTTCTGGGAAAGAAATCCCAGTGTCCGTATGTACGTATATGCACGTGCCAGAGCTGTGGGGGTAACGAGGGGGTGTGTGGAGGACTTGCTGATTTTGTATTGAAAGGCAAGAGGATTGCAGAAATTATCTTCCCTCTTCTCCCTGCACAGGCTCTGGCTGTCGGCTCCCTGCCACGGAGACGCACGTGCTGGGGGTAACGCCACCGCATACAAAACATCTTCTTTACTAGAGCCTTGAGGAGAGGCTGGGGTTTGCTCTGTCACAGACTCATCCCAGGCAAATGATTTGGTACATCAGAGAGTCCTTCCCATTTCTCCTGGCTGCGTTCATGCCTCAGCTACCACCATTTCAAAAGAAATATCTGTTACTCAAATCCCAGAGATCCCTCCCCTACCCAGAGCCAGAYGCACTCGCAGCGGCAGTGAGGACGTTGCAGGGATGGAGCCACAGAGCTGCCCCAGCCTCTCTTCACAACTAATTTCATCCCAGGTAATATGCTCTTCAGCCTTTTATTTTATAGATCTAAGCTTAGTTAATCATGAAAAGCAAAAGCTTTGTCCAGTTCCCAACAACTCTTCRGTTTGGATGGAAAGTGTTGCCTTTTGGATGTGTGAGTTATCGTGCACTGGGCAGGAGAGGGAGGGAGTGAGCTGTGCTGCCCATCCCTAACGCACCTGGCGAGGGGGGACAGGACCCACTCCTTAAAAGTTGATTCTGAGACAAGGTAAAGGTCCGACCATTATAGGATTTCTAGCCACAACACTTCCTTGGTCTTTATTCCTCTGCTTTGCAGAAAGCTCTTGATATACCCAGCGAATAAGAGTCCCAATGCACCAAAGCAATTTTCAGCAGCAATAGCCTGTGAAAAAAATCATGAAGCATTATCACTCATTAACATTACAAGACAGAAAAGGCTGAGGTAGGGGAAAGAGCTGAAACCTCTGATTCTTTTTTCTGTGGTGAAGTGGATCGCTAAACAAGAAGTACACAGGGTGAATCCACAGATGAGCCAGAAAAAAAATCTCACCCTTTTATTTACGTGGATAAAAATGAAGGTTTGGGGGAGGTTATTCCATGCTGAGGAAGGTTTACTCATCTCATCTCCTTGCCTGTAAATGCATCCAGCACATTTCAAGCAGAATTTCACCGATTCACTTTCTGCAGGCAAGGCTTTAAAGAGATCAAACAACACGAGAGCTCTCAGCACCCTCTCTCCTTTCTGCCTGCAGGAAAAATCATATTTGCGTTTTTCCTATGGATTGTTGTTGTCAAATTGAAATCCGGGGACTGCAAATTGAATCCTGCTGAGTTCTGATAAGTTTTTTTTCTTGGATCTGAACTTCTGATGGTTGAAGGTATTGAGCAAAACTCACACTGACTTCAGCAATGAAAATTGGACTTTGCATTGGCATTCCGCAAAATAGATGCGAAGAGCTGACAGTTCAGTGGCTGACCAAAATCATCATCCCAGTTTTCAGCCTAGAAAATGAAAAAAACAATTCCTGTGCTCAGGTATGTTTCAGTCTGTCATTTGGGGACCCATCCACTTGTCCATGTTTTTATTTATAAAGACAGAGCATGCTGAAGCTTAACCTGTACCATATGGGTATCATGTGTGATTTTTTGGCTGTGTGATATTGTTAATAACCAGGCATTACAAATTCAAAATAAGCCTGTATGGAGGCCTCCCCTTCTGTGTTTTCATTCTCTTTAAAAGTTTCTGGCATGTCGGCCCTAGGGACCATGAAACACAATAAAACATATTCTGTAGCTAATTCATGGTAACTGTCRTTATTAGGCATTTAACTTTAACCGGCAATGTCAGGATAATGTCCATGCAGCTGGAAGTGCCTCCATTTGCTGTCTTTCCTAATCAAGAATTAAGTTATCTTTCTTCTCACAAGAGAACATGGGCTTCCTCCTTTCCCACTTTCCAGGCCACTTGTCGTCAAAGATTACTCCAGATTTATGATACAGTTTTGCAGGGGCAGGCAGGGTTAGTGGGATATTCTTCCTAGAGAAAAGTGTGTAGGTATGACTTTGAATTGCTCTCTTGTTCTAGGGGTCAAATCCAGTTAAACTCTACCAGCAGAAGATATTTAATGTTGCTGACATCGACTTTACCCAACTTTGCACCGGACCCTGGGAAAGTTGGAGCATCCAGGAGCTGCAAAATACAGTTCACCGGTAGCTGCTCAGGTCAGAGGCAGCTCCGTGTTACCCCTGAGCACTTCTGAACATCAGCCTTCATCTGCAGAGAGCGTGGAAATAAACCTTCACCCCTGGAGCTGTCTGCAAACAAGGTTTTTCACTATTGATTGTTTCTTCTCCATCCCTCCTTACTCTCTACGTTCACTTAATGAACATGGAAGCAGATCTGAGCCTGCTGCAAGTTCCTGATAAAAGTGGGTGAATCTGAACATCAGAATCTGCAAACAATCATTTTCTTGTATTAGCAGTGTGGACTTGGCTCTCCAAACCACAGGGTTTTCAAAAGTATTTGAAAACATATAAAACAATATAGACATGATAAGTGAGCTTTGCAGGTGCTGTTAGGTCCCTACCCTGTTTCAGTGCTTTGGAAATGCCCACCTTACTCTGGTTTGTATTGCTGGCTCATGAGTGACCTTGTAAATGCAGCCCTCTACGCTGTGGAAGCACAAGAGGGCGAGTCATGGCCTGCAGGAATTACAGAAAAAATACAGGACAGACAGTCTCAGCTCTGGAATCATTCACCAGAAAGCAGGTCTGGCCCTGGGGCTGCTGGGTCTCAGGAACGGCTTTCCCTCCTGAAAATAAATGTTCCTAGCCCACTCCTCAGAGCATAAACTAAACCAGCAGTGTGTATTATATAAATAGGAATTAGTCGAATTAACAGCAAGACTACAATAAGCTGTAAAGTTCCTCTACCAAAACAACCCATTAAACTGACTGATTTCATTTTTCACTGTAATGGTCTCATTGGAAGGGTCATGAATACATTGATATTCATTTCTTCCACTCTGAGCCAAGAAATACAGAAACATCTCCAAACAGAAAGGCAGTACTTCTGTAGAAAGCAAACCCAACTTCTTCTCGGTTCAGCTCAAGAGAGAATTAGGAAATATGCTGCACAAAGACCCAAAAAGCAGAAAACAGTTTGCATCTCCCTTTTGGTCTGCACAAATTATGGCAGACATTTTTTGTGGGTGTTTTATAGCTAGYTTTGCTTTTTATTTTCCAGGAGAGGAATGAGTCGTCTTGCTCGGGGCATTTCCATAACACAGTGAGTTACAAAGGAACACGCTCGAGTAATTTTGGGAGTGTGACAAAGAGCGGGGTTCCCACAGCAGTATTTTACTCTTGGTCCCAACCACTTTAAAGGAACGACATTAAACCTCTGACTGTTGGCCCACCCGTGCTATGGCTGGAGGGGGCTTTCTATGGCTTTCCTGCACTTTTGGCAATTGATCCTGACTTCAGGGTATGAAAAACCTCAGCGGGACAACAAATGGGATGGGGAGATGTCCAACCTGTGCAGGAGCAGGTTAGCATGAAGGGGAAATCCTGACCACAAGCAAAGGCGTGAATGCTGGACGRTGTTAAGTGTTTCCCTCCTGCCTCCTGGAAGCAAAGGGCAAACTCCTGAATTTAAGATATACAGCAGAGGGATTTGACCCTTCTCCAGCACCATTCCAGTGAGCTTATTGAACATATAACAGCAATGATGTTGCTCCACTGAAGTCAGTGATTTTATCAGTCTTCTCACTTAAGAAATGATCCATTTTCTCATATTACCAGGATAAAATCTAGCCTGTAATATGTAGGTCATGAACTCATCTATCTCCACATTCCATGTCTCTGGGCACGGTACAACTAGAATTAATGGTAATAATAATAAACTCCTTTGGAGTTTAACGACTATTCATTACCAGGAGTACATGGGTTCTGCAGTCTCCTCTTCCCTTGGATGCCTGACACTCTGAGCTACACCGCTTATATTTAAGAGAAACACCCAATAAGCACCATGCAGTCCTGGGCTTTGTGGGGTGCTAATTTCGCCGTTACTGAGTTAGGCACACAGTCCCCTTCGCTCCGGCTAACTCCCTGCGCCAAACAAAAAAACCCACCCAATAAAACGTATGATTAAAAGAAAATATGTCTCCAAACTGCATCTCACGAGGACAGTGATGTCCTGGGACAGCAGGTACATGCTGTTGACAAGGGGACACTGGGGCTTTACAAGGAAGATGAACTGGGGCATGTTCCTCATCAGCCCTCATCTTCCAGCGTTGAGGCGAAGCAGCTGAGAAACCATGTCCATACCCCAGATCTTTCCTGCAACCCTGGGAGGATCGGAGTGGGGCAAGCAGGGGGTTGAGAAGCCACCGCTCCTCTGCAGGGTCCTTCCTCCACCGGCAAGGGACTCGGGCAAGAACCCAAGCGATGGCTGAGCCCTCAGGAGGCAGCAGGAAGAGCTCTAGCAACCTCAATGGGATTAATGTTTCACTGGGAGGGGCTTTAACCGCCTGTGGACCTGTGACCCAAGTGTTTCATCAAGTCCTGAAGCTCACTTTCTGAGCAGAACATCACACCTGGTTCCGAAGCTTTCATGGCATGTTTCGATGTGCTGCACATCAAGGCAATGAGAGCAGTCATCCTGCAGTCAGCAGGCTCCAAGCTCTCTCTTTTCGGCCTCTGAATATAATTCATTTAAGCTCTTATGAGGCAATTCATATCCAGATTTTATTAGAAGTGGGAGGCCCTTTTATTTCCTCAGTGTATTCAGCACACAGARAACTGGTGCTATGGTTAATTTTATTTCTACGCTTTCTGTGTTTTAATAACAATCTCCCCAGTTCCATCTGACTCTAATAGATGGGGGAGACAGAGAGATATGAGTCGGAATAATGTAATCATGTACTGCAGACAGAGAAATACTGGTAAAAATTATGTGTAATGAATATGTGACTGAAGCAGAGACATGAAAGATTGCTTAAAGTTATAAAATCCAATATATTTGTACACCTACCAGGTATCTGTATGCACTCCCAAAAAAACCATGCAGTTATGCTTTCAAGAAAAATGTAAAATGATAAAAAAACTACTTTTGTCAAAAAATATTCCAGAAGTGCAAATACAATACGCGCACATAGCTCTGTGGCCGCATYTCTATGGGCATTTTCCCTCTTTCACTGTCTTTTTGAAGCCAAATAAGATAAAGACTCACCAGAACAAAAAACGTCTTCTCGTGACACTGTGTAGTTGTGTGTTGAATGTCAGTAGGAGACGGCACACAGCTTCAAGCTCGTACAGACCGAGGCTTGTCCTTTTAATATTTCATTGCCCCCCCCCCGCTGAGCTGTCTATAGGTCGCATCCCCGTTCCTCCAGCTGTGCGACAGAGGATCTCAAACCAGATGAAGCCACGAGCACGAGACACTTCCACCACCCGCTGCACCGCTAATTCTGCATCAGAAGATTTTCCCAAGCGCATCAAGTAAGCTCGGAGCATCGGACGGCCTCGGCAGYGGCTGTCTGCGACTCACGTAAAGGCAGCCAGGTTTTGTAAGCCTTGATTAAAACCCAAGAAGGGATTTAGTTACATTTTAACATTATTCCTTTAACTGATACTCACAGTTTGCATTATTTCCTTAAACTAATATGTTACAATTTCTAAGGGATGCACACAGTGCAGATCTTGAGAGACTTAGCGGTGTGCATTTCTTATGAGCCAAGAAACGGGCAAATTAAAATCTGCCTGTGCTGGATGCTGGAATCCCCCTGGCAGAGTCAAGGAGCTAAAATCAAAATAAATGGGGTTAAGCACCAGAGAATTTCCCTCTTGTTTTGGCTGGGTTTTTTCCCACGTGAAGTTAGCAATCCTGTCAGCAGCATCTCTGCAACTGGAAATTGTAGAAGTCTCATGTTCTGGCCCAGCTGAAGCGTAAAGGCAGGGAAGACTCCCATTTTTCCCTAAAAACCTGTGCATTGCTGGCAGCACTGCTGCCAGTGAGTAATGCACAGCTCTCAGCCGGTTCCTAAGGAAACAAGGTGTAACCACGGGGTAGGTGGCAATGCCCCATTGCAGTGTTTTGGGGTGCTGGGGACCAAGGACCCTCAGAGAGCCCCAGGGCCCTGTAAGGTCCATGCTCAGCTGCTGCACACCCTGGTTGAATGGTGCAAACCACTGAGGACAGCCTTGCTGCTCTGGTTCCTGCTGAAAGGAGGGAGGACTGGATGTTTCAGGCCTGCCCTGTATTTGCAAAGGTTGACAAGTCCCATTTCTGCTTGTTTTTGAACGAAGTGCAAAAATTCCTTGAAGACCACCCTGAGTTTTGACCCTAGTTTTCGCTGCCCACATCCTCCTGCACCCAGAGGGCCCAGAAGCTGAACAGGAACATCATTTTTAACTAGATGCTGCAGATTCAGCTGAGCGATTCATCTCAACAGAAAGACCTGTCCAGCTTCTCCCAGTAATTCTTTTAAAGTGGGAGGTTAACGCAATTCAGTGGAGCTGCCCTTCGTCACTTAAAGAGAGACATGGGCTTTGAACATCCCCAGGTGAAGTGGTTCTAGCATAAACCCTCCTCCTCCTCCTCTATCTTCCCTGACCCCTTCATCCCCGAAGGGATGCCACATCTCAGTGCTGTGTGATCTTCCCTCTCGAGGCTGATTAGCCAGAGCTGGAGTTCAGGGAGGTGARAGCATCAGCATCCTCGTGGTGATGTTTGATCGTCGGTGTCTGCGAGTGCTCCCAATTAGCCTGRAAATCCTGCCTCCGGTTCACAAATACCTTAAAAACTAAGTTTAACAAAAAGCCGCCTGCGTTGCCTTTCTTCAGCCCTCTCCGCCATATCAAAGCCTTCAAGAGTAGCTAAGGACAACTTTTATTGCCGAGAAGGGCCTGTTTGAGTGTTGGCTCGTTAATGCCATGGCTGTGCTGCGCATGGAGCTGGGGAGCATCCATCAGCCCACGCYGCCGGCCCCGCTCGCTGAATATCAGTAAGCGTGTTAGGCTGTGAAGTTTGCCTCCGAGGGAGCCACCAAAGGGCCTTTCAAGCAGAAAGGTCAGCCGGCTCACGCGCTTCCAGAGGAGCTGATTAGAGACGACTTGTTTCTGGAGCCATCGCTCCCCGCAGCAAGTCCGTCCTCTCGGTCTTTTTTCTCCCTCCGTTTGCAGCAATGATCTGCAGCTCGTCGGAGGGGGCTCAGCGGGGGAGGACAGCAGCAGCACATATTTTAATAAATAACATTTGTGAGTTGGCTTTCAAGGCTGCGGCTTGGCAAGGGATCTGATGAAGCACCAGGAGGGAAGATTAAGGCGAAAATGAGTGCCTAGGGAAACGGCTTGGACTCAGCCCTGGTCACGCAGGAGGTGATGGTGGTCCCTCGCTGGGGTGGGTCTGAAGCACCCATCCTCTCCATCCCTCCCTGCTGCCGTGCCGCTGGCTGCAGGGTGCACGATGTCGCTGGGGGAATGAGAAGCAGAATCTGTATGGAAGGTGTGTGAAAGCCTCGAGGGCTGATGCCAAAGCAAGTGCCCACAGAATAAGGCTATTTGTGCCTCCTCAATCTTCTCTTTGATAAGGCAGCATTAAAATCATCTCCTGGCATGTTTCCTTGAGCAGTGATACCAATCTAAGGTCTTGCCTGCAAGCGGGAAGGTAACATGTTTCTGGCAAGGCAGCTGTATTTTAAGGGGTGTTTCTGCGTTGAGGATGTTTTGGGGTGGTTCTGCTCCATTTGAGCGTATTTTCAAGGACTGGCTGCACTCTTGGCTCTAAGTGATCATAGTAGACCTGTTCCAGCCGCTGCTGAAGTCAAGATCCCTACAAACAAGAAATCATCACTGGCATGTTTGCATAATAGACAATTGGGAAAAGCATTTGCACTGGGAAAACAGAAGGACTATCTTTAGTTACTGGCTACAGCAATTTAGCATGACTGTTAAACACATCTGATGAAAATAGTGCCAAAAGTGTTGGCAAGCATATCTCCCACCAAAATCAAAATGTTTCATGGCATTAACCCTACTTTAATGATTTTGTTTTTCAACTAGAAAAAAGGCAGAGGGCGCAGGAAAATTCTGAAAATAACACATTTCCATTTTTTTTCCCTTTCAAAACAGCTTCTTGTTTTTCAATACATTTATTTTGCATTATTATTTCTCATGTAGCTGTGAAGAAATTAAATACTTGAAAACAGAACAAAACATATAAATTAAACCAAATGTTTTGATTAACTCAAAACAAATGACATTTCCTTTCCTGAACAATTTAAAAATTAAACTTAGAAAACTAATTTCTTGTCTGAGAAGTCTCTTTAAAAGGGAATGTTTGGTATTTTGCAGCACTTCTGGTAGGTGGATTGGTGTCAGCATCTTATTCTTTTAATAACAATATTAATAATTAATGTAAGTGTTTTAAAAACACTTTTAACCCACCCCAACTCCAGCTTTAAACTCTTTAGGGAAAGACATGTCTTTCTAGCCCTTCTCTATAGCCTCTCACACAGGAAAATCCCTGGTTGTACCTGGAATTTCTTAACTAGAATATAAATACTGTATTCAAATTATACCGACTGTGTTCATAATAYGTCTAATCTTTGAAGGAAAGGTGTAGCTACAGTGGGCCACATTTTGCCCTCCATCCCCCACTCTTATGTCACGAAATTGTACAGGATTTCTCCATGGAAATAATCTGGTTTTGAAAGGAAAATTAATGTAAAGTAATTTCCATGGGTGATCACTCCTTYTCTTGTTCAGCAGATTTTTGTTAGTGAAGACACTTCTTCCATACAGCTACATTAAAACAGAGGAAAAAATGAAATTATCCTTCTCTGAAGGTTTTATGGTGTTGTTTTAATGAGTCTGCCTTTCTGTTACTGCAGGAAATTGTAAGACACATTCACTGGGAGCAAAGAGAACAAATATTGTCCCACAGGCAGGAGGAGGCAACCACAGGCATGCAGAGAGAAGCCGTGTTGGTGACACAAAGTCCATCTGCAGTTGGACTCCCTACCCCAGAGCCAATCTTTCTCCCTAACCCACTGCAAGGTGGAACAAAGCTGACTTACTGACCCATACTTGGACCCAACGGGAACCCTCAAGCTTTTGAGCATGTCCATCAAAAAGGCCCAGAGATCATTACGTGCACCCTGCAGTGAGGTTTGCACACAGACTGGATGGAAAGGAACTTGTAAAGTGCTAGCAGATGTGCAAAAACCTAGCCAAGCTGGGCAAACTTCCCGCTCAATTAATGCAGGCAGAGGTTTGGCAGCGAAAGGTTTGTGTCGTGTTTAGCGCGCAGTTCACTTGGGTTGGCTCCTTGGAGGGAATCAGCTGAACAGCAGCAGATCGGACTCGTCTTTTCTGGGAGGGCTGCTCAGGTACACCGATGAGTGTGGTAGGAAGAGACACCCCCGTGCATCAGAGACATTCTGTCTTAAACTTCTGCCTCAGGGCTTTTTGCACGTTTTGTATCTTCTCTGTGATCACTGTGTCACTGAGGTGATCTCCAAACTTCTGTTTCAACAACACCCTAATGATTTTGATGCAGCGTTCATCCATCATGGGCTTCGCCTCTCGGAAAGTATTGCCCCTCCGCCCCGTGATGGAGTGGCTCTGGATGTAGTCGGATGTGAAGAGCTTGTAGAGCAGTGTCTTGCAGGCAGTGCTGATTTTCTGGTCAAACCGGATGGTCTCTTTGAGCTGTTCCTTGGTGTAGCCGTTGAAGAGCTCCACCACCTCGCACGGCTGCCGGTGGGGCTCCTCCTGGAAGGACAGGGATTCCAGCCTCTGCACCTTCTTCTTCAGAGAGAGGACATCCTGTTGGAGGTCCAACACCATCTTCTCCAGCTGCTTTATCTTCTCCACCCTGAAAAATTAAAATTACATGTGTAAAGGCAAGAAGACAGCATGGCCTCCCCATGGATATTGCTAAGGGATGTAGCACCTCCACTTAAGCAGTGATTACATGCCTCCTGCAAGCAGGGACAGGACAACTTCTCTGCCAGTGTGTCAGCCCATCCAGCTATGACTGGGTGAGGAGCAAGGCAGGAGAGAAGAATGACATGGTCTGGACTTTTCAGTAGCTCAGAAATGTTCAGAGTTTAACCCTCAATCCCACCTTGTCATGCATGCGTGGAGATTTTGATGCTCAATTTTCTTTTCAGCTTTAAGGAAAGATAAAAGCCCTGTCCTGCAAGTCCCAGGAGGCACATATTTGTGGTATGAAACAACAGACACGCGGGAAATGACAATGCAAGTACTGTAACATGATTTTTTGGCACCCATTTCTTTGCAGGAAAACTATCCCTAGCAGCTACTTCATCACTGGATACTTGTCATCAAAGTAACTGACAATAAAGCAAGCAACACACAACCATGTTCAAACACGATAGATGTCATTTTGATTGTTAGAGGCAAGAGCTTTGTGGTTTCTGCACTGTTTTAGAGCCTTCTTGCATCTTTAACTCCAAGCCCTACAATCAGAAAGAAACAACTGGCTCTGATTATACAGAGATTCAGCAGCTCTTGGTTCTAAAATTGCACCATTTTGTCACCCAGCTGTGGTCTCACTTCTCTTTCTTGTAGTGAGGAGGAAAATACAGTTAAGAACAAGTGCCTTCTTTTGCCAATTACCTTTCCATTTCACCAGGACCAAAATTTTTCTGAACTCTCTCGAAGTCATCCGTCTCTTGCAAAGTGTCAAGCTTTCGCTCTTCACAGCTGGAAGAAACAAGCAAGCTAAAAAGTACTGCCGCAAGAAGCTTCGTGTTCATATTCACATTCATTCCTGATGAGAATTATCTGTAATTCAAAGGTTGGAATTCAAAGCAAAGTCAATTCTGTTTTCATTTACAGCAAGAATAAAATGGATTGAACGGAAATATCAATGGTTCTTCATGTGGACAACCTCCTGTGCACCCCACTTTCCACACAGAGCAAGCCTGGGCACACAGATATGGGGACCTCCCATTTGACCCACCAAGGGATCAGGACTCGAGCACAAGGGACTCAACTGCTCTGCAGTATGTACCCACACAAACTCCCATTATCTTTTGTGCTTTGGGTAAGTCTACATTAACATCTATTCAAAGTGAGCACCACCAGGGCATGGAAGCCGAGTGGGCAGACCCCACACTATGAAATTAATATATATGGTGTGAAACATTCAGGGTCCTCACTGCGCTTTCAAGTGTTACCTGTTCAGGCAGATGTGTTGCTGGCATTGGGACAAGATGCCATCTGATTTCCTCTTCATTGGCAGGGCAACGTAATCTACAGGCAGGGATGGGAGACAAGCTGAACAAGCCAGCTCTTGAAAAGGTCCTGAATCCCTCTGTCTCCAGAACAGATTATCTAAGCACTCCTGCTAGATTACATGGCAGCAGGTTATTCTCTTTGCATAAACAGAGTGATCCAGACATGCTTTCCAGGATTAAACAATAGGGATTTTGTCATTAAAAAAGGTGGTATCTCAAGGGCTGCTTCTGTTCCCGTCACAAAAGACATAGTGGGCAAGGCAAGCAGAGCCAATGTGTCTCCGGACACTGCTAGTAGTCAGCAGGTAGATAATGCGCTAGTGTATTTTTATGAGTGCATTTAATGTATGTAGTGGATGGAAAAGCAGGGAAATAGGCAAATCTGAGAAGGTTTGGCTAATTGAGACACAAGGATTTGGGTATTTCACAGTTATTCAGGCAGGCTGGATTGTTTTTTGGCTTGTGAGGAAAGAACTGCTAGCCCAGGAGAAAGAGTTGGTGCCTGGTAGAGCAGACACCATATGCTATCACACAGGCATCTCCCTTTAGACAGCCCCCCTGGAGGAGATCTCCCAGGTAGAAAGGACCAGAAAATTTCATCTCTAACCTCTGTAGCCCTGGGAGAAAGCACACACAGCCCTGGAGCAAAGCAGAGGTCTCCTGGCAGCTCTGAAGGTCCCCATCCCAACCTGCCATTCAGGATGAGGCAGGAGACAGCTAAAAGCCAAAGTCCTAATTTACAGCCACGATTACCTCTGGTAGCTGGACCAGCCCTGTCTTCTTCACCCTGGGAAGTCCCCGGCATGGCCATGGTGACAAACGTGGATGGGGGTGTGAAAGTGCTGGGTGGGTGGGGGGTCCCCGCCAGCGAGCGGGGGCTTCCTGCTGCATTGCCCAGGGCACGTCTCTCCTTGATGACGGAGGAGCTGCCAGCATCATGGGGCAGGCTGGCCTCGGCCACACTCAGCAGTGGCTTGGCAGGGCAAGTCCTGTCGCTGTGGTATTTCCTGTATGCATTCCCTGGGGTCCATTTTGGGAAGGTTTTCCTGGATTTTTTTGGCTGTGGTGGCATCATGCTGTGAATAGCTGGTTCTTCTTCTGAAAAAAAGGCAGATACACAACATTGATATCCCATTGCGCATCTTGAGTACCTCCCACCTCCCGCTCAGTGCTTTTTAGCCTGATTGTAGGGCTGTGAAACTTATGCCAGGACTACAATGCTCTCAGCATCCTCCCACCCCAAAAGCCCAACAGAGATAGAAAGGTACAATCTTCAGAAGACCCTACTCACTTAACTTCTCCAGGAGCTGTCTATCTTCCAGCAGCTTCTTCTCTAAAATATCTTTATGCTCTGTAGGAAGAGAGGACTTTTCAGCACTGAACTCATTCTCTAAAGGTTGCTCCCGAGCAGCCCCAAATTGCAAACAAATTGCAGGACAGAGGGCTGTCACTCACCGCTTATGCCTTCCACCATCCCCCAGTAGAGCCCGCTGAAGCCAGGGCAGCGGGCCAGCACCTGCTCGCCCACCGTGTAGAGGTGGAAGGGCTTGCGGGGCTCCTTGATGTTCTCGATGTTGATCACCCGGCTGCCGTCGGGCCAGCTGATGAGGACATAGAGCTTGGCTGACATCGGGGCTGCCCACCTGGTGCAAGGGGAGCAGGAGGGGAGCATCACGGCACAGCTTTGTGCTCTCCCATGGCTGGGAGGATTAGCAAATGATGCTCTGCCTGAGGCCATGCAGCCTGCAAATATGAAATACTTGTCCCTACTTTTCTACCAGTTATTTCTCCTTTCCCATTATTCCCCTTCTGTGCTTGCCTCATCCTAAACCCCTTCCCTGGGAGGTTGTCCTGGGACTGACCTGGGCACAGCTCCATGTGCCTTTAGTGTGCCCCAGCTTAATTTGAAGAGGAAATGCAGCTCCAGCCATGATACGTGTCACCTGGAGTCGGGCAGGAGCAGCTCTCACGCAGGATGCATTGAGCAGACACTGGATAAGCTGCCAAGCAGAGACAGGCTGGTTCCTCTGCCCATGTGAACCAGCACAGCTCAAATGACTTCAATGGGTCTACAGCAATTTGCTACAGTGGAGGATCRTATCTGTATGATACAAAGGCAGTACAGAGAAGAGACTCAAAAAGACCCAGGTGTATTCCAGGAAACAATCATTCTTTTGCCTGTACAGTTATTTTCTCCCATAAATATCAAAGTGCTTTGATAAGGAAGGCAGCAAATTACCTCCATTTCACACATGGGGAAACTGAGGCATGGACCAGTGAAATACACATCTAAGGCAGCCAAGTAGCAAAGCTGCAAGGAGCTGCTCTGCCACGTCCTGGCCCACCACTCTGCCCACTGAGATACCCTGTTTCTCCCCTTAGAGCTGCAGGCTTAACTCACTGGAGAAATGGGAGTGCTCAGCAATCAAACAACAGCCAGGCTAGCAGTGACTTTCAAAACCTCCGGAGCCACAGAGGCATCTGAGAAGCCAAGGGCTGCTGGGCTCAGGAAGGGTTTCTTTCCAGGTTTCGACCAACACATCATGGATGGGGACGAAAGCAGGCAGAAAACACCTGTCAGAGCTCCTAAGGGCCCTGGCAGAGCATCACCCCAGAGCATCACCCCAGACCATCCTGCTCTGCAGCAGGATTTGGCAGAAGGGTTTTGGGGACTGGGGCTGAGCCCTTGTGCTGGGCACCACGTGGAGAACAGCCACGGTGTCCAAAGCCAATGGGAGGGAGCTGGGGCAGGGAGAGGAGAGATGGGAGAAGCTGGCTGGAAAGGCAGCTATGACCCAATTTATTGCAGTTTCTTGTTTTGCCTCCACATCCCCATTAAAGCCAAGCCTGGTTTTGATTCCTCTCATTTGGGAGGTTCAGTTCACCCTGGAGAACTTTCTTCTTCTCCTTCCCCCCCTCCGCCACCATCAGCTACAGCAAAGCTCCTTGCAGGAACCGTAACTTTCCCCGAACCTGCCAGCCTGCCCTGCTGGCACAGACTCACACCTGGCTCACTCCAATCCTTTTCTCTTGGCCAAGACACACTCTGAGGTTTATTTTTATAAGGAAGCACCATATAAAAATTAACTGTGCGGTAACCGCCTCGCTCCCCGCACCCCCTTCCCTGCTGCTGGATGCTCTGCAGCAGGCGGCTGCACCCAGCCCTCTCCTGAGCCCAAGAAACTGGGATAAATGCATAGCTGAGACCTCTCCCTCCCAGAAACACAGCTCTCTCTTAAAGAGCTCCATATTCCAAATAGAAAACAGCCCCAGCCCCAAAAAGCTCTCTAGAGGATTTTTCCTTTCTTTAACATATAAAGAAAAAACACCGATCTTCATAGCTGCTGCTGCTCCCTCCTGCCCCACTTACCTTGCTCATTTACCTTAACAAATACAACAAAACTACACAAATGCACAAAACACAGAGAGAAAGAAAGAGAGAGATCGCAATCTTGATAGCAATAGAGCTCAGTCCTTGCCTGGTTAGCACTGCTCCAGGTGTTGAGTCTTGCAAAATGTCTCCTGTCTATCCAGATCTCAGCTGCCTGCTCCAGGAGAGGAGGTGACCGGACACTTCTTTGCCTTGGGCTTGTCCCTTCACCACAGTTCCATGTCAGGTCTCCTTTGTCTGGTTTAGAAAGCTCCCACCTGCCGTCCCCACTGCAAAGAAAAAAAAGACCCTTTGCTTTCTTTTTTCCTGGTTGTTTTGTTTCAGCGTTATTATTCCTGTTATTTTTCCATATACATATAGAATTTTTTTTCCTTAGCTTGTTTCAGGTCTGTTTCTTACAGGGAGAGAGAGCAGAAGAGAAAAGAAAAAGCCTTRGGTTTTTTGGAGCATGAATAAACCTTGCATTTCCATGAGTTATTCATGAATAATTCATGAAAATGCATGATTAATTCAGGTTCATGAATTATTCAGGAATAATTCTCGAACATTCCTGGTTAATTCATGCTCACACAGCGAGTGAGTCAGGCTCTAGGGCTTGGTGAATTCCTTTCTCCGAGACAGGAGAAGAGAGGCTTAGAGACGGCTGCATTGTGCGCTTCCCGTTTGCTGCGTCTTAGAAGAAAACATTTTTTGGGCCCTTTTTGAAACAAGGACTTGAAGAAGAGAATTGAGATACCTGCAGCCTCCTGGCCACGGAGGAATAACACAGCAGCAAAAGAAATAAAGAAAGAGAAAGGGAGAGAGATTGGACTTGCTCTCGGAGGGAAGCCTGGCAGCAAGTTTTACTCCCTTCCAAAGCATCTTTCAAACTGCCTGTGCATTTCTTTCTCCCCCTGCCTCCAGATCTCTCCCTGGTTAAGATACATCTCAGCTGCTTCATTTTTTTATCTACTTAATGAAAAGGACCATAGATACAGGCCTCTGCTTGAGGAATCAAAGGGAATTCCCATGCCACACACCCATCTGTCCCTGCACATGTGTGTGCAAACATGCACAGCTCCTTGACTCAGCATCCCAGCCCCTGCAAGCACCGGTGGTGGCAATCAGCTCAGCAGGTCACTGCCTCACCAGACATCAAGCTGGCCACGCACAGCTCTGCTTTCTCCATGCGTTTCTCCCAAAAACATCACCACTGCAACATCTGGAGTTTACTAATGCAAGGCTTTTTATCGCTGATGCATGCAGGATCATGGTGCATGGTGAGGCAGGGAGCCTGACCGCTGCCTGCAGTTGGTGGGGACCCTTGGCACCCCCATGTTGGTGGTCCCAGGACGGTGTGGGCAACCAGGGACACAGGCATTGCCTGGGGTTAGGGACAGAGGCACCAGGCCAGCCAATTTATTTTGCTAGGATGCTCATGAGCAAAACAAGGTTTTGCAGTGGAGCCTCTGTCGTCCTGCTGAGCTCTGGAGGACATCGAGACCTGCACTTCAGGGTGATATAATGGAGGGGCTTCCCTACCTCCTGAAACCTGTTGCAGTCAGTGGCTAAAGACCCTGCGCCTCTGGAGAGACATCACCATGCTCTTCCCAGCTCGATGCTCAGCTTTGCAGGTCACAAGCTGCATTTCTGTTCTGTTAGTCCCCGATGTCCTTGGAGAAACATGGCTGTGGCACCAATCTGCCCCTGGAGAGGGTTTTCTGGTTGATTAGGCAGCAAAGAGAGGCCATAGTTAGTGTTGGAAACCATCATCAGCGCTTTGATCCTAACCGAGGCCACCGCCATCACCACGCTTGCTGCCTCCCAACAGAAGAAGGCTGGGTACGTCCTTGGCTCAAGGTGGTCTCTGGCCCTGTGGCCGGCACCTGCGTTGGCCCAGCACATCAGGATATGGCCATTAACAATCAGGTACTTCAATCAACAGGAGAGAGCCACCACAGCAACCCCAAATCCCGCAGATGAGCAGTGGTTTAATTGCACAGGTTTTTAATGCCTTGAGCTTCCAGTTCTCAGAAAACAATGTTCAAATCCTGCCAGACCACATCTTCAGCTAAAATGCAAGGCAGCAGCTTTGTCAGAGTCCATGGCGAAGAAAAAGTCCCATGTGGCATCCAGCCTGCTGTGGTCTGGGCTGGACACCAGCAGGCAACGGTGCAGTGGGTTGGAGCCATCTGCAGACCTTTCTGCAAAAGCTGCCTGCCCAACCAGACATCCTACCCCAGCCACTGCATGAGATGGAAACACAGCAAGGGAGTGAATCCAAACAGCGCTTTCTGTTTTATCTTAGCCAAAAGCAGCTCTGGAGGCTGTTGGAAGAAAGGGAGACTTCAGATGTTCAGTGAGATATTAGGAAAGGACCTCAATCAGATTCACAGGGTAAGAAAATTTCTGTATCTSTGATTTGCAATATTTACAGCTCAAAGAATATATCTGTCAGCCCAGGCAAAACCAGATGTTAAATAGAGATCTAGCTGAGATAAGGAAACGTATCACAGCAGATGCAAGTATAAAAAGAAGCGGTACCTGAATTCTATGTAGTTTTGAACGATGTTGCTGAAGAACGAGAACTGCATAGAAAGAAGAAATGGAAAAGCAACGATGAGGGAAAAAATAACAGAGATACATGACAATGGAGATGAGATTGGATTCTGGTTTTATGCAGGACCTGGTCCAAATAAAATCTGCTTGCAAAGTGGGCTTGCTTAAGCAAGCATTGTTTGCTTTCCTTTGAAGAACCAACAATATGCAAAGCGTAACAGATTAATAGTCCTGGGGGTGGGAGTGCAAGCCACAGGAGAGGAAAGATTGCAGTGACCACAAGAGGAAGACAAATTGTAGTCTCAAACAACAGAAAAGTCAAGTGTCCGTGTATAAACATACAGTGTTTGTGTTGAATTATTCCAGGAAAATGCAAGTCTGAAGTGAATCCCAAGTGTTTGGCTTCATGAAAATTAGCAAGTCCTGATTAGATTTCCCTCCCTGTGTTTGAATACAAAATCCCTTGCCAGATGCCTCGTTGCAGGCTGTATGTAGAGTTACTGTTTTCAGGAACCTCTGCTTCTGCATTTCCTGATTCTTTGAAAACAAATCCCATACTGTGGCCCCCAGTGCCAGCACACATTTCACCCTCCAAGCTGCACTTGCTGCGATTTAGATTTCAGCTGTGACTAAGGAACAACAATAGCTTCTTTGTAATCTTATCTAGAGATGTGCTGGAGGAACCATGTTCAGCGTCTGTTTGAACACTGCCCTGTCTTTATCAGGACAATCATAATTGATGTTTGAAGGGATTGAAATAGCAAACACAGGTGGTTTTAATCTCCCTTTGCATTTTACCTCTGCAACGTTACTCTTCCTTTAGCATGGGTTTAGCAGCCCAGACTTGCACTTCACCATTTCAGAACGCAGCCGTAGTTCAATAATTGAGGGACGAGAGCTATATTGCTCATTAATTTTTACTGCTGCAATGAAATGACAGGGGAACCATCAAGCACTGTGGTTCGGTAGGAGCAGACCTGAGACCAGCTCTGCATCCCTCCCACGCTGCAGGGAGAGGGATGCTGGGGCCGTGAGCTGTGCATCGCCAGGAGGGATCAGCATTGCCAGGGTACACGGCCAAGCTACAAGGAGGACAGAGAGACCCAGGCATTTAGCAATGCCCCTCGTCACCAGTCCCATTTGGGATGGCAGGTTGGGCTGATGGAGTCATTAGGATGGATCTGGGTCACGGCTTTGCGGCCGTCCGTGACAAACGCTGTAGCGTAAGTCACTGCCTGTACCGGAGAGCGACCACCTGGTGGCATTTTGCATTTTTAATGAAATAAGTACAAGTCCCATCTCTGCCTACCATACAAAGAACAGAGAAATATGATCCAGGCTAACGAGGCTGGAATTAACTGCATTTTAATTAAAGACTTGTCTCTTTCTTAATAAGCTAGAAATAAGCTAAATTACTCAGAAATGGGGAGTAAAGCAACAATCCCATGTCAGCAGCCAGCTAGACTGGTACACGTAAGTCCTACTTACCACAGTTTGTTAAATGCTTTCCTAGACTGGAGCATTTCCGTATTATTCCTCATGTGACAGAGGCCATAAAACAGTGAGAAAATCAGAGACTAAATGCACAAGGCACAGTTTTGCAGGGCTGCAGAGGCTGCGCGTGCTCCTGCAGCAAGTCCACCAGCCCGGCAGGGCTTTGCATTTACCAAAATGCAAGTTGTTATTCCTTCTCTTTTATTGCCCTGAATTCACTGAGATATTTTTTTTGGAGGCTAAGGTGGGGGGGGGTTTTCTGCAGAAGAAGGTTTCACCTTTGTAATCCCATTCCAAAAACCCTTCCTTTTCACCTATTCAGCTTCCCACCGTTTTGCAAAGCCTTTTTCCTGAGCTGTCTGTATTTGACCTTTGCGCTCTACAACATCTGTTTCCTTATCTGCTTGGCTGGCTGGTTTCTTGGGTTTCTTTTGTGAGCTTGTCAGAGAGATAGCATCAGTACAGTTAGCAAAAAAAGAGGGGAAAAAAAAAATCACCAAAAAAATGGAAGGAACTTTAACTGAGGGAGGGTAGATGATGGCTTTTAAATATGCCCAAACCTTTTTCTGATGCTTTCAAGTGTTTAGTTTTGGCTTCTGTTTAGTATTCACAGTGACATGAAGGGGACTAGCAGGAATTAACCAAACTAAGGATGTACCAGAAACCAAAGAATAGATCAGTCACATGAAACTGAAAAGGAAGAAATTATTTTACATTGTAATTACAGCTGTAGGTACCTGGGCAGTACAAACCTGCTTAACTTCAGGTATCTGGGCAGCTCCTGAGAGGGTGACGGGACTGACCACATTTTTTAAATTAAGCACATGCCTGCCAAGTCACAAAATCAGGGCCAAAAAGCAGAAAAAAACCTCAAAGTTTCATACAGTAACAAACCCCACTGAAAGCTATAGAGATGTTCCTGATGCACAGGTTAGTGTAATTAAAAAGAACAAAAACCCAAGAATGCATTTTCTAGATTCAGATTTCAAGAGTGCAATGGTGAAGGAGCAGAAAAGAGAAAACATCCCAGCGCATCCTCTCGCAAGGGGAGGAAATAACGCAGCGAGAAAGGGCTGATGTGGAAAATTCATCTCATTGCATCACCTCTCAGCACCACATCCCTGGGGATGCATCACCCTTTTCCGCACCATTCCTGGATGGAAAGGTGCTGCAGGGACATGAGGTCCACGCTTGGGAACACCAAATCCAAGTGCTCAGTGTCCACGGAGCCGGCACTGTGCTGCCAGCTGCTGCCTGCACATCTCCCGAGTCATCGCCCCCCGTTACCGTGGTGAATGTAGTCACGGGTACCATTAGAGGAGCTCCAAAGCCAAGAGAACATGTTGTTTCCTATTCCTCCACTGGCACAATTCTGATTCCAGAATCTCAACCTGCTGCTAATTAATTAAATATAATCAGGAGCGCATTAGCAGTTGCGGAAGGGAATCGCCGGGTGGCACACGGCGCGTGAGCGCCCATGAGCACAGGTGAGCGCGGGCAGGGTGCTGCCTCCAGCCCTCTCCACAGCATCCCTGCAGAACTGAGCTCTTGCCCTCAGCATTGCTCGGTTRGGGTTTTTTTTTTTCCTCCCCATTTCTTCCTGTATTCTGGCAGAAAGCACAAAGAGCAGTTCTTTGCATTGGGAGGGGATGGGGTCTGGGCTGATTTTGGATGGGAAGCTGTGCCAGGTAGGACCGAGGTGCCGCAGGGGACCTCCTGCCCCTCTCCACGACGTCCCTGGGTGCTGCACCCTGGATTGGAGCTTCTGCAGCAGCACACGCTCCTCTGCCAAAATGCATGAAATCCTCCACTTTCACCTTACATAACCACAGCCACTAATTATTTCCTTGCAGGGCATTTGATGCTGCTGAATAATTCATCAGATTCCCTCTAACCTGGCACAGCTTTGAATGAAAGGGGACTGAGCCCTCGCAGACACTGGTGTGTCGTGCAAGCCACRTCGGTGCCGCCGCGCAGGCAGTAAGCGTTTGGCAGATCCCATCCACAGGGACGCAAAGGGAATGGAAAACACTATCCAACAGCTTTGTAGCAACACGCTGTAAAATGAGGCAGAGRAATTGTCCTTGACCAGCCATGTCTCTGGGCCAGGCTTCATGGAGCAGATGGGCTCTTGCGTGAATAGATCTGTCAAAATCCATGGCTTTGCTTAGCAGCGTGAGCGATTCCCACCCCAGCCCTCCCTACTCAGTGACATTATTTTGGTACCTGACTACTTAAAAAGGTGCAAGCATATTCTCTCTAATTTGCTAAATTGACAAATTTACTCCTCTCAGGAGACAACCTCATCTCCACCTTCACCCTCTTCAGCCTTGTATGCTTGGTTCATAACATGAAAAGGCTTTTCCTTAATTTCTTCTCCAGGAAAGAAGGAATTGATCTTTGATTTGTAGCAGTTTAAATTGACACGTTGACCGCAAAAATCTACCACTCATCCCATCAAAGTCAGACCCAATAGTGCCTATTACTCCAGTAACGGAGGTCTTCTCAGGGATGAGTGGATTAGTACAAAGGGAAGCATGGGTGGGAGAGGTTGAAGTGACAGGACTGAAATGGACGGGTCTTCTCACTAGAGGTGTGCATCAGTGCAAGGAGGCAGAGGAAGAAGCAGAAGCTGAGAAGACAGGGCCTCTTTAAATTAGGATATCTGCTGTACAGGGCAAGACAAAACATGACACATTTCTCATCTTGTCAATGGATGCAATTCAACCCACTCATCTCCAGCTGTGGAAATGTGGTGCAGAGTCTAGTCCTCACTCGCCTGGTAAATGACACAGCTGATCTGAGCTCAGCCTGGAATCCTCTGCATTGACTTCACAGACTTGTACAAGATGTGACTCGTGTGTTTGCAACAGCATCAACTGATGGCCAGTGCCAGGGGAAGGCTTGCCTCTTCATCCTTCTCACTCTCCAGGTATTTGTCTAGTAAAATGCACTCTGCTCTGTGGACCAAAGCAGTAGAGATGTAAGGTTTTGTGTGCCCGAACAAACCAGGAGCTGATTCGTCCCATGGCTCTGCCGCTCACAACCATCAGTTCTGCACAGAGCAGGCAGCAAACTGGTTACTGTTTGCATTGCCCGTGGTTTTTGGAGTGGGAACTATGGATCACCATCAAGCTTCAAGTATTTTCTAGTGTTAAGTGCTTCACATAGTCCCATCCAGATTTTGGTTTGGGGCCAGTCCAACACTAGGTTTTGGGAGTATCCATCAGTACTTAGGTCAACAGGGTCTCATCAGCCTGGAGTGGGGGCTTGTGGTCTCCCTCTAACCTACAGCACATTAAAAAAAAAAATCTGCTGAGGTCACAATGAAAAAATCCTGTGCTAAGCCTTCTTCTTTAAACATTCTTAACTCATAATTCTGATTGTGAAATGCTATTTAGGAAGATCAGATTGATCAAAAGCAGGACATTTTTGTAAAAATGTTTTTTTGAAGGTTTAAGATGAAGGAGAGATTTTCACTGAACACATTGCCTTTCTCACAATTTTTTCAGCATCCTGTTCTTTTGAAGTTTCCACTTTTATCTCCTGCCAACTTTTACCTGCCCAGAGTAACTCATTTTGCTGACAACTGTCATCTCCATGTACCATTTGCTGAGTGTCAAGCTGCATGAAGACTCAGGTGCTCACTAAGKGAAAGCTCACTTCTTGCTTTTCAGGACCAGGGAAGTGAGTTGGAAAGTGAGATAATTTGCTTCTCAGACCTGCTCCATATGGCATCACTGATGTATTTTTGACTCAAAGAAATCTGCTTATTGTCTGCTCTTAAATAAAGACCAAGCAGTTCCTGTGAGCAACACCATGGTGCAAGAAATGCAAATAGGCTGTTACTCGAACACCATTTCTGAAGGGATTGTGCTCTGCTTTTCAGATAAGATTAAGAGCTCAATTACAGTACAGAAAGGGTCTTTCATTAAAAATTCTTTCATTAAATCACACATAGAACATAATAAGGACAAATTATAAAGCTCTTCAGAAGCACATCTGTGCTAGACTGCTAGGTAGGGTGGCCCATCATGGGGAGCATCAGCTGCTTCTCCTACCCTTCTAAAGAAATGAGTCCCACATACCTCATCTAACCACATTTTTGAGGAACACACATAACCAGATACCTATGGGGCACCCAATTCTTTGAATGCATCTCTTCCAGTGGTGGAGAGCACCAGTATAAGCAACCATCCACTTGCGTTTGTAATGAGCAGGATGAAGCCTCGAGTTAGCACTGATGTGCACAGTTTAGATGTGCAATAGCGTGTTCAGTTAACGCAAGAAAAGCCCAGTGTGTTCTCAGTCCCGGGTAGGTAACAGGAGATCAGCTGTAGAGTTTAAAGAGTTTTTAAGCCCAGCAGCTAAGGGATGAATCAACTACCTAAAAGCCAGTCACTGCACATCACACCAAAAACCAAGCCTGTTTCGTTCTAGCAATCCTGCCACGCTTTCCTGTCTGCGAAGGCTTCCACCAAGGAACCTTCAGATGAGAGGGAAAACCAGGTGAAGAAAGAAGCACCTCTTGCAGAGGAGAGAGCCCGAAGGCTCTCAGCCAGAGAGCTCCCTGCCCTAGCAGCCAGGCTGGCCAAATTTTCAAAAGAAAAGATCCTGTGTGCAAAGCCGAGGCACATGAACCACAGGCAGAAATACCCGCTGGCCTCTGTGGGTTTGCAGGTGATTGTACAAGTGTGAACCTGGAACAGGGTGATGGGATGCTTTTTTCCCCCCAGCATTTCAAGGCAGTGCATGACAGAGCTCAGAGGAGATGGCAGTGAGTTACGGGGCTGTTCAGGATCCTGCACCTAGGAAAGGCTGGGTCCAAATTCAGTCAAGACTCTCACAGAGTTGTCACTACTTGACTTTGTCCTGTTATTCTGTTCTCCTGAAATACGTTACGGTTACCAAAGGCAGTTAGCTAATTAGATTGTAAGCAGGTGCTGGTGAAAAAACACCATTTCCCTTTGAAACCCAAAACACAGACTCATTGAAATTCCCTTTGAAAAGAAATCCCAAAAGCTCATAATCTGTTGATGAAAACAGTCACCTGAAAGGAAAAAAACCAGCATTTTTCAGCAGGTTTCACAACTCAGGCAACTGCAATCCCCATCAAGCATGAGGATTGTCATTCCCACACCAGAAAACCCTTCAAAGACTCAAAAACTTTCCTTGGGAAACAGTGCCAGCATGCACAAACTTGAAAAATGATCCATGAAGGCCTAATATTTCCATCAAGGGCAGGACAGGATGAGTAGGAGAGCATGACTGGGGCTCTTCAAAAGCCAGACCTCAGAGCTGAGAGGGGATTAAATCCTGACATCACTCTGATTATTCCGGAAAAGGATCAAGCCATGAGAGAGAGCTCAGAAAGCAAGAGTGCTCATAACAAAACATTAGCATGTACACAGAGGGAAGAAGAGAAAATATGGCTGAATACATCCTAATGCTATTCTTTAGACCGACCCGATGTCTAGCACACAGTGCAGTGAGTCACAGACACCTCGCTCGAAACGTGGGTGGCAGAACTGAGAAGTCCACTGATAAGCAATAGAAATAATTAAAAGCATATAGGAGTGAGCATAGTGATTAGGACTTGGAGAAGAAAGAACTAAAAAAGGCTAGACGTCATATAACAATGTGCATAATGAGGGTAAAATAGATGCTGCTATTCATTACGTATCAAAAGAATGACAGACTCTTCAAAGAAACCAAAAAACAATACATTAACTCTCAGGGGAAAACTATATTGAAAGCAACCTAGAATTAGAACCAAAACAGCAACTTTTTATCTTTGATCTAAAGATTTATCAATATACAGATAAAGGCTTAGATATTCATATAGGTAGCACGATATCCACATTGAGCTGGGGCAGAGAAGGGTGCAAGCCTACGCCTTCTAGGCTGTTGCAATCAGCGACTGAGCAAGAGAGGGAGAATAGAGAGCCTGAGCTCAGCCCCGAGGTCTCCGTGCACAGCCCTGCTCAGGCTCCTTTGCAAGGCAGGGCGAGATGAGCACAAACACACCGGCACAAGCTGCGGTTTCCAAACCCAGTTTGCTACTGTGTGGCCATGTCTCCTCAACTTCTGAGCCTGCCCTGCTCAAAATAGGTGCTAAAATTACTTGGCATACCTATTCTTTAACACTGACTGCTTTACTTGCTAGTCATCGGACCGCCCTTATCCAGTACCTTCTTTGCACATGCCCATCTCCATTGGCTCACCTGGAAGCTTTGATATCCACAGTAGAGTTCAGAGTGGCCTGGAGGGACGGGACAATACCTGCACCGAAGGGGACAACTGGCCCTTCCACATGCTGAGCCCCTTTGCCGGAGCTACGTTGTGCCCCAGACAAGAAAAATCAGCATCAGTCCCCCTGCCCGGAGCATCCTGCAGCCCCCGCCTGCTCGCTGGCTGCCTGCCAGGCTGCACTGCTTAATCACCCCCGCACAGATGGCTAATGACTTTGTCCTCTCCTCACTGATGAGCTGGAGAAGGATTGTACAAGTTTGCTTGTTAGCAGTGCTGCCTCGTGCAAAAGAAAAGAGGATCTGAGCACTACAGCAGTGAGAAAGAGAAAAAGAAAAAAAAAAAAAAGAGGTGGATGCTTTCCAGAGACATCACTTTTGGGAGCAGCCAGGGCACAGTGGGCCTCTGTGGGTCATCATTTAGGCTCTGCACCCATCTCCTGTTCGCTAACACACCCCTTAGCCCCCCACTGCCTTATTTCTCCACTGCCTTATTTGTGATATGAATACGCTGCCTGGCACTGAGGGAAACACTAAAACAAAATCCCACCACTCTGATTTTCCTGTGCCGTGCCATCAGACATCTCCCTGCTCACCAGCTCCTGCAGAAACATCGGACTTTGTGACGTGACCTCAACGCGGCAGCATGCGGGCACACACGTGTGAAACGCCACCACAGAAAAAGTGCATCACCACTTACACAAAATAAGGCAGTTTTTACCTGAACATCAAGCAGCACTAAACTTCTCTGGAAAACACTGGGTGCAGGATAACCAGGGACAGAAAAGGGATGTCTTGTGGAGCAGTGGGCTGGTTTAAATTCTCGTTAGGTCGTTAACTGCTGGTTTCATTAGGCTGTCTACAGACAAAACATAATTGCTTAGTGGCTACTGCATGGTGAATAGCCACTTTGGTTTATTAGTGTTCTCATAGCTGTAAACCTGTCAGTGAAATTATTTTAAATATGCCTTGTAAAGTTTGTTCCTTCTCGAAGAATGTGTCAGGTTGATAGACTGGTGTTTGAAATTAACTCCCCCATAAAAAGGAGCTTTAATGCAGTTTAATATCCCTTGAAAGTGTTCTGCTCTGAGACCCTGTCCCCAGAATCCAGGTGGACCTTTCTCTGTTGGAGCTTCTCGAAATCTGTAGAAGTTATAACTTCGACGTTCATTTTACGGGAGCGTTTACAGCCCAAGAGTCAAGACCAAGGCCATAAAATTCTGCTCAAACCCTGAGCTTTCTCAAACCACAGGAAAACTGGGATCTAAAGGTCTGTTTGGAGCCCAGGACTACTAAGCCCTCTTTAGTAGATATCTGTTTTAAAGCTTAGCTTGCAAGGAAGACAGACCCTTAGCTTAATTTCGTTAAATGTTCCCCCTGAGCTGGCATAAATTATAATTGCTCTGCTAAAACTCATGGCTCATCCACTCCTAATTTACTCGTCCTACTTGTACGAGGGCTAGTTGTCTTAGCCCTAAGCACCATCCTTACTGCTACCACAGTTTGATGGCTCCCACTTAACTTACTACTATGCAGACACGTTGGATTAAAGTTTACCTGAATGAGAGCTTTATCCAGGTCCTCCTGCAGCTAATGGAGAAGATATTTCAGTATATTCAATGCGGCTCTTATCTCAGAAAAAGGATCTTGCTTAAATTAGAATAAAGTTCTACCAGAATCGGTATTCCTTTGTTTAACCCAACCATTTGCTGAAAGCCCTCACTCACTTAAGAGCTTTTTGTATCATTTCTAGCATTCACTACATAGTCAATTGTTAAAAGAGCCATGGACCTGCAGTGCAGTTAATGACAGTCTCTGGCATATTTTTTTTTTACTTTTTTTTTTCTTCCTTTCCACATTTTCTTTGACAATAGCTAACCAGGTGCCCTCCCCCTTTTCATCTCCTGTTTAATCCATTTACTATCATCTTTCATGGCACAGCACACGATGTTTCTACAGCACCTCCCATGCATGAGCCTGCACCGGCYGCTATTTCATGATTCACCCACAAAAGCCAGCCCCCAGCCTTTACACTCCCACCTCTTCATCTTCCCATCCGCGGAGGAGAGTCAAGGTCAGCCAGATGCAAATGAGGTATTTGAAGCCGAAGCATGACGGGGCGATGATTGCTTGATGAGCGTAAGAGGAACGAAAGGTCTTGGCTGTGCCTCATTTATTAAATCACCGCCAGTTGCGCAAGGAAAATTAAGGACAGAGCAGTGACGCTGCTCTGACCAGCTTCCCCATGTCATCGTTCCTGTCACTAAGACAAAGACAGGCAGGTTACACATATCCTTTTACTCTGACTCCTGCTGTGATGAAAACATTAGGAAAAGAAAAAAAAAAAAAAAAAACAACAAAAACCACACAACAGGGATTTTCATCACATGAGCTCTGGATTTCCAGCTTTCTTACAAAGGGGGAAGATTTGGCAGGCAAAGAATATGAGAAGGAGCCTCAAATTCTCCAAAATATCAGTAAAAATATTTTTTTTCTATGCAAGCCTTAGCAATCTAAGCAAAGCAGGTCAGCTTTTCAGACCCTTTTGCACACCCCATCTCCTTATGTGCACCTCCCGGGGTGCGTGTTCCCACTGCCCCAGCATCCCAACACAAAACCTTGCGGTGCCGCAGAGACACAGCCCCGAGGAGCTGCTGCTGTCCCTCCAAGCCCGGGTACAATGGGCACCTCTGTGCTGATCTAAACCTGTTCCTCCCCAAAATGAGGTGGTCAATTTATCCCTGAAAAGCTGGATAATAGCATTCCTGTCCTCTCAGGAAGAGTCATTGCTTTACACCTATAATCTCCGCACTGAGATATATCCCACTAAAGTTGTGCAAGGACATAGGCAGCATCAAGGAAGGCATTTAAGTGAGATTCATTTAACCCAAGAGAGCTACTCACCTCCTCGTGAAAGCTAAGACAAGCAGTAGAGAAAGAATTAATACTCACACAACTGGCACCTAACAACCACACGGCAAGTGAAAAGTTGAATTCAGAGGATGAAGGGAATACAGAAAAAACACTAACTAATAAAAGGTTAAGAAAAAGCTATCATTCCAACAGGTAAATGAAGGTAAACAATTTAAAGAAACACATAGGTAGCTGGGGGGGGGAAACAAAACAAAAAACCACCAACAATTAACAAGTAGCAAGCATAACACCCAGAGCCAAAACAAGCCTGGGGAGATCAGGAAAAAGCAAAGCATGTGCTCCAAACAACAGGAGAGGTGAAGCGAGCTCGTGTGAGAGGGGAACAAAAGGCAGAGGCAGCCTGAAGAAAGGAAGAAATGCCTCTGCACTCTTCCTAAGTATCTAATCCACTCCCTGCCCACTAGTTTTTTTTTTTAACCCATAGTTTCTTGTGAAAGAAATCCAGAAACATGAGAGTAAAGGTTAGGAGAAGCATGGCTTACTGAGAATATTCCTGCATAGTAGACAAGATGCAACCTCGTGCAACGGCAGGGTCGTGTCTGGGTAGTGCAACATCTCGGAGAGATCAAGAAAGAAGCAAAGAGAAAGAAAAAGGGTCTCAGAAAACACAAGAGTTTTCTCCCTTGTTCCTGCATGGACAATTTTAGACCCATGCTTTCCACYGGCTGAGCCCGCAATGAGCCGGGGCAGCGGCTGCACTGCCCCGTGGTTACGGCAGGTCAGGGACGTGCTGTATGCTGGGGAGCTCAAGATAGCTGCCTCATTTGCAAACGCTGAGGCTAATGATGCAAACGATTCCATGCAGCGCTCACATCTTTAATTGCTTCTTTTCCTCTTCCTGGGGAAGCCAAGTTGCCCTAGTTATTACAAGCAGTATTTTCTTCCTCCTCCCTGCCAAATAACAAGCCCCCCTCTTGGCAAGTGCTCCCAGGGTTACCTAACGCTCATCACACCCGTGCTAAGGGGAAGGGAACAGGTTCATTTATTACTAATTACACTGATTAACTTCCTCAGCCACTGAGTTCAAGAGCCCCAGAGCGCCTCAGGTTACAGACGATCACAAAAGGAAAAAGCTCYGCTGAATTAAGCTACGGACGCACCAGTCCTCTTTGCCTGTCAAATACAYGCGGCGGCTCTTTTGCTGCCTTGTGAAAATCCCCCATAAAACGCAAGTTATGAAATCCCTCAGCGCCCAGGGGAGAGCGTGGCAGGGTGCTGCTTAGGTCTACGTTACAAAACTACGTGGGATATTTGCGCTCTCCCCTTGCAAAGGCAACATCTCAGGAAACCAGAAYGTTTGTCTTGTTCCTCCCAGACCTAAAGTCATACCAAACTTATCAACAGCCTCAGAAATACGTTTCTATTAAATATCTACATTTTTCAAGGAAAGGAATATAGCGAACCCTCTTTTGTTTGCATCCAACTCTTCAAAATCAACCCGAGCTCTTCAGAAAGGGCTGCCACCCCCTTTTCTTATTTTTCCCCATTTGGTGGAACATTTTCTTTCTGTTGTTGTTGTTTGTAGCAGTATATTTATATATCTGGCTGAGGCTGCTTAAAATAGTACGACGAGATACCAAGGTGCTAGGGATGGAAAACTCTGCTCTTGCGCATCCAGTGTTTCTGTTGTTGGAAGCCTTAAATCCCACCTCTCTAGTGGAATGAAATAGATGCTACTAATCCAATTTCTAAAATATCAGGCATCAAGCTGATGCTATTTTAAGACTGAAAAGCACCAATTTAATAAAACGTCTGCTATTTTCCCTTTTTTCTGTTCCACAATTTATGACAGAAGACAGGAGAGGGAGATTGTTTTGAGAACAATGTTTTCAAACCTCTGAAAATAATATAAGGCTGCTCTGCCACATCCTGGGCTGTTACAGCCCTAGCCCCAAAAACGCACTAGCTGTGTTTGCTCAAGGAGTTGCAGCAGTCGTGGTGGGACCGACCCAAAGGTACCAACCCGGTGGCAGGTTGCCGCTTCCCAGGAGGCAGCAACTGCATTCCCACCTCCCCTATAGCATTGAGGAAGCAGAGGAAAAATTGCCTCACCTTTCAGATTTCAACCCCCAAACTCTCCCAGAGGCACGTGCGGAGTCAAAACCAATCTTCAAACCTCTGCTGAAATATTTATCGTTCTGTGCCGTAGACTCCCACTCCATCATCACCGTATTCCTGTTTGCGCAGAGCATTGCAACATCAGGTTTGTCCCTTCGTGTTTATTTGGCCATGGCACACTGTTCGTATATCTGCAGGGACAGAAGATAACCAGAAGCCAGACACAAGCTAGGGGTAAAGCAGAAAATAAGTCGTGAGCAGTGAATAATTGTTTAATAGCTGGTTTCATTGCTGACAATGAGAAAATGCAATGGGGCTCCCAATTACTTTGCTGTAACTCATGCGGGTACCACTGAGGTTGGGAGCAAAACAGCCACCGGTTTGAAAGAGCTGGGATTTGTCACGATAAGTGTATGGAARAGAAACCAATTAATTCTGACTAGATATAAAGTCACAGCCCCCTGATTTCAAAGCAGCCCAGGGAGGCAAGCCTAGCACCTTCTGGCAGCGGTCCATCAATATCCAGGTCAGAGCACTCCTTTCCCTCCCGACAATTTATTTTTAAAGCACTTTTGCTGTATTGATGTTGGGTCATGAAAGCAATGATGGGAGCAGATGGGGAGCGGTGTCGGAGGGTGCAGAGCCGCGCCGCGTGTGACGGGCTGTCGCTGTGCAGCTGTTTGCAGTGGCTGGATGCTGCGTGGTCTGGGGCACTTGGAAATGTCAGCAGGGAAAGACACGGCCTCGTGTGCGGCTGTGCATAAATTCCTCCTGACCTTTGCAGCTTTTGGGACTGGGATTTGTCTCTGAGAGGGTAGAAGGGGAGGGGGTGCAATGGCCACTCTACCAGATTTTGCAAAGCAGAAAAGGTAACACCATCATCCTCAGGTCTGGGTGCACAGCCAAGAGCCTGCGCTGAGCTTTGCCATTCCAAAGAGGAGCTGTAATCTCAGGAGGGTGGCAAGAGTCCCTGAAAACCAGGGGCGAGCACCGGGGAATTTCTACAAGGAGAGACTGTGGCAATTCATGATGATTTACCTTGTTCTCATGCACTCATCCAAATAGCAAGCTCAGGAAGAAAAGTTTGCTTTGAAATGAGCTTTTCCAAAAACAAAGAGCCAGATTTTGGGGGTTGGATTGAGGTAGGGACGGTATGCTTACTGAACAGGTAAATTAAAAAAAAAAAAAAAAAATCAGGGACTGCAGCAGCCCCAATTCTCACTTACCAGGACCCACCATCGCCCCGTGGCAGCGATGCAGCCGCTGTGATTTACATTCGTTGGCAGCCACAGTCAGCTGGGGGCCTCTTTGTCCCCAGAAGCGTCCGGCTGCTGTGTGACCATGCAGGTTATCTGTACACAGGAGATTACTACGAGAGCTCCCACGGGACAGTCATTTATTGTTCTCCTGTGAATAACTATAGCACTTCTGTGTGGCAAAGCAAACATGAGCCTATTTTAATGGCCCTTGAAATTGGATGTGTGAGATGAGGTACACGAAATCAGAGGGCAGCTGAATCTGTGATCTGTGAATGAGTCTTCACATTCCTCCCAGGAAGATGAATTGGAATCACCGTTCCGCCAGTGAAACCACATCAGCTGGGAATCTGGTTTAGAAAATGTGCTTTCTGCTTCTCGCTGAGCCAAAATTCCTGCAGATTTCTTGCCTGGTTAGATGAGGACCATGTTCATCTGAGTGACAGCAAAGTAAAATGACAATCCAGGAATATATTTTTCTATACACAGTATAATCCGTATGCATGATTGATTACTCACAGGCACACATGAATAAGGGAAGGAACCCAAATGCATTGCTGTACATAAAGTCATGTCTGTTGAGGGAAGAAGGAGTCTTGCATTGCAGAGGGACTGGAAACCTCCTATGAAGACCTGATTCAGGGAGAGCCTGAGCTATCTCATGGTTCTGGGGATGAAGATGCTCAGGACCTTCCACGGATGCTCAGCAGCCAGCAGGATTGTGCTTGAATCCCACTCTGGAAATAGCAGCAGCTCAACCAAGAGCTGTGGGAATGATTTATATCACATTGAGAGGGCCTGAGGTCGCACGAGAGTCTTTCATCAGGAGCAAACAGCAGCCTGGGGGGTGCGGAGCACTGGATCCAGCCCACCCCATGCCTATCCTTCACCTTAATGCGGAGCTGCTGCAGCTGGGGCTGCCGTTCGCCCCCAAAGTTGCCATGTATCACTTTTTATATTTCTCCTGTCACATTTATTTTTGAGCAGCTGGTATGTACAGCTTTTCACAATGATCCTGCGGGAAGCAGCCGTTCACAGGCTGCGACACCCACACAACTAATACCAACACCTAATTTCTTCTTCTTTTCTTAACAAAACGAAAAAGAAAAAAAAAAAGCTGGTGAGGTTTACAATGCCAAACTTAAGAAAATGTAAACCAGGGCTGACTTACCAGAAATGACTTTTGAATGGGTTTAGCTGCATCCCCAGGTATAGCTGGGCTCAGGATCACCAATATATTTGCAGGTTTTGCTCTACACCGCCAGCCTGCCCGGGCTCCGCGTGCTCAGCGCTGCACAAAGGAAGACGACAATAGCCACTACACCAAGCTCCTTTTCAAACGGCAAAACCTAGGTCGGCACGACAGACAAAAGCAGGAAGAAAAATAAGACAATATTAATCAGCTCAGAGCAGAGAGATCATCCCACCATCTGCCCCTCTGCTTTTATTAATTTTAGACGTTTAGAGACAAACCTGGGTCTAACGCTACCATTTCTCCTTTCAGTTTCTTATACTGTTTGCCACCCCCAGCTTCGTTTCCCACTGGTCTAACTTGCCACTGTCCATATGGAGCAGAGGTGAAAAGCACCACCAGGTCCTATATGGACCGAGTTTCCCTTTAGAGACCAGCTCTGTCACTAGACTCTGGTACAAGCGTAACACGACTTGATCCTCCTAGTTAAAGGTGTGAAGTTAATTGGCATGAATTTGCCCCTTGGACTTTATCCCGCAGCAAATATCAGCGCTCGTAATCCCTGTTCCGCAGTCCCTGCTCGGGCACCAAAACAGATGAACCCCCCGGCACGTCTTTAACTAGCGCCTACCTGCAGAGAGCTACGGGGGGAGAACGTACCCCAGCAACAACACCGAGAAATAAAATACTTTGTATTGATAGTCTGGGTCATAGCTGAAACCAAGGAGAGAGTATTTTAATGGCAAGGAGGGAGTTTTTTAATGCTGAATTCATTCTCCAAGAACAACAACAAACCTAACGAGAGCTTTAGGTTTCCTCATCTGCCACGAACGCGTATTGCAAAGATTTGCTCCTGGATTACAACTGACTTTTATTAGTAGGTTCAGGACTCCAATATTGTTCCTGGTTAGAGATAATATTTCAGAGCAAGATGAGCTCAGCACAGTTTCTGCAACATGCAGTGTGAATATTCAGATCCAGACGTTTAGGCCATGCAAACTGATACTTTTTCACCCCCATGTAAAGATAATTATTAGTACGTCACCAGTGTGCCATGCACTTCTCAGAGCTGTCCCTTCTGCCCAGCCCTCCCAAGTCCCTTCACAGATCTCACTCCCAAGCATTTATTGATAGCATTAAGTAGCACATGGCATTTCATCCCGGCTTTCCTTCGCCTTCTCCTCCCGAGTCGTCTTTAGACACGGTGTGTGGGCACTGCCTGACAAGCCGACAGCAGCAGCATTAAAGCGTCGCCTTGTTGACACCGAGGTGCATGTCACAACTTTTTGTCAAGAGCAGCAAACAAACAATTCACAGCGGGTCCCACGCAGCCCCGTGGGGACCTTGCATGGCTGCAACTCCAGCACACGCCCTGGTGCACGGGCGAAACCCAGCCAGGGGCACCCAAGGGATGAGGTGGAGCCTGGCCCGAGCGCGATGCTGCTGGGATGAGGCTTCCACAGGTAGCGCAGCCACCCTGCAGCGCAGAGCTGGAAGTCTCCTGGGGGAAACAGCAGCAATGCAAAGCTCTGCTGGAGTTTGGCAGGACTCCGTCTTGCATGCTTTTATACAGTTTTACCTACTTCTTAGCAAACCATTAAACTAGCAAACAAAAACCTTATCAGAAAATAAGTGAATAATAATTAGGTTTTGGAGACAAAGATGTATATTTAAAAAAAAAAAAAAATGTTTAAAATGACCAGCTGACCCAACTGTCTTTTCTTGGTTTACGGTCCAGAGGACTCCGCCAAGACCCGAGGAAGCAACTCAACTTGATGAGAAGTACAATTACGAGCCCCTAATCTCACAGAGGCAGATTTGAGAGATCAGCTAGAATTAACGTCAGTGCTGGACTACTGCTTTACACTGAATTACACTCCAAGGGCACTTCTACCAAGTAGCTTCACTATGGCCCAGTGACCCTCCTTCAGGAGCTGGGCTCTGACGTGGGTCCCTGCTTGGCAGCAGTGTCTCACCTTGCTCTGCTGCCACCTCTCCTCCTGCCTGGAACCTCAGGAGTTGCTCCTGGGCTTCTCCCAGGAAATATTACTTTTGAGCAGCAGAATAGAAACTGGTTGGCATGCGAGTAAGAAAGAGACCAGATCCACAACAGTTTTTCATCATGAATTATTTGCCCAAACAGAGATACAGCTCCTTAATGAGGCCCCTGCAGCACCACAGCTCCAAGCTCGGTGCGTGAGCCAAAACCCAAGGCAGCTCATCCACAGGATGCTACGCCTAAACTCAGATCCACGGCAAGGAGACGATTCCAACTGCAGCACTCTTCAGATCTGAATTAACATCTGAGCAGAGTTTCTCTGCATGACATGCATTAGTTCAAGCAGAGCTAGCTCAGAGCTCCCTAACACAGCAACTTACACCATCCCAGCTCCTGAGGACTCCGAAATAAGTTTATTTCCTTTAAGCAACCCCTTACAATGACCCAGGGCAGCTCCTCGGGGAACAGAGCTTGGGAACAGGAGCACTGCAGTGAATCGCCCTTGATCGCCCATCCCCAGCCCTTCTGCTGCAGGAGATGGCCTCATTGCCCAGCACAGCCACCTACGGCTTTTAAAAAATCAGCAAGTGACTGGGTTGTAATGACAGGTAATTATCGGGAGCCTGAAGTGCCCCAGCGAGCTCAGGTCGCTCTCCAAAATGGCACATCTCAAGGGGTTCGTTATTTGATACCAGCAGAACAAAGAGCTGATTGCAAAATGTGGGATTTTTTTTTTTTTTTTTTTTTAAAAGCACACGAGACAAAATACAGCCATCTAGCAGCTGGAAATTACCCTGTTCTCCACATGGAGGAGGGGGCCATTCAGCAGCACAAACACCACTGCCTGCGGGGCACTTTGGCTGCAGCAGCAAGGGGCAACAGCAGGGACCCCCTCAGGACCCTGGTGCAGGGTCCCAGAGTATTGCCTGCTTCCAGAAGAGGAATAGCCAGGAGTCCAAGACAGACAATATTTTCACAAAGAAGAAAAAAAGTTATGCCAAAAATGTTTAGTAACTCTTCATCTGCAGAAAGAGAGCCAAACTCACTCTGGAATAATTCACAGGATGAGCTGAAAACAGCCCAGGTATTTTTACCCGTTTAGTGTTTAGACATTTCAACAGCTTTCCGAAAGGAAGGATGCATTAAAGGCACGTGGGCAAGGCCAAGAAGGTGATAAGTCTTTAAACACACCTGGCTCAGGAGATGCTGCTCCATGCCTGTAGGATTTCATCCTCATGCCAGGCTGGGAACATCTGCTCCCGGTCGCCTTCGGACAGGGAGGGGCCGTGCTGTTTGTCGGACTCAATTCACCACCTGCGATAACACATTCGCATCCCATTGCCATTTATGTAGGAATTTCAGGAGGAGACGACACAGGAGTCGTCATCAATTCACAGAGAAAAGCATTAATTCGCTCAGTCTGAATCCCCACGGTGGTGCAGACTGCAGTAACCCAGACACTGCATTTACACTTTTGCCTATGTGCCTTATTTYCCCCCCCTCTCTAAAGTCACCACCAGCTCCCCAAGATAATTAAAAGCAGCATTAGGGGCAGGGATAGGCAATGTGTGCAGGTCCCAGGCTCAGCAAAATTTCTTTTCTCAGGGCTGACATTTCCAGCCAAGGAGAAAGGAAAAGCTTGCATGGAAGAGGTGTGAAGTCAAAGCAATAATCAAATTTAGGTATAATGAGAGAAGCTGGAGAGGTTTTCAAAGTTCAGAACAAGATTAGCAGCTCCGGGCACAGGAGGAACGTGGCATTTCCCCCGCTTTAACAAGTCTGCAGTGCAAATCGCATCTCAAATCCTTCTCCCCAGTTCTAGGGCCCATTTAGCTGCTGATGTGGTGCTGAATTTTTAAAGCAAAGTGCAGGCTGGTAGGAGAGATGGTTTGCAAATAAAATCASAGAGGACAGCTTGGAAGCACCAGCCAGCGCAAAGAGCAGCAGAGCCTGGGCCCTGGGGTGCAGTACAGCCTGAAGCTCCAAGAAATTAAGGGCTTTGCCACTTGTTTTCCCCCCCACAGGAGATACAGAAGGTGCTTTACAGCATCCCCCCTCCTTCAGGCTGCAGCAGCATGCAGGAGAGCACAAGGATGAAGGGTTACACCATCTTCTGCTGCTGCTTCCATGTCCTGCCTCAAATGTCTCCAAATTCTGACACTACTGAGTCTTCTCAGAGCCCCAGATTTGCTTGGTCCTTGCAGGATTTCAGTGCTGAGGAGCATGAAGGGAGATGGAGGTGCTTGCAGAGACCAGAGATGCAATTGCTGCCTCAGGTGCATTTCACTGCCCTTCAAGTGAATGCCTCTAAAATCATTAAAATCAACCYCTTTGACAGCATCAAGCCAACATCAGAGCCCGCAAATGGTTGGAAATGTCATTTCTTAATATTTCTATCCCAGGCTCCCATTTCGTGGTGCCGTTGCAGGGGGTTATCCCATTACTCAGCAGCCACAGCAGGGCTTGGCAATCGGCTTCTGATGGATTTTTAGCGCTGAGCAAATATGAGGCAATTTTACTCAGTCCACAATGAAGGAGATTTCAGCTAAATCAGATAACCTTTTGCTCTGAAGCTGGCCAGGCAGTAACCACTGCCAGGTCCCTGTGCCGAAGCCGTCTGGATGTCAAACTGTCATAATTTCATCATGAAGTGGAGCTGATGGTGTCACTTAGCAGCCTGACCCTAGTGCTGGGCTCTGGGGGAGAAGGTAGCCATGCCCCAAGGCACAGCTCCCGCAGCAAGGGGGGACCACAGCCGGAACAGCCCCAGACCTGCCAGCATCCCTCTCCTCCTGCAAATAGGAGCTCAGCACACTGCAAATCCTTCCTTTTCTCTCCATGAAAGGAGCAATTCAATCCTCCCGTTTCCCTCAGATTCAGCCCTGCCTCCAAGGATGATGGGGACACGCCAGGAAGAGGAGTGATTAATAAGCCTGCCCTGAGTGGGATGGGGACAACAAGGATCCAGCTGTGTTCGCTGTGGATCACATCCAGCAACAGCATGTTTACAGCCCAGCAGACAGGGATGGCCCAGCAGAAGGGCAGCTGATGCCAGGGCATCTGGGCAGGCTGCTGGGGTCCTGGGCAGCCAAGCAGGCGCTGTGCCATTTAAAYCAGGCCAGGGATTGCTTCCCCAATCTTTTTGTCTCCTTCCTCTGCCACCAAATTATTTCTTTTCTAACTGACTTTCATGCATGGAGAGCTCCCTTCCAGCAAGTCAGACACTTTGCATATAGGCAGGTTTGTTTGATCCTCAGGACATGCTGGTATCGCCTCAATCCCTTATCTCACCAACAAACAGGAGATAACGCACACTATAGGGGCTTGCAAACTTAAAAAGAAGCATCAAAAGAAGTGAAAAGCCATTTACTTAAATTCCATCCACTCCAATAGCTCACACAGTGGCAGAGCCAAGGTGCAGGCGATCTTCCCGTAAATATTATTCCCACCTGGATCCCCTTCTTTAACATGCCTGCTCCTTCCTCTGCCCTCCATCCATGTCTGTTGGGCTAGAAAAGATATTTGGAGAAGGGAAAAAAAAAAACCAAGGAACACAGCTCAGCTGTTGGTCCTATGGTACAAGGAACAATAAATGAATTACTTTACATCATACTTTTCTTCCACATTATTGCTGCAGGGTGACCCCTGAGGGATAAATGCCCACTCGGAAGAGAAAAGCATCCATTCATTGCTGAGCCCTGCAAGTCTGTTACCAAGAACAAATTAGAGGGCAAAGCTTTATAGCCTCGGAAGGATGATGGGCAATGCCTCATCCTCCATTGTTTTGTGCCAGGGAAGGATCTGCTGGGCACAGTAGTTTTTGTTTGTTTAAATAAATTACAATAAGGTCATGAAGCAGGAATGAAAACTTGCCTAGTTAAAAGTGGGCAATCCCAAACATTGTAAGTTTTAAAAGTGACTTCAAAATACTGGAAGGTTAAATTTGTTTGATTTTAAGTACAAGATTCTTCCATGTGAAAATAATTGGGAGCCATATAATTGCATTTCCAAGCACTAAATTCAGACCAGCCACAAAGACCACAAGCACAGAGGCATAACGAGGAGGCAGGAGAAGAAACAAAGACAACAAACATTTTTAGGGAGATGGAAATCGAAGGCTGGGTTTTCCAGCCATTGTAGAAAGTTCCATAAATTATCACCTGCCAACTCCTTCCATTCACTTGTGTGGCCATCGCTGAATACACTCACAGATAAGAAAATGTCTGTCCAGCTGAAAACTGGGGCTAGAAGTAGAAAAAGTTGCACATGTCTGAATTAAAGGACAACATAATTAAATGAGCTGCCTTACAATAGAAAGGTATGATGGACAGCTGAAGCCAATAGATGAGTACATGAACTATTCACACTACAAAGATTTCTGACAAAACCCCTAATAATCCAAAGGCAACGTTTTGCCCAGCAGAGCTGGTAGTAACCATGTGCTGTAATTTGGTCATCGACAGCAAATGAAGATCAGCTTGGAGCTCGTTTGGTCCACTACATCTTTTTTTCATCCAGAAAATATAATTACATCTACTCTTCGGAAAAAATTACTGCTTTGAGTGGTTCAAGGCAAAGAGTTTCTTCCCATACCCACTTGTAATCAGTCACCAAGAGAAATATTTTCTCAGAAGATCTCTTCAAAATTTTGGAGTTATTTTTAACATAACTAACTTTGTTATTTTTTTTTTCCAAATGATAAGGGAATTCAATTTGGCTCCTTCAGCTTTAAAAAAAAGTGTTTCTTCCTGCTCCTTCAGAGAGGGGAGCAAAATGCTTTGTTGCAGAAAAATGAAGGGAGGAAGAAGTTTCTTTCCCCCTGAGCAGCACAATACCAAGAGGCAGCAAAAACCATCCAATTATCAGTTCTTGCAGTTTAAGGGAAAAACTCTGAGGATCAGAGCTGTGGGAAAGACAGAGTGGGAAGAGCAGGGGGTCTGCTGGGGTTATTTTTGGGGGGCAGATTGGAGAAATACCACTGTATTCAAGCAAAACCAGTGAGAACTCAAGACTCCATCCCTCAAAGAAATGCATCAATTTGACCCAAATACCTTTCAGATCCAAGCAAGTCAGAGAGGCTGGGGTGTTTCCCCAAGCTCTGCTGAGCCACCAGGTACAAATCAAATCACTCCTGTAGGACCAGACCTGCTGCCGGCCGGGCAGCGGCTCCCTGGCTACAGGGCAGGGATGCTCCCCCGGGAAGCTGCCTGCATTGGCCATGGGACTCACAAGATCTGCCTCTACAGCCCCCACGATCCAAAAAGCTCCACCTTAAAAGTCTTCAGTTTGGGAGTTTGCTTCTCYATCTGCCTGTTGTCACTGGGCAGCTGGTCCATGTCTGCACCCTTCTGCTGGGCACAAAGTTTCTCCTCATTTCCAGTCTAAATGGCAAGCTATTTCCATTTGTTCTTCTGCAAATACTGGGGGTTTTTGTACCTAATTTGCTCTTCCACTCCCTGGTGTGCATTTCTACACATAGGGTGCCAAGGCAGAGAACATTTCATTGCTTAAATTATGCCATTTCTCCATATTATTTTCTTCCCAGATCATTGCCTGGATTTGGCGCTGGCTTGACACTCAGAGCCTTGACACCATGAAGTCAACAACAGTTTTCCTACTGATCTCCCAAGGCTTTGGATCAAGCCCATGAAGAAGAAAATACAGCAAAGAAATTCCAAACAGAGGCCCTAGAAAAGCTAATAAAATGCTGCATGCCTGCGTTTGCTTCGGTGAAGGATCAGCTTCCCTGTTTAGTGCTGCTTATTAAGTCATTACAAACAATTAAAGCAGCAGAGGGGAGGAAGACGGAGCTATCATTTCCAGCTCCCCAGCCTGCCTCTCTGCCCCCCAGCATGAATTTCATAAAGCACAAATCTCCCAGCAGGAATCCCTCCACAATTGATTTCCTACTCGTGAAATACAGCAGGCAGACGTCCTGGCTTTCCTGGCAAGAAAGGGAGATGAAAGGGAAAATTTGCCTCGATGTTTTTTCCAAGCCGCACGGCTGCGATGTCAAATCTCCCCCTGCCAGGAGGTTCCTGCAGGAACACGTTTCCATGGGGTGACAACCCTCTGTAGATGCACAGAGAGCATCCTGTGAGCGTAAGTGACCCCCACAGGAGCAGATCCCCGTTCAGGCTCCATCTTTGCTCACAAGCAGGTCCCAGAAGAAAATTTGCAGTGACTGCATTTCCCCGGAATGGGTAATTTCCAGCCCATTTTTCTCTTCAGCTCTTTTGCCTTCCACAAAAGCAGCATGCCTGGGATCGCTTCAGAGCAAATAGCTCCATCACTGGTAGGAGCACCGGGAAGCAGCGAAACACCTAACAGCCAAGACAATACAAACTCATTTCTCAGCCCATCCCCACGTCTCCTGGACTCACTTGAACGCTCAAGAGAGTTAAAAAAGCCAACGTGTTTTCTAAGAACCGACTGTGCAATCGAAATGTAAGTGACAGGCACAATCAGCCGCAACACAAGTGCCTTTCGGCAGGCGAAGGAGCAGGCACGGCAGCAGAGATCCCAGCCAGCAGAGATCGGAGATGTGCCATTACTGACAATGATGCCAATTGATACTCGCTCACTATTTGGGTCATTTTTGTTGCTTTTATGTTAATGATGCATCTTGCATACCGCAATTGTGTTTTCCCTCCCTGCAGCTGCATGAAAAAGATGCGCTGATCACCTGTCTTTTTCTCACGGCATTCTGCCCGATATAATTTTCCCCTTATATAATGGGCAAAATAGAGCTTGTTTTCACGCTGGAAACAAGTCCATAAACTCTTCTGCCGATTTCAATACGGACAACAAAACTACAAAACCTCCGTTATTCAGGTGCCCCAGGGCAGCAAGGAAGGTAAAAATTGAGAGCAGAGGTGGGAACACCAGCCACAGGTAACAGCATCATATTCTGCCTCTCTCATGGATGTTTTTCTTTCCAACCCAGAAAATCCCCTGTCCCTTGTAGGGCTGTAGAAGGATCCTGGCTGCCCCACACAATGAGGAGCAAGCCAAGCAGGAGCACTGCAGAGCTGCACAGGGAAAACAGGGGAGATGCTACTACAGCCCAAAAGTTCTTCTCACCTTAAATCCTGGCTAGATAACAGGGAGATTCAAAGTTTCAAAAATAACAAGCACCTCAATTCCTGCACAACCTGGCTGCTGAGCATGGCATTATTCTGCTGAGCCCATAAACCTGCAAGAGAACGGGCACTGCCAGCGCCTGATTGCAGAGTAAAGAGTTCATCACACCCTCCCTGTGAATTAGGATGTATTGGAGATGTATAATTGATTGCCAAGTAACCTGCAGAGACACTCAACTACTCTGCAGTTATCTAGGACTCACTAAGCAACACAAAAAGGTTATTGATGCAGTTGGGGAGTGTTTCTGTACAGCATGTGTTCCTGTACCTCCCGACACCCAAGGCRGGGAAACGCATCACTTAACATTTACAAGAAAGCAATTCTTATTATGAAAAAAAAAAAAAATCAACTTCCCAGCAAGGAGCCTCGGTGAGAGTTTGCAGAAGTCAGTGGAAACAGGCCATTTACAAGGAAATAATTTTCCTCCGCCTTCGAGTGGAATTGAGAAGCAGGTGGAGATGGAGAGGTCCCACAGAGCCCAAGTGTGCTCCTTATTGATAAAATGACACTGATACTACCGAGGATCACTGGTATTAGAAGTGGAAAGGCTTTTTTGGTCGTAACTCAGCCCTCCAACACAAAACACCTTCTCCTGCTTGGTCAGCTCTTGTCTGAAATTACTCACCTGGCAGGAGGCCCTGCATGGCCCAGGGAGCTTTGTGCTTCAGAAATTATTCCCAGTGGAAAACGCAGAGGTATATTTTTATTTCTTTTCTTTTTCTGCTTCTCCTCCACAAGCTTCTCTATGGCATGGTTGTCTATAATTAAATTTGCATCAGTAGGATTTCTGATGGGGACCTCATTTTCCCTGGCACGCTGTGAAAACCCCAGTCAGGAACCTGGCAGCTTCAGTTCCCCAGGGAATTAAATTCCGGGGCTTTGCTTTGGGGTCCAAATTAGATTTTAAAGAGAGAAGAGCCAGGTCCTACTGACTGTTGCTGCTCTTTTAGTTATTTCTGGTGCACATACTGAATCCACTCCCTCCCTCACTTGCTCAGAGCCAAATGTCCCCACTATATCCATGACCGTAGGGTGCAGATGAGCAAACAGCACCAGCCATAAACCTCACTTTGCAGCAATGCCTTCCCTTCCCTTTTCCTTTTATTTTTCRCTTGGCGTCTCATAGCACACCATTTCCTACTAAGTTCACCTCAGTTATCCAACTTCCATTTTCTCCATCATGCTGACATATCCAACAAGGATCATGTTCTTAAAACTGAATTTTCATTGGCATATATTTGACCACATGAATTACAATGACCTATTTAAGTAGGTCAGGCTGGTATTAATTGCAGAAGTGAGCTATAATAAGTGATTTCAGTCCAAAGCCATAAAGTCAAGTTTTGCTAAGCTTAAATCAGGCCTCCTGCTTTTCCCTTTTTTCTTTAGAATAATTGACAGTGTCATAAACCTTGTACTCCACTATGTTTGTTGGCCTGAAGAGCAAATGGACGAATGTGCTGGCTCTGTATAATTGCACTGGAAAATGTTGTGCCAGAAGACAGATTTCATGTGTTGGGTTTTTTAAAACAATGAACACTGTGCAAAATATTAAAACATTTTTCTAAAACATTATATTAAGGTGAAGATGAGTCATTTCACTGTCATAACACAGGCAGGGAGGGGAAACTGGAATGAACAAAGCAGCATATTCATTCAGCAGCAATTTGCGCTCCTTAACCCTCCAATGATTAGGCTTTTAGGCCAGAGGAGCTCAGCTACTTAAGCAGACGAGGTGACACATTTAGCTGTTGCTTAGAGATATTGGAATATATTGCACAAAGCCTGCTCCCCAGCAAGCATCCCTGAAGGGCTCCGTGATGTTTTTCCAAGGATGCATTATAACSCTATTGCAACACCGTTGTTTGCAAAGCCTCATAGCTTTCAAAGCGGGTCAAGCAATGACAGAAAGGGTGACTTCAGAAGCGACAGTTCCAATGTCATTAAAAAAGTCAAAGCAACAACTCGTATCACCTGGCAGTGGCACAGATACCAAGGGTTCTTAGCAGCTGTATAATAACCAGCTTAATAGCAACTAAATAATGTATAGTGCCTGCATGGGATGCCAATGGGTTGCAGCACTAGACAGCACGCGTGTCCTACACAACCCTCATCTGCCAGCAGCACAGCACTAGAAATCACAGTGTGGATGGGGACCCAGGAGAAAAGCAGATCTCTACCTGCTGACTCACACCCATTTCTTTTCCACCCAATTAGGGCAACTAACACCCTTTTATTTCTCTTTTACTCTGATCCTTTTAAACTAGGATTCCTCCTTATGTCTTGCTTGTTACCTCTGCAATCCAACAACTGTGCTGGAGAAGCTCCTTGTAGACATGCCATGCACATCTGCTAAAGGCAACCAGCAGGAAAACAGAATCCTGTTAACCTTTCAATGGTCATTGATAGTTTCAAGAGTTAACAGCATTCCAAGATAGCTGCAAAAGTAGGCAGTTAACTGTACTCTAGAGTACTGCAGCACAAGGTACTGTCACATATGATGCTTTGTCGTCACAGCCACAGGTCCCATAGTCAGATTAGATGAAAGCTTTGACTCACACGGGCTGACAGAAGAAACCCAAGATAGGGAACAGCAGGAACTCAAAGCCCAGAAGACAAATCACTCCATTGATTGATCCAGCAGACTGATTTCCCCTGATTCCAGATACAGTTAAGGAGGATGAGGCAGCAGCATCCCCGCAGCAGTCAGAGSCATCACAGGACTCACCGCAGGACAGCCTTTGCCCACTGCTCGTGGCAGCACCGATGCAACAAGGGGAGCCCCAGGCTGCTGCCCAGCACCTCCAGCAGCTGCCCCAAGCCCCACAAACCCCGCAAAGGAGATGGGCAGCGTTGAAAGTGTGACAGACCCCTTCCAGGAAACCCTCCTCTCCCAAAGGGCTCTGGTCTCGACAGACTCAACCGGCTCTGGGCAGAAAAAAAACCGAAGTACAGACTCACTTCCAGCCCTAGGGAAAAGCAAGAAAAAAAATACTGGAGAATAAAAGAATCCTGGAATGGAAACCTATTTTAATTTCACTCTGGAACAAGGCTGTTTGAAGCCAGACCAAGGGGGAAGAAAACAAAAAAAAAAAAAAAGAAGGTGTTTAAAGAAGCTGCATAGTGTTCTGCCTGCACTCTTTAAATCCTCACAGATACATATAAATTGCAGCAAGACTAGCACCATGTCCTTGCTTGTATGGCCGTGGGTACACTGCCAGAGCTCTATTAATTAACACACCGCTGCCAGCACAGGCTCCTTGCTGGGAGCCAGGCAGCCTCTTGCAATGCCACTCGCCCTCCGTGGCTGGATCGCACCTCTGGGAACATGCCCAGGCCAGGGCTGTGCCAGCACCACGGGGCTGGGGATGTCCTGCAGAAGAGCCAGGGTCTCCAAAAGCTGCTGGGAATGAGGGCTGACCCATTGCAGGAGCTTCACAGCCTCCTTCCTGGCTTGCAGGAAGGGAGCAAACAGCTCCAGCCACCCACCCACCCACCACCTCCCAGTACTACAGCCTTTATCCCCCATCACCTCTGGTCTGAGGAAATTACTCATACAGCATTTGTCTGGATTACTCCCCTGCAGAGGCAGAGATGGGGCAGTTATTGATACATCCATTGCCTGACAAAAACAGGCTGTTTATAAGTAAGACTCATTACTCTGATTTTCTTCAAAGCACCTCCAGTAACACTTTGCCTTCACTGCAACTTCTGGTGGGTTGGACGTGTCACCAGCTTCTGGATCCACTGCAATTGTTATTACCATTCAGAACCACTTTCTTCACCCACAATTCACTAGTTCACTGATGGAGACATCTGCTCTATCCTCATCCCCTAGAAAAATCAGCACCTACACCCCTTGCCCCAGTCCCACAAGGTGAGCACCATCATCTGCCTAAGCCAACCTGGCTCGCTTTGGCTGGGAAGGGTTAGGAAGCAGGAGGACCTGTCCCAGCTTGTGGCAAAGGGGGAAGCACCCAGCACAGGGGTGATGAATAAACTCAGATTTCTCCTTTCCAGCTCACCCCAACACCCACCAACTRCTCCTTTGCTGAGCCAGCACCACACCAAGGAGGAGCAGGTGGTTCCTGGGAACGCAGTGGCCAACCTCTATGCATGCCCAGGCTGGGACCAGAGCGGCTCGGGGGAGACTCAGCCCCAAGGCAGAGCTTACAGCATAGTGACAGTTGTCCTACAATAAATAACCTGACCAGGCACACTGGCTTTACTCACCAGAAGCCATGACTTACAGACCATTTGACATAATCTGTTCTGGATATTAACCTGTAGTGCTGTTCCACCTTTTGAAAAGCCTGAACACCTCACACAAATAAATCACCCTAATAACCAGCAACTGCAAGATAGCCAGCCRAGAACATTTTGTTTTGGTGAGCAAAGAGTATTGATTGTGTATCTGTGTCCTTGAGATGAACTTGACTCTTTGACAGCAGCTGGAGCCCAAGAAAACAGGATTATCTCCCCTGCTAATCCCTCAAAGGGCAGGGGTGAGAAGCAAAGCAGTYTTATCAAACTGGACCCAGTCACAGGACTTCTCTGGTGGCTGCAGGAGCTCCATGGTCATGCCCAGGTCCTGTGAAGCAGAGGGCTGCTGCTCCCTGGCTTAGCTGCTGGGAGGGATGCTGAGCCCAGCACTGCACAACCCCCTTCCCTCCAATGCTGGGAAGTGAAGCAAAGTGGAAAACAATCCCTTTAGGTGTCTGGGAAAGCTGGAGTCCTAGAACAGCAATCCCAATCCAGATCTGACCTGTTCATGTGATTACACCCTCCTCTGAGCCCCAGCTTTTCAGACAAACCTCCGCTCTGTCTCTGCAAATTGTCTATGGATCTTCCCAGGTTGACTGTCACAGACATGGAGGAGAGGCTCAAAGCCTACCCCAGAAAAGGACGAGGACTACCAGCACTGGGACCACAGGGAGGTGATCATACCTTGTCCCCAGAGCAAGGATGCCAAAAGCAAGGTGCGTCCTGAGGGGTACCCTGGGTGACTAAGAAGCCACCTTCATTTTCTTTATTTAGCAGCTCTCCTTGAACTCTACTCCAAAGACAAGAATATACTTTTCAAAGGGGGTGAAAAAGCCCTGGAAAGCTACTGCCGGATCAGCAGGTGATCTGTGACTTCAGGCAGCAATAGCACAGGTGCATTAAAAATTTCCAACATTACCACCCCCTGGTAGAGCAGAGCATAATCAGTTCTCAGTTTTCTTTCCCACAGTTAATTAATTTCATTTTAAATGGCTGAACATGTCTCCTATCCCTGTGAGCCCTTGCAGAAAGGACACACTCATTCCCTTCCCCGGTGAAGTCACCCCCCCAGCAAGCCTGCCTTCATCTCCCCTGGTGCTCCTGCATGGAATAAAAAGCAGCCTTAATTCAACAAAGTTTCAAAATTGAATTCAGACAAGATTACTGTGACTTTGAAAAAGGAGAAGGAAGAGTGGGTCCATCTCAGGAGCTGATCCAGAGTAACTCATCCTCTTTAATTGCCCCTGTGGATTAACAGGGGAGGGGAGGTAGGCTTCACTCCTAGGGACCTGGAGAGGTTCTCCTCGAAAGGACTGAAACCTGGTTAGAGGGGGCAGCTTTCTGCCTTGGACCACAACCCTTCAGACAACATGCCCTCGCTGGAGGGCTGAAGCATCTCAGAGGGCTCAGACAGCATCACTCACACTGTTGGTGGGGAAATAATCCCATCATCGCAGCACACGTTTTGCAGTTCTCTCCAAAAGCAAGCCAGGCAAAGAAAGCTTCTGCCCTGCGGGTCCACAGCGAGGTGTGAGCTGCTGCTGCGGCTCAGCCCTGCCGGTGCCGGGCAGTCCCGATGCCCCCCAGGGACCGGTGCTGGCACAGTTCTCCGTAACTCCAAAATGATGGATGGCCTTTGTCTGGAGTCAGCAGCACATCAACTTTATGAAGGCAATAAAGCACCATTGATTTAACATTGCAAGGGATTTCCCCCTCCCTGATTTACTGCCTTTTCTTTCTGTTTGCACAGCTGACTCGAGCTGCAGAGTGTGAACGTGGGTTTCAAGAGGCAAAGTCCATCTCCATGGCACAGATTTGCCAGGGATAGAAACTTTGCCCCTTTTGCACCACGCTGGCGATGGAGCTGCCCACACAAGAATAGGTCCAAGTGGCTCAGAGGGAAAATACAGCTCGTGTCCTTCGTAAGAGCAACTTGAACTAGTGCTTGATTTTCAGGGCTTTGTGCCACTGTAACATTTATAATCAAGTAGAAGGGACACCCAGCCAGAGAAAACAAGATGAATAAAACATCCTCTCAGCCTTCCCTCCAGGCACTCCTGCTTCACATCATGCCAATACACACTATGTGCCGCCTCTGTGCTCAGCCACCAGCTCCAGGTGCATCCAGAGCCGACACAAGGGAAAGATTTTCTCTTTCTTGATGGAGGTGCTCCTGCTGCAATGCAATATCATGCATGGCTTTAGATCTGTTTGCAGTTGCTCTCCCCAAAGCAGGAGAGTTTTACTGCAAATCTGTTAGAGGAACAGGCAAGGAGCACAGCTCAGAAAGCAGGCGCTGTGCATTTGCTTGGGGATATAAAAGAAACAAAAGCCCCTCTACTCGCACCAGATGACGAGATTAAATTCTTAGTCTCCGTCTCATCTCTGACAAAGTTGTTTTAATCAAACACATCCTAACCAAGGCACGCAGGAGAGCGTGCTCACTATGGATAATGAGAAGTAAGGCGGCACAGGCAGCCGGGGAGGGATGCAGCCCCGGTACAGGGCACAGCCCACGCGTGATCCGCAGGAGCACAGCCACCCCTGCAGCCCTCCCCAGCCCCCAGACTCCCATCCCCTTAGGAGTATGTCCCAAAACACACAGCACCTGGGCACACAGCCACTGGCCAAGGCAGCGTGACAGCCAATTCCAAGATAACATAGTTTGGGGAGTGAAAGGACAGCTTTTAAGCTCTCCCAGAGACCCAAGAGACATGCTTTATACCAAAAAACAAAAAGCCACAATGGAAGCATTTTCAAAGCTAAATACTTTTACACCCTTTTGCCCTGGGGAATACTTACTGATCAGTAAATTTAACACTGCATTCTCCTGAAATTCTCTATCTTCCAGTATTTTCTTCTCTTTGACAAAGGCAACAGCGATTCCTGGAAAACTGCCTTCCCCCTGCAGACCTATCAAACCCCCCTTTCCCTTACAACTACTTACCAACTGTGCCAGCTTTCCCAAAAGAGGCAAGAGGAGGGCAACTGGGGGTCTTTCATCTGAAGAAAGATCATCCAGATCATTCCTATGGATCTTCTTGGGCAATCTTTAATTTGTGTTTAATTTTGCTGAGGCCTAATGGCTGGTCAGATTTTGGCTGAGATACAGAAAATATCTGTAAGAGTTGTACACTGGGCATAAAAAAAATTACTATCTGCTGAAAAGTCAGTTATACCCATGGCCTTAAGGACTTACCTGCCTGAGCACAATGAAGTGTTTTGTTCCCACCCAGTTACTGGTGCACAGTAATCTTGCCAGAAAAGGGTAAACATCCCCAGAAGAGGAGCAAAGTCAAACACAGCTCTTAGCTACACGGCTCACTTAAACCAGCTGACCCGCTTGGTTAAATGACACTGCCAGGCATAGCACTGATGGATGCCTGCATTTTCTCTCGCCTGGTATTGAAACAAAGGTCAGGCAACCTGCAGCTGGGGGATACATTTAAAAGACCAAAGGAGAATCAAAAGACCCTTGATTTCCTTTTTCCTCTTTTTATAAGGACATGAAGGTAAAGTGATCTTACGTTGTTGCTGGTTTTGCTATATAACCTGGGGTGCATTTCTGTCGAGCTTCACAGGACTCTTGCATCTTGTGATGCACATCTGAAGGATTTAGCTGCATTTCCAAAGCTGGACCAGAGACCCAGCTGGGGAAAACCAGCTGAGCTCCCTCAGAGCAGCTGAAACCAGCACAGATCTGGCAAGGTACATCTGTTTATTTGTTCATTTTGAGCACTGTAATATTGTGTACCCTCCTCCCACTCCCTCCCACACACACATTTGTGCATCTTCCTTTGTTAAAACCAGCCGGTGTTCCCTATCAAAGCAGTTTAACCCCCCCCTTCCCACATCCCTCATTCAGCCAGCCACAGCTTGCCAGCCCTGGGTGCTGCCTGCACCCCTCAACATYTCCCTCATTCCTGAAGAGAACAGCCCTGGAGCATCAGCTGCTCACCAGCATCTGCCTTATTTACTATTTAAATAGCCCTGCAGAGAGAAAACTTTCTCCCCCTGCTTCCCTGTTGTGAACAAGTGCTAATTGCTCAGAGATGCAATGCACACACAGAGCCACCATGTTGATATGATTGCAAAGCTGGGTAACGTCAGCATCCCAGAGACCCTCCTCCAACTCGGATGAGAGAGAAGAGGCTCAACAGTGCCGAGCAGCAGGTGCCGGAGGCAGCCGGAGCCGCTCAACCAGGTAAGGGGCACTTCAACCCTCGATTCCCGATGCCGGCTTTCCTGCTCACTTTATTGCTGTGCGACAACAAAATGCAAGTGAAGCGAGGCACTTTTCTTTGCAGAGCCTGGGGACCAGTTGCCAAATCTTTGATCTTTATGGGGGGTCAGTTGTTTGTTCGCTTCCCTGCAGAGGAATTCTTGGAAGTATGGGTCAGGCGATAGCGATGGATGTGGCAACTGCTAGAGGTGTAAACAGATGGGGTACTTCTTGCTTTGACTCTAAAGAGGATTTGCTTTCAGGGTATTTCTCTCCCCCCTCTTCCCTGAATAATCCTGAACTTTTGAGATTTACAGGTTTGTCTGTCCATCTGTGCCAAGTTTTGTGTGCTGCCACAGTTGTTTGCAATGGGGATGGTCTTCATATTGACTAAGATCATAACCTGCCTTTGGTTAGAGTTACTTTAGTTGTGGGTTAAGCCCCTTTAACCCTTAGTTTTGGAAATATTCAAACTCTATTTCCCCCCCCCCTCCTTCTTTTGCTAGGGGACCCTGGGAGTGGGGAGTAGCCGTGTCGGAAACTTCATTGTTTGTGAAATCTCAGTCAATGAAAAGAGCCTGAACTCCGACACAAAGAAAGGCACTAATTAAACACTGCAACGCTTCTGCTCCGGCATGGAAAAGCAAGCGCTGTGCAAGTGAAACAGCAGCCATCCCTCAAGTCCTCCGAGGGCTGTGAATAGCAACCAGGCACTAAGCTTCCTCTCTGCCTTCCCGGTTCCTGCCAGCCCCGAGAAGGACTCTGGCTGCAGAGAGTTGAACCAGAGCCACTTGACTTCCCCAGCAGAGAAAAGTCACAGMTCACCAGGATGCTCCCAGAGAGAAGAGTTCCTTGACTTACATAGGGAGTTAYAATTCTCTTGTTTGCTTTGTTCATGGAACCTTATGTGTCTTTAAATCTCCCCCCCACCCCAATCACTTCAAAAATCTAACTTCCCCGATGGTGGGGGACAGGAGATGCAAGTTAGATGGTCCATGCTGCCTCACAACCCACTCTTTGGAAATAACCCACTTCTAAATGAGAGAGCAGCTGCTTCTCAAACAGAAAAAAGGCTTTCCCTCCTGGGCTTTCAGTGACATCTGAGGGTAGTCTGTGACCAGCAGRCATGGGAAACAGCTCACTTTGGGATGATCTGAACAGCACCTGCAGCAATGCAGGCAACAGCTGCTACCTGGACAACAGTATGAGGTTCAACTTAACCTTCCAAGAGCAGGCAGCTGATTTCTACATTGTCCTCCCTGTGATTTACTCTGTGATCTGTGCTGTTGGGCTCACAGGCAACACTGCTGTCATCTATGTGATCCTCAAGGCCCCCAAGATGAAGACTGTGACAAACATGTTCATCCTGAACCTTGCTATAGCTGATGACTTGTTCACACTTGTCTTGCCCATTAATATTGCTGAACACCTCCTCCACTACTGGCCCTTTGGAGAAGTCCTCTGCAAGGTTATCTTGTCCATAGACCACTACAATATCTTCTCCAGCATTTATTTCCTAACAGTGATGAGCATAGACAGGTATCTGGTAGTACTGGCTACAGTCAGGTCCAAGAGGATGCCACATCGTACATACCAAGCAGCCAGGATTGTCAGTTTGTGCATCTGGATCCTAGTCACCATCATAGTTCTCCCCTTCATCATCTTTGCCAATGTCTACATAGATGACCTGGAGATCAAGAGTTGTGGTCTCAATTTCCCCAAGCCTGAAAGGTTTTGGTTCAAAGCCAGCAGGATCTATACCCTCATTCTTGGCTTTGCCATTCCAGTATCCACCATCTGCATCCTCTACACCATGATGCTCTACAAGCTAAGGAACATGCACTTGAACTCTAATGCTAAAGCCCTGGACAGAGCCAAGAAGAAAGTCACTATTATGGTCTTCATAGTCCTAGCTGTGTGTCTCTTCTGTTGGACCCCCTTCCACTTGGCCACCATTGTGGCTTTGACCACTGACTTGCCCCAGACCTCCATGGTCATCGGTATATCCTACTTCATCACCAGCCTAAGCTACGCCAATTCATGCTTGAATCCTTTCTTGTATGCTTTCCTGGATGACAGTTTTCGCAAGAGTTTCCGGAAGATGCTGGAATGCAGAACTTCTTGAACAGTGGGTTGGGGCTCACAGATCCCTTCCCTCCCATGGCTTTGCAGGGGCACCTTTGCGGACTGAAGGGGTGGCTAATGAACACACAATGTTCTTTCTTTCATTCACATGTAATGTAYGTGTCTGGTTATCATTATCATTCACATGGTTTGTCCTGCTTACTTGCGAGTCTTGCATTTTCCYCTCTCTGCACCTCCCAACTTCTCAAAGTTGCATTTCTGTATTCTTGTTTTTAAGCACACACCCTGAAGCATTAAGGACAGAAAACTTCCTTTTCAGAGGTGTACTTCTACTACATAGTGGTCCTTTATTGCCATCTGCTGTACAGCACAGACAAGCTGGAGCCCAGCTTTCAGCTTAATGTAATGCTCAGTTCTTAGTAGCTGTGTTATCTGGAGGATTGTTTCATGGAGCAGAGCTAACAAGCACTTTCAATGACATATCAATAAAATGGACAGAGGATGCAAGATGAGTATTTGGAAGAGAAGACTAACCGTTTTCATGTCCATGTATGTGCATATACGTGTTATGGCTTTGATTTTTGAGGGATGTCTATTTTCCGCCCCAAATTCCCTCTTTCCTGAACTGTTAACACGAGTTAACTTTAAACCAAAAGAAAGATTTGGGTCTCAAAAATAGTGTTAAACAACACACCATACAAATACTATGGCAACTGTGGGAATTTGTGTTAGAAATTATTTTTAACTAATTGCTCCTGTTAAGTGTCAAATATATATTTATTTAAGAGCAACTAATGAAATAAACATCATGGGAAAAAAAAAGAGACTGGTCCTTCTTTCGCCAGAGAAAACTTATGCTACTTGTCCCATGTCTTCACTATATATATTGCATTTTACCTACTGTCAAATAAAATAATTGTAGATTTATAACAAAATTAAGGTGTTTTGTAAGCCACAAGAAAAACCTTAACAAGCACTGCAGATAAAACTCCTTCTTTAACAGGTAAATAGTAAAGCAAAGTACTTCAACAGAACCCCAGCCTGAGAGGAAGAATCTGGAAATCAGAAATGCAGTACTGAAAGATTCAAGAACTACCATAAACTTGTTGAAAGCCCATCCTCCCTCTCCCTCACCGACAGACAGTGGGATGAGCACACCACATCTTCCAGCTTTCAGAGTCATGGAAAAGTCTCACCCCCACCATCCACCTGTGGAGGTGAGCAGGGCTCGTTGCCACATTCAGTCCTTAGTAGCGATCTACCACAGCCAGGATAGTGCACATGCCACAGCTCCCTTATTTTGGCTCTATATTAGCCACCAAAGCACCTTGTTAAATGCGAGTGGACTTTTTTCATCAAAGCAATGCCAGACACTACCTCCCCTCATCACCTCTGCAAAAACCAAACTGCTCCCAGCCCTTGTCCTAGAGGGTGATGCCCAGTTGAATACAGCAGTAAGCTGTCTTGTAGGGCTGTGGTAAGTGGGAGGTCTGCGAAAAGCTTATTCTCACACCCTTTAATCCCTGTAGGCTGTATATATTACTGGTTTAAGGGAGGCTGTCTCAGTATTTTCCTCTCCAGCTTTCCCCAGATCCACAAGCACCACGCTGGGCTCTTACCTCTCCAAACTCCACCAGGAAAGTACAGGACAGGTAAAACAAAAGAAGATGGGCTAGAGRGAGGACTAGAGACCAGCTATAGTGCACATACCAGAGCCCATCCAGGGTCTATCCGGAAAATGGGGCTGGAGACAAGGCTGCAACATGAGTCCAAGGTCCATCCAGGAGGTAGGGCTGGAAACAGGTATCCCTCCAAAAAGCAGGGAGAGTGGCTGTAGGGCTCCGCTTAAATGGGCTCCTGGAGCGATGGGCGAGGGTGTGGGTGGAGGCCCCAGGTGAGGCCACTCAGGGCAGTTCAGTCCTATCATTGCTCTCAGGGCTCTGACACCAAAATTAACAACCTTCAATACATCATGATGGCAATTTCATTTTTCCCTTTTAGAAAACTGAAAGAGATTTGTGAATACAAGATCACTTGTGTTGCCTTCTCCATATTAAAGGTGTTAACTTTGGAAGAACGATGAAGGAGAACACATTCTTCCTGGTGAAACTTCTCCAGGAACTTTTTTTTTATACCAGCTGTAACATTAACTTGCTGTAAAGATCAAGACCTGAACCCCTTGCCTCAGCCAGGGGAGGAACAGACCATAGCGGTGGGTCCTTAATGCCGCAATCTTAAACCCCCCCAGACTTAGCGCCCACAAGGTTCGCAGAGCCAAGTTTCATGGCTCATCTCTATTTTGCATTAGCTGCACCTTGCAACTATCAGCAAACACAAGGTTTTTTCAAAACCCAGTCCTGACAGTGTGCGTGTGTGTTGGCACGTGCAGGTGTGTGGGGTGATCACTTAGCAAGCCCCAGTCACAAGAGGAGGAACAGGGAGGCACCTGGAGAAGAGATCAGCTCCACTTAGAAGGTGCTGATGATTCTCAAGAGGTATCAAATGACTCAAAGAATTTGAAGAAGAGGGGGAAGACCTGACAGATGGAGGACTGGGGACCATATAGGCAGCCAATTCTGGAAGGACAGCTGGGTGCTGTGGTCCTGACCGACCTTCGTGGGGAAGGAGGCAGGTGCCATCAGCAGACGAGGGAGTGCAGGCAGGCATCACGGGCACCCACTGCTTTAGCACGGTTGCCACCTACTGGTGATGGGCTCCCCAGGTGGAAAAACCTCTCTGAATGCAGAAAACTGACTCAAATGGTGCCACCTCACACACAAATTGTCTAGTTAGCTGCAATGCCACTGTTCATTGGCGTTAGGGCTGTAAGAAAGGCAATATATTTTATTAGGTGGAAAACTTAATGTATTTCCTTAGGTGGAAAGGACCTTTCGAGTGTAAGTCACCCACTTTCAGACCTGACAGTGTCATTGCTGGAGCTTTTCCCCACTTTGAATCAAATGTCATGATTGTCACAGAATCGCAGAGTGGCTGAGGTTGGAGGCACCTCTGGAGATCGCCCAGTCCAACCCCCCTGCTCAAGCAGGGTCACCTACAGCAGGTTGCCCAGGGCCATGTCCACTTGGGTTTGAATGTCTCCAAGGATGGAGATGCCAAAACATCTTTGGGCCACCTGTTCCAGTACTTCACCACTCTCACAGTAAAAGTTTTTTCCTATGTTTAAATGGAATTTCCCATATTTCAGTTTGTGCCTCCTGTCCTGCCACTTGACACCACTGAGAAGAGTCTGGCTCCCTCTTCTCTGCACCCTCCATCAGGCATTCACAGACATTGCTCAGATCCCCCCGAGCCCTCTCTCCCCAAGGATGAGCAGCCCCATCTCTCAGCATCTCCTCTTACGACAGCATCCTGCCTGCCTCTGTGCTTTTCTCTATGTAAAATGCTTAAGACGGGAGTGTCGGCTCCTCTTTGCTCTCATGGGCTGCAAGGCTACAAGGGGAGAAGGGGCTTGCTCTGGCCAAGGTCTCCTCCCATGCTTAGGAGAGGCTCTGGCTCCCATCGGTGCACCGAGCTGGCCGGTGTGCCGGCCGGCGGAGCATCCAGCGGGGCTCTGTGTTTCATCCCGGCGGCACTAAGCGGCACTCTCTGCTTTCAGCTCCGCATCACTGGATCTCCTGCAGCACTGCTCAGCCTCGCACGCAGGCTGGTACCGTGCTTCTGCGGGGAAGGCTGCAAACTCAGGCTGTCCATGCCCGGGCAGACCCTCTGAGCACGGCACCCGGGGCCAGACTGCTACGGCTGTTTCTGGGAGAGCAGAAACCACTTTCAAGGAGACACTTGCCCACTCGTTGCACAAGTTTACCCCAGGGAAAACCTGCACGCCCACTCATTCGTTTGAATTCCATCAGGCTGCTGGGGCTGGCTTGCTGCGGATCACACCAGCCCACATTAGCCACAAATTGAAGGCTGGAAGTGGGGAAATAAATCCCCTTAACAATTCACTGAAAAAATCCCCTTCTAAACCAAGCATCCCTTCCAGGGCCTGCAGGGTCGCAGGAGGCTGAATCAGTGACCTGCATGGCTCCCTCCCGTCCTAACCCCCTTCCCAGCCAGCTGTGCATCGAGTGGGGAAGCCAGCTCAGCCCCGAAGCCAGTGAAATTTCCTTCTGGGACAGTCTGGTATGTCTTAATGAGTGCAAAGGTGCTGGGTAACCTGGCAGCTCCCTGGTTACAGCAGGAACTGAAGGTTTTCCACTTGCTCCTGCTCACTGCAGCAGCATGGAGGAAGGCAGCAGGCTCCTGCCTGCCTCCTCTCCGGGAAGGACATCGCCTTCCCCGCTCCGGCTGCACCCACGAAGGCAGACAGCCCTGGAGGACTCTGCTTCATCATCCCTGGGAGAGGGAGAAGAAGCCATTTTCCACCCCAGAAACAGGAATTAGGGCTCATACAGGGCTCATATTCCCACCACAGGCTTTAAATGCAGGCATCTGAGATAAGAGGCGGGGATCGGAAATTACTATTGCTTTTTAAGTCTTCGTGCTGCAGCAAGTAATAATGGCTGTTTCAATCAATTGTCCTCATCCGAGCTGTGCTGTAGCTTGTTCCCCCGCGAAGCCGTAATCCCCTGGTACTTATGCAGTCTCGCACTGTCTCCTACTGCTGGTCACGATTTCGGGTGAGAAAAGAAATAATACCCCACTGAGGGATGAAGGCCCAGCTCTCAGAAGCATCTTTAAATGGGAAAAAAAAAGGAGAGATTAAAAATGGATGAGCAAAAACTTGGAATATAGAAGATATGAAGTAGAAGCATCTCTAGAGGATACCGTTAAAAGCAATCCAAGAGAGAGAATTTGTCCCTTTTCTGTACAGCCTGACTTATCCGTAGCACTCGCCTTGTCGCCTGCGGGATGCTGGGAGCCCCAGGGTGTCCTGTGCTAATGTGCCACTGACGCTCCCACTGCAAACCCAAGGAAACGATGACCGTCTGGCTTTACTGCTAGTTCTGGGAGAAACGAGCCCCGTTTAGTGCCTTCAGAGGGTCTCAGCACCTCAAGGTTTGACATTCCCACCTGCTGCTGAAGAGAAGGGGACTCCCCAGGCTGGGGTCCCTTTCACGGTGAGTCAGGAGGTCATCTGAGGATCCTCTCTGGGCCACGGGGACCCAGCACTGGCACCTCCCTGTCCCATGCCTGGGGCAGACCGTGTTGGGTCTTACCCCGTCTACACCACCACTGCAGCCGAGGCTGTGCCCAGAGCTGGTTTTGGGATGATAAACCCTTGATCCAGGGCAGCTCTGAGGCCTCCAGAGGAGCTCCACACTTGCTGTCATCATGGAGTGACAGGACACCAGGCACCCTCCAAAAAAAAAAAGCTTTCCAAAGAAACCCCTCTTGAAAAGCCACATGCCACATTGCCGCATTTCTCTTCCCCCACCTCCCTTTTGCTGGAAGGGAGGAAGAGGAGTTAATTTAAAGGCAAACGCCAATAACAGTGACAGTAAATATTGCCAAGAGTTTCTCGTTGGCATTTGTTTTTTGTAAGTGAAGATGCAGAGGGAAAGATCAAAGCTGTCTGAATAGCTTTTAATTACGAGCTTCAATTGCTCTATTTTCTCTCAGAAAAGTATCACAATTATCCAACAAAGCTGTTTGAGTGGAATCAGACACTAGCCTGAAGCTTCAAGAGCTGTTTAGTGGCTATTTTCCATTTTTAAAAAATTCATATTTGATGTCTAGATAAAAAACAGGCACTCCCATAAGTGCTTACAGCCAAGTCCGGTGCTCACTGGATAAACAGAGAGAGGCTGGAAAGCTTTTCCCGGGAGGAGGTGAGCAGCCCGGGCTGCACCGAAGGCTGATGGTGGCTCTGCTAAAGCACCCCACCGCAGTGTCCCCTCGCTGGGCATGGGGGGGGCTCTGGGTGCTGCCGCCCACATCCCACCTGGGAAGGGGGAATTCCCAGAGAGGGGAAAATAAACTATAGTTTGGGAGTAAGACCTTTGACAGCAGGCAACTGTCCCCATTTTCAGTTTTCCTGAGATGTAATTTCTGTCTCTGTCTTTCACCAGGACTTCTGTATGTCTCCGTCATCTCCCCTTGCTCCGCCGCTTCCCCTGCACAGCTCATGCCTGAAGAACAAGATACCTCGGGAGTTTCTAAGGTCCAAACCATCCACTGTACAAAACTCAATAAGGCAGCTGAATAAGGAAAGCAGAGAAATAAGGATTCAGTTTCATAAACTTAACCCTCAAATGAGATCAGAGGCTGGTAATTAATAAAGTCAGATTTCAACGCAATGAAAAACCTCCCCTGAGACTCAGCCTGCTGCTGCTTGGTATTGATGGAAATACTACGAATGTAATTACATTTCTCTCAGCCATGCAATGGAGACAGCAGGCTCCTCTGTGCCATGGGCTGCTCTCGGCCGAGCTTCTTCCTTCCAAGCTGATCATAAGCCAGGGAGATGAGGCTGACAGCCACTGTTTCACGGTGGATGGGACAGGTCAGAGCAGGGCAGCTCATCGTACACCATCCTGGCGGACAGCCCCAAGGCAGAAGGGCTCAGTGGCATCACTAACATACACTCATCAAAAGACAAGAGGCAGTTTTCCAGCCGAGCACATTCAAACTAAACCCCAGTGCAGATGCCAAAGCAAACTGCAGGGAGAGCAGCCCTGGTCTGCTTTCCATACCCACCTCTGAGCCGCTGCAGGAGTGCAGGGAGCAAGGATAAACACCGGCACCAGAGGTTGGGCTCTTTTTCTGCTCTTTTACACTTAATCCCTGGAGGCAAGTGATTATCTCCAGGAATTTTCTCTGTGGTTAAGCAAATCAAGAGCAGTGCAAGGCTGAGATGAGGGAAAGTCCAAAATATGTGAACAAATGACCTGTGCATGCGGAGAAGTTGCTATTAATGCCTAACGTTGAACAAACATTAAATAGCCAAATCACAACACGGGATTTGTTTCACACAGAGGAAATCAAGCCGAAAAGCCATTAATCTTGATTTCATATTGACTGCATAGCTTGTGTTTTTATTCCCCATCACTGAATGAATCAGCATGGCATGAGCTTTTTGGAGCACTCGCTGTACATGGCAGACTGAAAACACGCAGAGAAATCAATGGTTATAGAATGGACACAGCCAGTTGAAGCTTTGTCTGGTCTCCTCTCTGTGGCCAGGAGAAAGGTGATCTGATGCAACCAAAAACCAGACTGTGGGAAGATGTTAATTCTGTCAGTGGTTTCCTTGGAAAAAATCAAGTTTCCTGCTTGGTTTCTTGCAGATTCATCCTTCACTATGCTGAAAATCTGCTATTTGGCAGGGCTGGTGCTGCTCAGCTCTTGGCTCCAGCCCATCCTGCCTGGCTGCAGGCCCGGAGGGGAGGGAGGCGGCGGATGCTCCCCCTGACCACTGCAGGCAGGCAGGAGGTCTCCATCCGCACAGGAGCTACATCCCCTTGCAGCAATAACGTATACTGGAGGAAAAATACCTTGTGCTGCAAGAGTGGGCTGATTGCATAGGTTACGAGACCTCCCAGTAATAGCTGCCTACATGGGCTCTGCAGGTGGGATTTCCCACCCAGCACCTATATACTGCAAAAGGCACGAGGATTTGAGAGCAAAGCAGGAGCAAGAGGCAAGGACATTTATAACACCATGCTATACGGACCCACAAATGATCCAACCTGCTCATTACTCAGGAAGATCCCAAGTGATGCCACGTGCCAGCACAGAGCAACAGGGTTTGCTCCTGGAGGCCCTTCCAGTAGCTTAACCATGGGAGGACCAAATTCCTAAGAATCTGAACGTGAAAGATGTTCGCCAGGGGGGTGAAGGTGATCCCAGCTGGTGTTGGGTATTATCGTGCACTTTCTACCCCAGGGAGAGTTTAGCGAGTTTTTGGGTTGGTGAAGCAGAAACCTTGTGTGTAGTAGGAGAGGCAGCAGGTGGGGGCAAGGGCTGTCTGTGTCCCCCAGCACTGCAGAGAGCCAGCGTCGCTCCTCTACTGCAGACAGCTGGGATTTCACTGCATTAAGGGAGAGAGAGAGAGCAAAGTCGGTTTACATGGTTGATTAGCATCATCGTTGCCAAGATACATAACCATGTTGCTCTATTGATTGATTATTTCATTCTGTCATGCAATTTATCCAGGCTTCAGAGAAAAAAGGAACAAAGGGAGTTCGTGAGCCATGGGGCTCTTTGACCCCACATGCACCCACCCCAATAGCAGTCCCTTTGCTTGAAAAAATCCTAAAATTCCTTCTTTCAAAATGAGTTATGGCCTTAACACATCCGTTATCACGTGTTTTGAGCAAAGGTGGCATGTAGCCCCAATCTAAATGGGCAAGAGGGCAGGTGCATGCAGCCACTGTGGGCCACTCAAAATAGACGTGCATCAGCTCAGCCATGGCAAGGAGGGACTACAGATCCTGTCACATCACATCCCCATCCCCCAAAAAACCCTATGCCAAACACCCATTGGCATCACACAGCATATGCTCTGCTTTCTTATAGTCCATCTCTGTCTCCCATGCAGCACCATGACTCTTGGGTTACGGGCTGATGCTGAAGCCTCAGGTCCACCTTCCATTTTCTCTCCCTTCTTCCAGCCTCACCACCTCACAAGCCTTTTTCACCACAAAGCTGAGACACTTTTCCCTCCTGCAACCCTCCATCCCTCCTATCTCAGCTGCGTGGTTCTCCTCAACCCAGGAGAAGGCCAGGGAGTAAGAACTGGTCCTTCAGACAGCCCTGGGCAGGGCTTGGGAGGTGAAGATCAGGGATGTGAATTACCAGCTGATTCTGCAAAGTCACAGTGATGAAGCTCTGCCACCACAGAGATTCACATGGAAACACGGCGTGAAGCCATGAATGCACAATCAGGGCTACAGCTCAGGATCTGTCCAAAGGAGGTTCTCCTTGTTGAAGGAAGGAGAAACTTGTTTATGCATAAATATCCACAAAAATAGCTGATGGAAAGCACAGGGAAATGAGTAGGAAAGCAAACTGGATTTTTTCTGGCAGAGCCCGCTTTGCTGCCAGTCTAAGAGTCCCTCTTCTCAGCAGGTAGCAAAGGCTGCACCAGCACCAGCTGCTTCTGGAGATCCTTTTCATTTAAACAAAGAGGCTGTAACTATGGAGAGCACCCACTTTCCCTATAAAGCATTGCAGGGTGAGAAGCATCCCCCTCCAGGCACACATTATCCTACCCAGCAATTATATTCCAAAGTACGCAGAGAGAAATCAGAGCCAGCTACAGCTCTTTAAGGAGTTAACAAATCTTCCTCTGGGGGAAGAAAAAAAAAAAAGAGGAAGGAAAAAAAAAGACATATTTACAGTATAGCTCCTCATGAAAACACCTTGGAAAAATAGACATGGCAACTGCTCAGCCTCAGATAGTGTCTTCCTCAGGGCAAGTCCCGAGCTGCAGAGCAATGGGCACCATGTGGGGTAAATGCAGTTTTTGTCTTTCTGCAGTCGGGGTTCCTTCCACCTGCTAAAATTGTGTTCAGCACTGGGGGCCAGGCTCAGCGGGGGACAGAGGAATTCGGAGCGGGTGAAAGGCTTTGTGGCTTCTATGGGCAGTGGGCGTGAGGAGGGTGATTTCAACTGAATACTCTCCCAAACCAACTAACCTCAGTCTGACCCATAGCTCGGTAAAGGATAACTCAGCACCTCCCTGGGTAAGTTCTTCCCATGGCATAAAACCATCCAAACTTCACCGAGGGTGCAAATTCTGCACCTTATTTCTGCTTTTAGAAATTGTGATTCGTGTTGGGGGAAAGCTGTTGGCTGAACAGCCCAGGCTGGGGGAGAAAAAGGGAGATGCGGCACCGGCAGAGCAAAGCACCCTTCAAAAGCCAGAGCTTTGCTCAGATGTGCTAGTGCCGTGAGCCAAGGAGCTCCCTGGGGGAGAGCTCAGCCCCCAGCTCATCCATTCCTCAGCCTTCCCAGCAGTTGACTCCAGCCAGCAGCAGCAGGAAGAACACTTAGTACATTAATAAATCCCATAATACTGAATAAAGCACTTTGGTTTATGGTTTTGCTATAAGAACTCACCCCTGGGTACTTATAATTAACTGAACTAGAAAAGAAATAAAGATTTCAATTTTTTCCCACCAATTTTCTCTTTTTTTTTTTTTTTAAAGAAGAAAATCACCACTGCTAATAAAAAACCCTCTTCTTATATTTACCTGCCTGGGTAGGAATATTGATCTCTGTGCAGAGAGAAGGCACTTTCCTTTTTGCACATCTCACTGGCTAATCCATCCTTCCTGGCCACAGAATATAGCTTTGGCTTTATTTTCAGAGCAGGTCTGTAATTCATTGTTCTCCATGATCACGCCTAACCCCATAACTCCTGGGAAGCGTCTGGGGAGTAAGCGGGAAGAGCTCGTTTTAGTCCAACATCAGACTTCACYTCTAACAGCAGGCAGCTGCCGGCATCGCTGCCCTGCCCGCACGTGAGAGCTGCCTGTTGCGAGACCCAGAGCAGCTGCAGCGGCTGGCAGGGTGCAGGCAGCTCATGCTCATCTCCAGTTGCCGATTTTCCAGCATTTTCACATCTTCTGTTCCCAGGTTCCCTGCAGACAAAGTTGCCTGCATAACAAAAGTTCCCACTGACCTCAATAAAAAGGGATGGGATGCTTCGGTGCTATTGCACGTGCTCAGCAGTGGGTTTGGCTGGAAAAACAAGCCCACGTGCAAAGACCCCGGCAGCGCCGGGGTTGAAACAACCCCCTGATCCACGCAGCTAAATCTCTCAGACTCCACATCGTTCAAAGTACAGGGGTTTTTATTTTCCTTTATTAAAGCACACAAGGAGCCACCTAGGAAATTGTCATTTACACTGTGGTAATTGTAAAATCATACCAACACAACCATTTCAGAAGAGAATTAAAGAGCATGCGCTTCGGCCAGCCAGCCGATCGCAAGCCTTTAACTCCATAGGCACAGTACAATAAAGCTTTTACTTTCAGGTTTTTGTTGCTCTTCTTATAACAAACTCCACTGAGCATTGAACAGAATGCCTAAACACATTCACTGCAAGGGCCACAGAATTACCCAAAAAGCTTAGTAAACGCACATTTATTGAATACTTGATTATGTAAGATCATTGCAGCATAGTCATTATAACAAAATCTGTATTAAAAAAATGCCAAACACTGGTATATTTTTCAGAGGACGTAAATCTATTTAAAAACCCAACCAAGAACTATAAAGGGAGGGTGGCTGTTCCTTAGCCAGCCACTAATGAACGCTCTCCTGCTCCCTAACAGCACTGCAAGAAAAGCCTGGCAGTCGCTTCCCAGCTTCATGTACAACCGTACCCAGCACCCCGTCAGACCGTACAACAGATGATGGGCTGAGAAGACTCAAGGTTGCTCACTGACCAAGGCTGTTATTGTATCCACAAACACAACAGCCCACCAAACTCATTTTTTCAAGGGCATGGATAGAGCCTGCCAGCAGTGCGGTTCTCAGGGAGTTGTTCTTGGCATGCTTGGGGGCTGTATGAGATTTCCTAGTGAGTGCTTGGGGATAAACATCCATTGCAAAGTGCTTAAAGTGCCCAGATTTCCTCCTCCCCCTACATTATTCAGGGGAAGCGCTAATTGCAAAGTTTGCTCTGGTATCCCTCCAGATTCCCAATCAAATGCTAATCAGCATGAAAATCCTCCCAGCTTGAGCAGTTTACAAGGGATCTGGGTCCTATATGTGGGACACTGGAATTGCAGCTATATTTTAAGCCCAACCATAAGGGAAACATTCTATGTACAAATATAACATTGGATTCTTTTATACAGCATATATAAAGCATATGACAGCATTAAAATATTGGCAAATCAATACATTAAAAATACAGAATCTCATAGACCAGAGCACAAGAAATATATTCACATGAAATCTGTACAGTCCGGACGACGCTGCCGGTTCTCGTGTTGAAGCTGACCTCCCATCTCCAAAGGGAGGTCGTGGCTTTGCTTCCCCATCAGCACCACTGCCCACCACTGCCCAGATTTCCCTGGGGTTTTGTGCTACAGGGAGAAATCAAGTCTGCTGTCCCTGCCAGCACGGAGGGCACTCAGTGGTTAAACTCTTCGGGAATGCTTTCGTTATCACATGAAATAACAGGGCATTTCATGTTACACAAAGCTCTGGCCTACTGGGAGAGGAAAATCAATCTACGGTTGGCAGGAGGGGTGGTACCTCAGCAGCATTTCCCAAGTGCTCTCAGCTTCATGGATCTCATTTCATTAAAAAATAAACCACCTTTTGTATGGTTTGTGCACCGCTTATCTCATGTGGAGCAGGTGGGACTGTTTTAGGCTGCCCCTCCTACCAGAAATGTCCATGTCTTCTGGAGGAGCTGCTGTTCTGACTTCTCCAAAATGGCTTTCCCCTATACATAAATATATGTATACATAGGCCACTTCATTCCTTCCTCCTCTCACTGAGGAAGATCCCCAAGGCATGCTTGGCAAGATGAAATCCTACGTTATAGCTGTAGCTATAGCACTAGAGAGATGTGTATATACAGACACATTCTGCCCATTATTACAATGGAAATACAGGGTTAAAAAAAAAAGCAATAGCAGCATGTAAACAAGGATTTGTGTTCATTTCAGCTGTCTTTTCTTCCTCCTCTTCTGAGCTATGTTCATCAGTTTTGACAGTCCCTTCTTGCCACCCTGCTCCCTTCTCGAGGCGAAGGGTTTTACTGCAGACCCCGTCCGCCGGAGCTGACATCGTCCTCCCCAGGCTCCTAGCCCCGGCTGCCTGGCTCGGGGCAGTCTGAATTTCCCTTTCCACCAGCTCCCTCCTCTCCCTCCCCTTTGCGATGACTCATCCTGGAGATGATCTTGGGTTTTTCCTCTGACAGCTGCTGCCCACTTTGGCTTCAGCAAAGTCTAATTTCAGAGCGATACCGCAGGAATAAAACCCGCACCCGAGCACCTGGTGAGCCACATGAGCTGTTAGCGCCTTAAACAACTCAGGGAGGAAAAAAGAAACAGAATAGTTTGCATTTTGTCTGTCTCCCAGCAGCAAAAGTGTAAGTCCCAGGAGCAATGCCTGTTTTAAACCCTTAATTCCCAAATTCTCAATAATGTTGCAAACCACCAGGGTTTTGCAGGAATCAAAGATCTGATTTCAAACACGTTCCTTAGCGCAGGGTGCACTGGAATTAAAAACGCATCAAATGGGCTCACTTTTTCTGCATGCTCTTGCAGTATCCAGTTTTCCCAACCCCCAAAATTGTCTCCTCGGTTTCTCGCCTCCCAGTTTTGAGGTCCTGCTAAAGAGCCGTTATCTGAGTTAGCTCTGACGTGGGGGTGGTTGGACTCTGCTGGGCGACAGCCACCATGGGAATTTCCATGCCTAGTCAGGCCGGATTGTTAGTCCCCTCCGAGTTCTTGCAGGCATAGGCCACATCCTTGGCGATGCTGCACATCCTGTTGGACATCTGGAGCTCGGTCCTGAAGGCGGTGGGAAAGCAGAACTTCTTGAAGCACGCCTTGAAGTTCTCATCTAAGAAGGCATAGAGCACAGGGTTCAGGCTGCTGTTGGCRTACCCCAGCGCAGTGCAGAAGCAGGAGATGGCCAGTTCGAGCTCGCTTTCTGCCTTGGCACCCAAGCACTGAACCAGCACGAAAATCTGGATGGGAGTCCAGCAAATGATGAAGACTGCCACCACCACCAGGACCATTCGGGTGATGCGCCTCAGGTTTCGGTCCTTCTCCTTGGAGCCTGAGAGGACGCGGACATTCTTGAGTCGTCTGATCATGAGACTGTAGCAAATGGTGATGATCAACACAGGGATCATAAAGGAGAAGAGAAAGACACAGATGCCAAACACTGGATCCCAGTAATCCACGGGTGAAGGGAGTTTAATTAGACAATCAATTTCTGCACATCAAAAAATAAGAAGGAAGGGAAGATCAGCAAACCCATATCRAGAAGAAAAGCATTTGCACATTCAGCTTAGTTTAGGCATGTTTAACACTAGAAAAGCAGCAGCAGTGATGCAGAGAGGCAAGAGCAGAAAGGAAAGAGTTAAGATGGCTTTACAGCAGAGAGCTCACCACACTGATGAAACCGGTACCCCTCTCCAATAGCTCCCCAAGCCCATGGGCTCTCCTGGCCACCAACCCCTCCCACCCATTGGATGCATTTTTACTGACCGTTGTTTTCGTTCTCTGCAGACCCCATCACCATTGCTGGGATGCCAAAGACAGAAGCCAGCGCCCAGATGCAGACATTCACCACTTTGGCCTTGTGGGGAGTGCGGATGTCTAGTGCTTTGATAGGGTGGCAGATAGCAATGTAGCGGTCCACGCTCATCATCGTCAGGGTGAAGGTGCTTGTGAACATGTTGTAGTAGTCTATAGAGATGGCAATCTTACAGAGGACATTGCCAAAGGGCCAAAAGCCCAGGAATGTGTCTGTACCCTGGAAGGGTAAGGTCATCAGACACAAGGTATCAGCCAGAGCGAGGTTAAAGATGTAAATGTTGGTTGCTGTCTTCATCTTGGTGAATCTGAAATGTAGGAATGAGCAATRGTTAGAGCTCCACCTGACCATGATGGACAAGACGCTGAAGTCTACTGAAGAGGGTATTCTGCCACTTTAGGAAGGAGATGCTGTATTTTTCTTACGTAACAAGAGATTGAACACCACCCTTTCCTTTCTACCTCCCATGTGCTTATCGACACACAGCTCAACCCAGCTCCTACAACAATACAAATGGTGCCTTCACAATCAGTTTCATGGGCAGGAGAAGCTTATTCCCTTAGACAGCAAGTGAGGACCATGAAAGCCTGAGGCTGTCAAGTCAGACCATGCTTTTTGAAAAATGACTTCAGTAAGGCTAATCTAGGATTTCATCACATATGGCTTCATTATTATAAATATTGGTGAGAGCTTTATCCCATAAGCTGATTTGAAAGGCATCATATGGTCCAGGGGTAAGTTGATTAGCCATTTTGTATGGGCTCGTAGCCAAAGACTATGGCTAATGTGAGCTATCAAATCAGAATGGGCAACACGGCCAGCCCTGGCCTGCGGCAGCTGAAAACTGGTGAGGAATGAGGTTTGTATCAGAAATCAAAATGTCACAATGGATCTTTCTGAAGAAGGGTAGTTTGCAGATAAAGTCACGAGTCAACTCTACTTCAAAGGGTTTTTGTCATTTCTATATTACTTTTATCACATGAACTGACTGCCCCAAAAGAAGATTCACCTTGCTCTATTGGTAATCATCTCCTTTTTACACATGGGAAATGATGCAAAGAAAGATGTGATCACCTACCCAAGGATACATGCAGAGTCTGCAGAAATGGAAACTCAATAATGACTCTGTGACTGAATCTAACATTTCAGCTCCAGGACGTTCCTCTCACGGACAAAATAAGGGCTCAAACAGCTATAATTTTAAAACTACAGCTCATCTATCGTTTACTACACTAATGGCCGTTGCCAGAAATGGCAGACAATGATGTGTGTTATTAATGGAGGGCAAGTTCATTTGAGGGTAACACTTAAACCCATAAACCACTGCATTATTTGCAGTTTGATGTGTGTTGGAATATTATGGAGTCTGATTTGACCTAAATAGCTCTTTTTATCAAATTGATTCAGAACAGCAAACCCACAACTCATTCCTCAGCACCATACATCCCCCCCCCCGGCCCCAATGGTCTGAGCTTTGGCTCTTTATAGATTATTGAACGCTTGGAGGAACATTATCACTGCCACGGTCTGAACTCTGCTGAGACACATGGTGACATAGCCAGGTTTGCAAGAATAACAGCCAGGGGATCCACAATCCAGAATATAAAGTCTGGTTTTTTTTACCCCTCTTAGAGCTCTAAGCTGTGTTTGTATTAGAAGTCAGATGTTTGAAAGCAGCTTCAGAACACAAGAACAAACAATCCTACATTTGACCTTGAAAGCCAAGGGAAGCTTTTGGAGCCGGTGAACATTGATGGAAGCACTTGAGGTCCCCACATAAGCCCGAGTCAGGCTCCTCCTGGCCCAGAAATCACAGCAGCCGAGCAAGACAGTGGGTTCTTAGAAGGCCAGCCCAGATCAGATAAATTTATATAACCAAAAGCAGTAGAGGAAAAATACAAGTGTCTTTCCTACCGTGAGGGGATGAAGAAGCTGTGAACCCCAGACCAGCAGCATCTCAGTGTGGGCAAGTTTTGGKTTTTTTTTGTTTGAATTCTTGCAGTTGGCATAAATGGGGCAATGCACACAGGGAGCATGGGTGCACGGATTCAGACACTTTTCCCTCTAGGTCAGCAGGAGGGGTTATTAAAATTAAGAAATTAAATCACTGTTCTTTATCAGCCCACACAAAAATAAGTATTGCCAGCTTAGGCTTCAGGAAATTATTCAGTCACCTAAGACTGTGTCAACAAAGATCTCCTGGGAGCCGTAGTCTTCCTCTGTATACCACAGACCTGGCTGGGCTCACCCAAGCTTCCCAAAGGCCAAACTTGTTCCAGTCCATCCTTCCAGGAGGACTGGACTTGGAGGCAATTCATCAACACRCCTCTGACCCTGACTGCTTTTGCTGATGTTATAACTAGAGGGAATAACAACTGCATTTTTGAACCATGATGGGCAACTTCACCACTGTGAAACAGAAAAAATTAAAGGGTGTTGTTTTTTCTTTTTTTTTAACCAGGGGGAGAAATAAGCAGCGATCCACCCACCTCTACCACCCATCCAGCATCCACGGGGGACAACGTTGCCTCCATACACACCCCTGTGTCCCCAGCACAGTGAGAAGTTTGGGGCATCTCAGCTAACCCTGAGCTTGGGGTGTGCAGATTACAAACCTTCAGCTGCCTCTTGCTGCCCTCCACCCCCCAGGGGACCTCACTGGTCCCTCTCCTCCAAGACACTTCTCAGCAAGAATTCAGAGTCCAGGTGCAATTGCTCAGCCCAGCCCTGCAAAATCCACTCTCCCCCAATGCACAGATCCCTCTCCACTGCCCCTTTCCTCACTCCCTCCGAGGTGACGGCAGAGCTGCCTTCCCTCACTCCCTCCAACGTAGGGACATGTCGGGGCAGCTGGCCCACCGCTTACCTCCTTCAATCCACCTTCAAGTGGATTTTAAGGCGGATTTTGTGCTCTTGAAAGGTGGGGAAATTAATTTACACCTAATTAATTACTTCTAGCTCCACTTTCTCTGCACACTGAGAGCCAACAGGCATTATCCCAACCAACCAGTGTTCCCAAACATTTCCAGAATGTTCAGTACAAACAAAAATCAATTAATCACTTCTCTGTGGATTAACCTCTTTTTCTTTTCTTCCGGGAACTGAGAGTGTTCTTTTTCTTAATCTGCACAAAGACAAATTAAACTCTCAGGCTTTAGGAGGCACCTAAGGTCCCCCCCACRGCACAGCTCCGATGCTGATAAGCCTGTGGCCTCCATGGAGGACATTAGCTCCCCACTGAGCCACTTTCTTGCACTCGGTCACGGAAGCAATTTCCTAATGGAGCATCTCCCACAGGGCGGTTCTCAGCTCTCCATCCAGCTCCACCTTTGTCACAAAAGTAAATGCTTTGCTCTGCTCTCTGTTCTCCCGGCTGCTGAAGCCTAAGAGGAAAAACATCTGGATATCAGCTCAGCACTCAGCTTCCCCCTCCTTTTTGCTAAGTGGACCTCAAGCAGCATTACCTGGAACAAAGCTGTGCTTCAGCAAGGGGAACCCACAGTTCGGGAGAGGAGGAGATGGGTAGGAAACAGCTCTTCCGCATACTGGGCTTTGAGGTCCTGTTTTTCCACAAGGACGGATTCTATCCCTGGCCGAGCCTCAGGGTGAGCTGCAAACCTGTTGTTTTAGCATCACTCCCTCCTTTCCACCCAGCCACTGCAAGGCTGCAGGGCAGCAAGCAGCTCCAGATGCCCCAGGGCTAAGGACCAGCCGGCTGCAGCAAACCTACAACCCAAAATGGGGCTGCAGACACCAGGGGCAGAGGGACCAGAGCAAAGCCTTCAGCCCTGGGGAACCATGAGCATTATCTCCAGGAGCTCTCTGCCTCTTGGAGCCTCTTGATTTTGATATTCATAGCTCCAGCTAATCAGGATGCAGACAGTGCTGTTCACCTTGAGCAGCTCCCTCCATTCCCACCCCACGTCCTGGCATCAGTGACAGTCTTTGCCACCCTCCCCGGACACGCACAGGGAAGCAAAACAGAGCAGAAAAGGCTCAGGGAGGATTTTTGCTGAGCTGCTCTCACCCTCTGATGGTGGAAATCAGCACCGGTTCACTGACGTGTCTGCTCCCAACCTGCTCTTAGCCCATAGGTTGTATGAAGCTGATATTTGATGTGGCACGTACCATCGTGATTTGTGTCCTCCCAGCCATACRCCCACACCGTGCTCTCTGTGTCCCTGCCGCTCTGATCACCTTTTCAGAGCCCCCTCATCCTGAAATTACCCAAATCAAGCCTGTTCATTCTTAACAGTTCAACAGGCCACAAAAAAACCCAGAGAATTTAAGAAGGACAAATTTAAAATCACTTTGGACTACGAAGCCAGACGCTACAGAAAAGCAGCCAGCAATGCCAGCACGTAAAAGCCTATTAATTACCTGGCAGGACAGTGACTGACTAGCAGGGGTTAAGGAGTCTGCCGCCAGCCAGGGCGAGCAGCAGCGCTTTGGGAGAGATGATTTTCTTGCCCTTTGAGTCTTGCTGCTGTGTCTGGGTGACACTGGTGCCCTCCCTCCTCAAGGTGCTCTTTGGGGACCAGAGMGGGTGGGGACATTGCATAGCCCCAATCACTGCCATGCGGAGGGTAGAGGCTGGGTGGCTGCTGCTGCAAAAGCCTCTGGAACTCGCCCAGGGGCTCGCAGGGATGCTCATGCAACCCCGAGCAGGCACGTGGCCACCAGGAACGGTGCTTTGGTCTAAGGAGGGCATTTGCCAGCATCCATCCTGCAGCAAGATGCTCTCATCTCTGTTCACACACCAAATCCACCTCTGCCGAATTGCTCATGTCCTAAATGCTACCCCTGTTCCCAGGAATTGCCCCAGTCCCTGAAAAGCACTGGGAACCGAGTCCCAAATTAAACATCATAGAATTACTGCTGCACATAGGTAGCTCCCTTCCATTCATCCCACCAAAGCCAGGGGAAACCAAGAGCCCTCCAGCACACACTGGACCGCAGGAGCTGTGTTAGCAGGGGGCAGACATGGCTGCTATGAGCCATGGGCTGAGCCCCTGGATGGAGGCGCAGCTCACCTGGGCCTGTGGGAGCCTTGAAATTGGGGAGTTTCAGACCTGCCCTTTGCAGCGGGTCCCCCTCCTGCTCACTTCACCATCCTCCCCCGGCTCCAATCACTCCGCACAGCACAGAGCCCTTGGTGTGGCTTTCCTGTCTCTACAAATTGCAACAATTGTCTTTTAGTTCTTCCTGGCAAAAAAAGGAAAAGAGGGTGATCTGGAGAGAGCTGAGGTCTCAGGTGGCCCTGATGGTGTCTGCTGGGTCCATGCCACATTAAATACTCACTCGATTTCAGCTCCGAGACACACAGCTGGTCAAGGCTCTTCCCTTAGAAAGCTTTCTATTAAGAAATCAGCATCTCTGCAATGTCATAATTAACTTCATTTTCCCTGTCTCATCACAGCCAGCTGCCCTCACCCTATTCTCAGGGATCAATGCAGTTTTCAAGCAGAATAACAGCTGGCACAGCCATCCCCAGGCAGCCACCCAGTGCAGGCACCTCCCCATCATAGCCCTCCTCCTAAAGCTTCACCTGGAAGCAGCGAATAAAAGTGTAGGGGCCTAACAGCCCTAACCTGCCTAAACAGCTGCTTAAAATGCTCTGAAACAGCGTTCTTCAGTAGGGAGAGCTGAGCATCCGCAGTACTTTGCCAGGCTCCCAACAGAGAGCTGCCGTGGCAAAGMAGCGCCCTAGAAACAAGACATCATTCCCACGGGGGCCTGATCCAGGCAAGCAGAGCCAACACCGAGGAAGGGAGTCCTCCAGATCACCACTGCTGAGCATTGGAGCAGCCTGATGGAGCAGGGGACAACAGAGGACTTCCTGGGCCAGAAGCTGCATGTTGTCCCTGGTCCCTTCCCTGGCCCACCAGCGGAGGCTTGGGGCTCTGTCACATCCCGTGCAGCAACGCTTTGGTTGCTCTCATGTATGCGTCAGCATCACCTCCAACCCCACAGCCCATGGATCATCCAACCCCACGGGCATTACAAGAACAATACATTCCCCTTCTCTTTTCTTCCTAAGAACAAAGCTCTCTGGCATCCAGCCTCGCAGCATTCAGTTAATAGATAAGAGGGACCTCAGCAGCCTGGTTTCCCCCACTCTCCCCCCAAACCCTCTCTGCCTCATGCTGTTCAACTCCTTGTTTCACATTCATTAAAAAAGCAGTACAGGAAATATATGCAGAAGAGAGCAAACAGCAGAAGGAGGAGGGAGGGGAGGCATTATCTCCACTAGCAAGAAACTCCACAATGAGCAAGCAGAACAAAGCCGCAGACAAGGCAGGTTTCCACAATAGGCCCTTTACTGTCCAGGAAATCATGTTCCTGACGAGAGCCCTTCTCGGTCTTATCCAATTAGTGCTGTTCAACACTAGAAGGGGTTTGACAGTCACATGATGACTGTGTCTATAAAGTAATCATTCCAAATGTTAAATCACTCCAAATATAATAGAGACGTAGGCTGGGTTCTACAACAGAGGGGAAAACCCAGAAGAGGCTTTGAATTTGTATTTTTGTGTGCAATACCAGGAGATTTTAAACTTTTCCTTTGGTGCTGCAAAAAACTCATTCAAGAGGAACAAAAAACAAGCCTTCCTGATGCCTCCAATTTCTTCAAGTGCTGTCTTTGTATTTCGCAACTCCCTCTTAAACAGGAAACAGTTACTGTCTATGTCACTGTACCATTCTTTTTCTGGAAGATAATACACCAGTTTCTTATAGGTTGCGTAGCACACCGAAGTCTGGTTATCCCTGGTGAAATATAAACATGGAAAGAAAAAAAGAAACACACAGCTTTTGTAGGGTGCACCATACCTGTAGGCGATAGGGGTGCAGCACAGAGGGTTTGCCAGTCTTTTTTCCATTAATGGAAGAGATATATCATTAAGAGTCCCAAAGCCCCATGTTGACTTACCAGCAACCAACATTCAACCTACTGAAAAAAGATGCTATTTAAGGCATGACGCCCAGAAGCACCAATGCTCCAGCCTGGTGAGAAAAACCTGTGCTTGAGAAGTCATCAACCTCCTTGCATGGCCTTGAATTTGGCAGCTCTGCATGAATCTGCATACATGACCAGGGTCAAGAGTTTGAGATATTGAGTCCAGTTTATCACCAAACCTGCTCCTGACCTTAACAGACAGGGCAAGGAGAGAAAAATCCTGGGCATAAATAACCAGAAGTTGCAGTTACTCACCAAACCAAGAAGGGTCATTTACCTGGGTATAACTCAGCATGAGCCTCAGCCAGTACTGAGCTCCCAGGAGACGCTGATGGAGAGAAGCAGTAGCTTCTTCTACATATGTTCTAGCTCTCTAACTTCCCCAGCACACATTATTCAAGTGGCCCCTCCAGGCTCACATAGAAGTT
>JAYKAV010002844.1:549841-601370 GCA_035582835.1 Phoebastria nigripes | reverse complement strand
ATAATAAATAACCAAAGGCACCAAACAGAAAGCCAGCCCACACCTGCGAGCCCAAGGGCAGCATCCTCCCCCCGCTCCCGCAGGCGCTCCGAGCTGCCGGCGGCCCCCCCCCGTCCCACCGCCGGAGCGGGGAAGGAGGGGTCCAGCGCCGCTCCCCCCCTCCCCAAACCCTGCCGCAGCCCCCAGCTGCGGAGGGGACCCGCAGCCTACCTGGGGTGGGCTCCCACCCAGATGAGCTGGCAAGAAGGGAAGGGAAGGATTGGGGCGCTGGGGAGATACGGCTCCGGGAAGCGAATTCCTCCCTCCTCTGCAATCGTGCAACCTGAACGCTGTGCTAGCGCAGGAGAAGCGGAATGGGGAATTTGACCTAGAAACCGGTAAAAACACAAGGAGGACTGAGAGCTGAGGGGGGAGAAAATTGTTATTATTTAGTAGTGGCATTCGCTAAAGGTCATTTTGTAACCCAAAACATCCTGCGCTTCAGATCAGAGTTAGAGTAGCACATTTCTTTTAAGAAGCTGCAGTGGTAAATTCGTTACCTTAGAGTGGGGTGATCCATGCAGACCCCACAGGTCCCTGCCCTCCCCAATCTGGCCACGGGACATTGACCCTGATAGACTCAGTGCCCAAGAGCTGCAGAGCCCCCCAGGTATGCCACCCCTCCAAACAGGGTGCAAAGAGGTCTTTGGGGTCCACTCCCAGTTTGATACCAGATCAGGGGCAGACTGACGGCTGAGAACCAGAGCCTCGTGGTCTGGTGCCTCTGGCCATCTATAATGTTTCCCCAAAGAAGCCATTTCCCAACCGCTTGTGTTGGGGACACAAGTAGAGACACACGGGTCAGATCCAATTTGGGGCACATTGCTATTGCCCAGGAGATGGAGAAAAGGAAAATGAGCTCTTAGGCAGCAAATGCTGCTTCTCTTCCAGAGCCCACAGACAGCCCAAGGCAGAGCTGCTTGGGCCCAGCAGACACATTCAGGGCTAGCCCTTTCTGCTCTACTTCTGCTTTAATGGATGTCTGGAGATATTTAGCACAGAAGCTGCACCTTCTTTACAAGAAATGTAACAGTATGGTATGGTAATGCATGGTAATTTTCCTGAATGCTTCCATAAGAGCCGGTCTCAGCTCTAACAAGGAACAAGGGGAAAAGCATGACCCAGAGATACAGCCCGCTTGTGAAGTACAACAGYCTTAGCGCTTGAAGAAGTTTGGGGGTTTTTTTGTCAGTCCATTAACAAGAGAGTGTGAAATAAATACTAGACTAGACATTACTTTAATTGTTAATGGATTGATTTTCAAAGGCTGAAGGAAGGACAGCAGTAAATCAGTGCGAGCGCGCCCAGCTGGACAGCCCAGGAGTCTATGGGAAAACAGTGTTTGCAAATTCAGCTCCGCTCCTCTCTGCTGGCTCCTACCCCAATAAATGCACTTAGACCTTCACATACCCATTTTATGTTAATTCAGTGCAGCAAATACAGCATGTTCACCTATTTATCTTGTTGTGGTGCTTGTTTTGACTCGACACAGCCTAGTGTTTGGAATGACTGCAGTAAAAGGGAATCAGGATTGCCACCTTGAACTACTGACAGCCAAGACATGTTTTGTGTCTGGGACAAACACTCTTCCAAAAATTCTCCTCCTCCATCCATCTAGCATCTTCACACTGTTCAGCCCTGTCCTCTTGCACGGGAAAAAGCCCAGGATGTTCATGCTGCACCTTCAATCCCAATCGCACCATTCCACATGGTTTGACCCCAATCCTAATTCAACCATGAAGAGATCTGTCCTTCCAGAACATCTCATGGTATCTTACCTTCCACTCTTCTCAGGATCCCTGGGATGAGAGGGGGACAGTCATTTCAAGAGCAGGAGACTGGCCAGATTTCTTCCTCATCAGAAGTCTTCCCTGTGTCCATTGGGGTCTATGCACCAAGGCCGAGAAGGAAGGCCACCAAGATTTCATCTGCATGATCCAAAAGGATTTTTCCCAGCCTATTTCTTAGAAAAACAGATCAACTCTTCTGCTTGAAGGTTTCTATGCAGACAGCAAGGTAAATAAAGCCAAAAAAGAACAAGCCAAAAATGCCACCCTTCTTCCAGCTGATGAGTGCCCAGAAAGCACATGTGAAGGCAGCAGGTGACTGTCRTGGTTTAACCCCAGCCAGAAACTAAGCCCCACCCAGCCGCTCGCTCACTCCCCCCCCGGTGGGATAGGGGGGAGAATCAGAAGGGTAAAAGTGAGAAAACCCATGGGTTGAGACAAAGACAGTTTAATAGGTAAAGCAAAAGCTGCGCACGCAAGCAAAGCAAAACAAGGAATTCATTCACTGCTTCCCATGGCAGGCAGGTGTTCAGCCATCTCCAGGAAAGCAGGGCTCCATCACGCCTAACGGTGACTTGGGAAGACAAACGCCATCACTCTGAATGTCCCCCCTTCCTCCTTCTTCCCCTAGCTCTATATGCTGAGCACGACGCCATATGGTATGGAATATCCCTTTGGTCATTGGGGTCAGCTGTCCCGGCTGTGTCCCCTCCCAGCTCCTTGTGCCCCCCCAGCCTCCTCGCTGGTGGGGTAGGGTGAGGAGCAGAAAAGGCCTTGACTCTGTGTAAGCCCTGCTCAGCAGTAACTAAGACATCCCTGTGTTATCAACACTGTTTTCAGCACAAATCCAAAACATAGGCCCATACTAGCTACTGTGAAGAAAATTAACTCTATCCCAGCCAAAAACAGCACAGTGACACACCATGAATAGATGCTGGATTTACAAGAAAGTGTCCAGAGCATCAGCATGCAAGTCAAAAACACATTCGTGGTGCAAATACCTTTTTTCTCAACCCCACTTTCTATTAAATATCCACAAAATAAGATTCAAAAGTATACAAAAGTTTTTAGATGAATTGGGTGAATAATTAGAATATCCAGTAAAAAATTAAAGCTTGTCTGAAAATAAGCTTTGTCCATATTTGGCGTTTGCAGATTTTCAGAGGCTTACATTATGAAGAACCATGGCTGGGGCCCAAGCAGGCTTGTTGTCTGCTTGGTTAATGGATATATCTTGGCAGAGGCAGGACCCTGGGCTTTCCCCCCCACACCTATAGCATATCTATCTCCAAACTCCTGGAGCATCCATACAGTCTAGCCAGTTGTGGATGAACAAACCTTATCTATTTCAAGCTAATCTGGTTCTAGTGCCAATAATTACATCTACCATTGTTTCAACCAGGTTAACTTTACAGACACTGTTCTAAATGTGAAGAATTTTTGCTGCTTTTGCAGAAAACAGCCCACAGCCACCTGCATTTCCTAATAGCAACAGCCCACAGGTTTTTGCCTTTCCTTTCAGGAGGTGAAGACGTCAGCACATCAGAGCTGTTTTGCCACCTTTAGCACAGTTTGCCAATCTGTTTAATCAAGGCCATCATGAGCAGAGAATTAATTTTRCAAGATGTGAAATCATTTCTTACACAGGGAACAAGCACCTGGGCTGGAGAGGAGAGGAGGGAAGGCTGGGGGGGGGATGCAGAATGTGCTGGAGGCTGGAAAGCAAAGGTTCAAAAAGGCAGCCGTCACTCCTGCCATGATGGGCACCTGCCAACCACATGCCAAAGGCTAATTAGCCAAGTTTGTACCATAACCACTGGTGGTGGGTGAAATTTGTTCTTTGGACATTAACGATCACACAGAAATTCAGCAGCCAAGAACAGGCACACACAGGGAGACACATAGCCTCGTTTCTCCCACCACTGTCTATACCATAAACACTGAAAACGCCTCTGGTTAATACACACACCCACTGCTAATCAAAACTGATGGCATTGGCAGTGCATTACCATTGGTGAACCCATTCATTTCCAGTATCATAAAACTGAGCTCAAGGTGTTTGGTAGGATGAGAAACAGATGTGACAAGCAGAGAGAGTTGTTATTTGCTGTTAAACTTTTATGCAAAAAAAGCACAAAAACTCTTGCTTTCCTGATCAACTGTCCACACATTTCAATAGTCAGMTGTTGGCTGCTCAAAACCCCCCAGGTTCACCCCTCCAGCAACAATTGCATCCTTGGAGCATTCCCTCTGGTTCCCCATTTCACCCTCTTCAGCCTTGGCCTCGCAAGTGCTTCCCTGAGCTCTCTGCTCACTCTCTCCCAGCTTTCTGGTTTTGCTAAGCATATGTACAAGTCTTAGAATCATAGAATCATAAAGGTTGGAAAAGACCTCTAAGATCATCAAGTCCAACCGTCAACCCAACACCACCATGCCCACCAAACCATGTCCCTAAGCGCCTCATCTACACGTCTTYTAAATACTTCCAGGGATGGKGACTCCACCACTTCCCTGGGCAGCCTSTTCCAATGYTTAACCACTCTTTCAGTAAAGAAATTTTTCCTAATGTCCAATCTAAACCTCCCCTGGTGCAACTTGAGGCCATTTCCTCTCGTCCTATCGCTAGTTGCTTGGCAGAAGAGACCAACACCCACCTCGCTGCAACCTCCTTTCAGGGAGTTGTAGAGGGCAATAAGTCAAGGAAAGCCCAGCAGTGGCTCGGGCCAGTTGTGGCCTCCCCAAGGCCAGCGTTACCAGTGAGCACTGGGAGGTCTTTGAGCATCACTGCTCCCTTCACTGGGTCGGTGCTGAGCAGGGACAATAACTGTCTGCAGCTGAGCAGGCAGAGCAGCGCCAGCAGGCACTGCATCTTTCAGCAAACCATTGAACACTAAGGAAACAACCAGAGCAGGTACTGGGTTTCAGTAAAAAAAACCTGCATTACAGCTAGAGAAGTTAGATCAAGAGCTCTTTTCCAGAGCTGGAAAACCTGCAAAACAGGCATGGAAAATGATGTCTAGGATGGTGAAGCTATGGAAGAGCACAGGGAAGTCACTGCTCAGCCCTGCACTAGCTTCAGAAGAGCAAGAGATGTTGGGTTCAGTATATGAACACTCCGACTGCTTTACATAATACCACAGATCTATGGCAAACAACTAGAGCATCAGAGAAACTGGCAGGAAGTAATGAATGAAAAGTCATAACAAAATGAAAAAAATTGTCTCTTGAGCCCCCAAAACCATTTCCCCAGAGTCCTCTCTACAAGGGGATTCAGCAGTCCTTCACAGAGGCGGTGGTGACAAATACTTTTCCTCGCACGTTGTTATAAATCATGTAACAACGCAAGGCAAGAGAGATTCCAGAAGTGGATTATCTGCCCTCCATCGCCGACGGACTTGTTCAAAGAATGAGAAATAACATCTATTAAGAAGGGGGACATTGGCTTCTTCAATATTTGCAGTAATACATATTCATTGTAGCTTCTGTATTTGCTCCATCAGATTCCTTTTAGAGATGGCAGAAATCTCTGCAGACCCTCTTTTGCAATGCTAAGCATCAGAACAAAGAAAGAAAAACAGAATAACTTTCACAAGGAGCAAACAGGGGCCTGGGAACAAACACACTGTGGGGAAAAAAGGTTCCTGCTGACTTCAGCTTGCATTGGCACACTACTTAAAACCCAGACCCATCGAGGGGAACGGGGTCAGCAGGATGTCACAGGCCATGTCCCCATCTCTTTCAAAGTCCCTGTTTCCCTTCCATGACTTCTCAGGGAGAACATTTTTGAGTGAAGATCTCGGGATGCACATGGCAGGGTGATGGTGAGGGTCCAGTCCACATCACAGATGACTGATCCCAGTACATTCCATCTACTCTTGGACCTTGCCATAAATATAAGCCCAGACACTTGCACACAGCCTTTAGCTCAAGCCAGCAGAGCTCATCCATTCCCACRTCCCTGAAAGGCAGCTCCACCTGCCTGCTCTCCACACTTGCTGTGCCAGAGCCCCGGGGTCAGTGCCTGCTTCCCTCTGTACCCTGAAAACCCAACATTGCTTGCAGCCTCAGGAAGGGGCAGGGAGGTATCCAGCCTGCAGCAAGGAATTGATCCATAGGAACAGGCATATTATACAATAAAACAATTTCCTGTAAGAGACAGCTGATCCCCAGGGGCACCTAGCTAACAGAGCTGGAGTCAACTGATTCCTCTTTCTAAAATAGCAGGACAGCAAAACAAGTATAATTCATGCCCATTTCGAGCACAAATACAAAGGAAATCTCTCCACTTCTCTTCTACCCATCTTTTTCCTTCCATTTGCTCTCCAGCTCCCAAAGCCATGGAGTTACCATGCCAAGAAATACATCAGCTCCTGCTACATTCCCCAGGACCACGCAGTGGGAGAAAGAGCCATTTAGCTCCCAAAACCTGAGCACAAACTCACAGGAAGAGTTGCTTCAGTTCTATTCCAGTCTCCCCCATGTTTCCATGACTTGCTCATGCCCTTCGGTCACATCCAAAGGACAGCAGCCACCAAGATCACAGGTCCCACACCCCCTTAAGCTATGAGGTCCATGGTAAGGAGAATAACCAGATGTCCTTAAGGCCAGCAGCCGCCTGCATTTTGAGGAATATCATGTGCGGTGGTGGCCCTGATTCCTCACTACTTACAAATAATTAGAGTGGATCCTGCTTTCACCAAAAATTCATTTAGATCAAAATCCCTCAAGCTCTAACAGGAAAAAAAAAAAAAAGAGTACACAATGCTACCTACTTCATGGGTATTTTATTGTTTGCCATCACTATTTGCAATTTTCCAGGGACTGATCATTTCAGGTGATTGTGGATGAGGCCATTAAGAATCCTTTCTGCAACTTTTTTTTTTTTTTTTGCAGTCTTATTCCTCTTTGCATCTCAAACCCATCAACCTTAAAGTGAGCAAATCCCTCCACTCTTGCAAGACAGAAACCCTCCTTCCCCCCCACTATCCCCTTGCCCAGGACACTGATTTTTTTTTTCCACCATTTTGGGAGTGGGCACCCAGCATCCAGGGCTGACTATTTGGGGGTCCCCACAGCCCAGATGCTGAGAGAGGAAGGGTCTCTGATTTAGGGAAAGGAAATGATGGTTGCATGATTTACACAGGTTCTCAAAAAGAAGGAGATGCTGAATTCAGATCCTCCAAGCTCCATCCCAGCACTTTAACCTCTTATCCCTTAGGGAGGAAAACATCTCTGTGCTCAGATGGTGATTTTCACAGAAGTCCTTCAAAGTACAGATCTGCTTATCACCTCTGTACCGCAGTCATTTTACATAGTGAACAGCTTTGAGAGCAACAGATTCACTGCAAAAAAGTCTAGCACCAAGATATTCAGCATCCATTTACTGTTTGCTTCTCTCTGAGCTTGCTTTCCCCAAAGAGGTGTCACTCAAGATCTTGCTGTTATTTGGATCAATAGCAGCTGATGCCTGATAACTTGCTTTTGGGCAGTTTGTTTTCAGTTTTAACCCACCTGAATGCAGTCCCAGAAGCCTCCCCTTGTTCCATTTTCTAGCAAGAGGRAACAATAGATGTTTACTGAAAATTTCAAGCAGCTCTAGAGGGAAATATATTCCCATCAGTTTTTCAAAGGTTTGAATATCTGCCTTGAAAAGACTCCAGTCTTTAACAAATMTATAACTAGGAAGAACCATCAGCTAGGTAGAGGATACGTATGTAAATAATATGCAACAAGCAGCAGATATGTAATGTCTCCTCACATATGCTATTTATGCAGCTGTCATGCTCACTCTGAAGATGTCATGCAAAGAGCCACGCCAGAAGTACTGTATGTACACTCCAGCTCCCCATAATTTTATGTGGGATTGAGAGTCAACGGCCCTGCTGGGAGAAGTTGGTTCCAGCAAAGCTGTGCTGCTTTGCAGGAGCCAAAAAACAGGGCCTGAAGGTTTGACAGAATAGGAAAACGCTTCTAAATTTGTGTCACAGAGATGCCAGTGACTGCGCCCAGCCATGCCTGCCCACAGGACCGTGGGCACACATGCACTGAGCGTGCAGAGGTGCACTAGTGACCATGAGAGGGGTTATCCAGCACCCCGGGCTGCTCAGCCATCCCTCCTAACTAGGGAAATTACACCATTCCCCTACAAAAACAATATTTAGCCTCCATCAAGAGCCTCTCCCACCTTGCCCCAAGCCAAAACCTTACCTAGAAGTTGCTTGGTCCCACCAGGGCTGATCTGCTTCCACATACCCCTCACCCTCCACACCATCAAACTCCTCTCCCTAGCCCCACACAACCCTTTTATCCCTTGTCCACCCAACCCGCATCACCTGTGCTCATCATGGGAGGAAATCATGTCACCTGGGGCTGCTCCTCTCCATGGGCTCTTCCAGCCTTGGCAAAACCTGATGCACAAATGGTGCAGCAGCAGCTAGGGAATTATGAGAGGTTTTCAGACCTGGTTCAGCAAAAGCACTGATGCTGGGACTCTGTGTGTGTGATTGAGCCAGACTTTTGAATGTGAAAAATTGTGTGAAAAGTCCCTGAGAAACACATATCCTACTACAATTTCCTCTTCTGAATGTGAAAAAGTGTGTGAAAGGTCTTTAAGAAATAGATACCGTACCACAATTTTCACTACTGGGCTCTCAGAAACACAAAAGGAACAAATTTGGGGCTGTTATGTAAGTGTTTTCCAACCAGGAGGCATAAAGCTCCTTAGAGGTCCTCTTGAGATGGGTCGGCCCTTGGCGCAGCATTGCCCTGCGTCCAGTTCACGCTGTGGTTGACTCGAGGGCTGGGATGAGGAGTAAATGAGAGCTGGGCACAGCCGTGGAGCTGGGAAATTATGGGTGGCATGGGAATACCTTGCTTCTGGCACTAACGAGAGCAGCATTGGTTCTTCACACAGACATCTAACACCGGGCTCCCAGGCATCCTTGCGAAGAGATCTGGACACTTCGGTGTGTATGTAGGGACACAACTCCCAAGTCAAAGAGAATTGGGAATCCCAATTGAAACCCCTCCGTGTGTGTGTGCATTACCCCAGGTCAGGGCTCATCAGCCCGGCTCTGGTGCCTGCCATGGCTCCCTCCACGCTTTCGTGGGCAGCCTCTGCAGGGCGAGCAGCTGCAGGACCGAGGGGATGCCAGCGCTGAGCACGAACAAGACCAGATGCACTGGCAAAGGTGGTTAACCACCAAGTTAGGGGTTTGAGAGAAGTGGCTGTGCAGAATGGAGAGGAAGAGCTGCAAGGTCCCTGCCTGCGCTCTTGGGTGATTTCTTTGGCAGAGGAGCTGGGGCGAGGGGCAACTCTGCCCCGATCAGATCTGTGCATGAGTGTGCCGTGCTGCATGTTAGTGCTAGAGGAGGGACCGGAGGCAGCAGGAGGGATGAGAACGGTGCTCTGGAAATGTTCCTGGCAGCGGGAAGGGATGGACCAGCCCCTGGCATTGCACCCAGCCCTCCAGCATCAGCCATTTCACACCCTGCTCTGCTCCCCCGTGCTGTTCCCTGCTTCCCCTTCTGCTCAGCCCAAGGAGCAGCAAGCAGTTGAGGAAGATGCTGGAGGTGCTGAAGATGTGCCTAATCGGAGCAAGGAAGCCATGGAGAGGAGTCATATCAGACGCTTCTCAGAGGTGAAGAGACTGAGACCTTCCCAAAGAGTGACCTGCTGCAGAAATGGTCAGATYGCTCGCTAACCATCGCATGTCTCAGAGGACACCCCGGGTGGTCGGCAGGGTACAGCTGCACTTCGGCACCTCATCCTCTCCTTCAGACACGAGGAGATGCTCCTGCCAGGCCTGTCCCCAGCTCAGTCCCAGTTTCTGAACCTCTCATTACTTCCACCAAATTGCCCTCAAGACCATTTTGCTTCATATCTTCTGCTTTTTCCAGACTTGTGCCCTCCATCACCTTCGCTGAGGCAGTGTCGGGTTGAGTCCGTCTCCCAGAGCAGCGTGAGCTCAGTGCCGGAGGCAGGATCTGCCAGCTACACTAATCACAGAAATAAGGATTGACCTTTTCCACCATGCTTCTCCTGCAGAAACCCAGACAGTGCTGCAAACTCTGCAAACTCATTTACGAGACGGATGGAGGGGGAGACATACCAGGAGCCTGGGGCTAAAATGCAGGAGGTGAGAGTAAAGGAGCATCCCAGAGAGGTAAAAATGTCTCAGCCTTGCAAAGTGCTGTTGCCATGCCAGAGGAGCTGCAGTCATGAGAGCTATCCAAATCGAGGGCACTGTCATCTGAAAGCAACATCCCACCAGTGAGCCGGACGGATGAGGGCACCCACCCTGATGGCTTTCCCACCCATCCCCTCACCAGCACCAGCTGGTGGGACCATGAGGATCCCCAGTCCCCTTCCCATTTATCACATCCCCTGCTCAGTTCACATCACAATCTCTCAAGGCATTTTTATTTGCTCTGCTCCAAACAGTCCATCTCTAATACAAACCAGATCAGATTTCCCCTGGAAACCATCCCAGATTGCTGAGAAATTCTGATAGCATCCGCAAGTGCTAAAGCTTTCTGAGACCACGGACATGCCCAGATATGATGTTGCTCAGATCTCAGCAACATCAAAGGGCAGAACAGCTGTGACACATGAAACTGGGAAATTTCACATGCTTTTGTGAGATCTTACTATTAATTTGGGGTTTTTTGCACTACCTAGAAGTGTCTCAGATTCAATCCAGTAAGAAAGGGAGGTTTTCTAATCGTTCAGTATACTATGTAGGACAGGAAACCTATTCCCTCCCCAGGTGTCATCTAGTCATCTGAGCACTAAACCTCCACATTTTGGAGTGATAAAGTAGTGACAGAGCTGCCTTGGAGAATGCAGAAACAGTCTTAGACATCTAATTCCTCTGGGATCTCATTGAATTCATTTCTGAGGAAATTTTGGGAGACCTTTGCCACATGTCTTTTATTTTTTATTATTACTATATATGTTGAACGCTTCCAGCTACCAGCCCTGAAGTGTGATTGAAGCCTTCCTAACATAATAAAAATGCTGCACCGGTCAGGGACAATCCTGGGAGCAATTTTTCCTCCCTGCCCTGACACCCTCTGTCTCATGACTTCTGGATCAGGCAACTGTGCTGCCTGAGGTTTCACTGCATGTTCATATACCAGTGTTTCCCCAGGACTGGCTGTTCCAGAAAGATGTTCCTACAAGTTCTTCCCAAGGTTTCCCCATCGCTGAGGTTTGGTGCAGATGGATTAGGTCCCCATTCTGCATTGAGCGTCAGTCCAGGTGAGAAGACAGACTCGAGAGCAAAAAAAACTCTCCCAGAGAGTTCTTGAAATAAGAAAAAAAAAAGTCCAAAAATTATAAAGCTCAGTTGAGATCTTATCTTTGTATGAGATCACCCTACAAGCTGGAGCATCATCTCGTGCTATCAATTGGTTTCATGGAAATCTGAATGAGGGCTGAGGAAAGGGAAAGGGAAAAAGAAGAGAAATGGCATTTTTAATATTGCTCCTGGAGCTCAGGGGCAATTATGCTTTTGGAGGTTTGGATTTTTTTTTCCTGCGGACTTTGATCTTTCAGACAAGATGGATTAGATTTAAAATATACTTGGAGTTGCTTCTACTAACTTTAAACCAGATACTAAAGCAGTTCAGTGCCACAGTCACCAAGGGTGGTTGTTAAGTTTTGCCCAAGGATGCCTTTTATTGCCTCCTCATTGTGAATCTCAGAGTACGACAGTAAAATTTAAATGATTTAACAAGCCTGCCTTATTACTGTCCTCCTTGCCCTTGTTTTCTTCATTTAAGCCTTCAGGTAGTGAGCCATTACAGAGCAGCACCCACGCATCCCATTAAAAATCCCAAAGCCTGCAAAATGGGCTACTTTGCACCTCCTGCCCAACACCTCCCGCCCAACACCTCCTAAGCTCTTTCACGAGTTTGCAAATCCCATTGGAACCAGCAGGTGATGCTGAAGCAGAAAACATGGAGTTCATTCTGCCTTCTATTAGGCTTTTATTTTCCTTCCATAAAATTCATAAGTGAGAAAAATACTGTGATCTTGGTGGGGGATTTAGAAAGTGTAGGATATAAATGATGACATGTAGCATATGGCTTTGTTCTCACTGTCTAGCCAGCTCTTCAATCCCAGCAAATACACATGGGCTTTTTCACACCTAGGACGGAGCGAGGACACCTGAAAGAAAATAGGAATATTTCTCTAGTGGAAGGTTAGTGAGGTCTAAGCTTTCCTTGAGCTGACCTTCTCGCAGCACTTACAAAGCCCCAAAGCTGCACCTTCCTGACCTCGCTCTGACATTCCCGGTGTGTGACAGACACCACGCGTCCCCTTGCAAGTCCGCAGGTGTTGGAGTGAACATTGCGGGAAGCAGCTGTGTTGGGAGAGGAGGCTCATGTTCAGCGTCTTACTAACTTCTAGTGCACTCCTCTGCAAACATAAGGTAGTGCAGTAAATGACCCTGTCTAAAGCAAGAAGAGATGGCTTTTTCTTTTCCAAGGCATGCATCAGCAGCAGTTTATGGGAGTCATACTGATTTGCAAGTCTCCCTGAGAAAATATCTTGATGGTCTTCCCTTGAAGCTTGAACATTGCAAGGGTTAGCAGTGCTACAGATGCACCTCTCTGGGTTGTTTTTTGCTTTTAGTGCTTGAGTTAATTCTGCATCTAAATGTTTCAGCTGAGATCTCTGCCTGTGAGAGAGATCATATTAGACAAAAAGAAGGAGAAATGGATATGGCATCACTAAATATCAGCAGAATCCCTACTAAATATCAGCAGAATCCCTTGCTGTTGCCAGTGTTCCCTGAGAGACATAAATTCTCCACCACCCTTCTCCAGCACCCCACCACTGCGGGGCAGCCCGGACGCCTGCACAAGCCCCTGCTCACCTCCCATCCCCAGCCAACCACGGCACACAGCTGGTCAGTCCCAGCCCCATTCAGATGTCCAGCCGCCACCTCATCCTCCCCATTTCCACACCGGTTGATACCCACCAGCTGCCACCAAGGGCAGGCACAGCCCGGCCGATGCAGTGGCACCCTCGCCCTGCAAACATTCACTCCTATAATTGGGGCAGACCCCGTCCCAATGCCCTACTTGTCATTCACCTTCTGTCACTGACATCCACGTGATGTGCAACGTGGGATCCCACGGACTAAATGGCTTTTGCCTTCTAGGGTCGGTCTACTGATGTAGCCCCAGGAGGGATAACTTGTTTTATTCCCCTGACCATTCCTTGGCTTTTCCCTTAACTGGCAGCTCAAGCATGTGATATGTGCTAATTCTGTTCAGACAAAATCTAAAAATCAAATCAGTAGCTTTACCAGAAACATTAAACTGTGGAGACGAGACACTTGATAGGCAGCCTCCCCTCCAGGGGATGGGAAATGCAAAAGATCTTCCTGACAGGCAATGACATTTGCAAGTGTTGCCAAACTTCAGTAGCTGAAGGGGAAAAAATAATCTTCAGTATTTCAAGGGAAGAGTTTGACACCTTCAGTCCTGCCCCACTCACCGTGGGAACCGAGACCCAAACATCCAGGAGAGCATGGAAGTGGACACCAGCAAATTGGCCAGTGGCTCCGCAACACCCCAGTTTCTGTGTATGATTTGCAACACTGTCTGTAAATCGGGAACTGGGGGCTGCAAACACATTGATCCGAGCATGCGAAGATTGTGCACGCCGGTGGGCATGCAGAGAGTATATGCACACACGTTTTCATCCAGTCTCGCTGGATCTGATGGATTTGCACAGGGGATGTTTTAGTCCCTGCATCCCTCATTGCTTTGCCTGCACGAATCCCATACATCCTCTTCTAGGGAAGTTCACTACTGTACCTGGGTGCCTTTCACATAAAACTAACAGTAAAATCTGGTAGTTTGGTGGTCTGTAGGATGCCTTTATTTCCAGCATGGAAATGTACTGGGCTTGATGAATATTTTTTGTAAAAAGATTTTAGTTCCTTTTACTTTCCTTCCCCTGAGGATTTAGCTCAGTTGATGTACACTGATTTCTCTGAAAGCACATGCAACGTGAGGATCCAAACAGAACAAACAAAGACCACAAGTTCAAAGCAAACTTTCATATCCCCTTTTAATTTCTAGCTCCATCCTAGATTAATTTCATCCAAATTTTCATGCAGTTTCAGTCAAACTTGCACGGCATTTTTCCCAGAAAGAAATGATGCCACTATCATTTTCTTGAAAGCTCCAGCTAAAGTCAGAGCCAAACCCTGGGTAAGAGACACGATGACCTTGATGGAAAATAAACAAAAGAAATGTGAAACAAACTCTCAAAGTCCTCCACGGCGTCCTCCCATGACATTGGCTACCTCACCTGCGGAAAATGTCACCTCTGGCAACCAGATGGTGTGATTGAAAATTAATTTCTAGGAAAAAGGAAGAAACAAAGAAAGAAAGAAAAATATTTGCTTTCATTCTAAGAAATACCAGGTGCGGCTGCCGTCCTCAAGGAAAGCGCTGAAAAATCATTTCCTAGTTAGCTGGGGGGCTGTTGGGTTTTTTGCTCCTTAACATCAAGACGCAGCAAAACCTAACGAGGGAATTGGACCAGGCATGTGAAGCTCTCCAAAGCTCTGCTCTTTCAGCCCTTGAGAAGCAGGGCTGGCAGCTGCCTGCTCTCGGAGCACACCCACACCGGTGCGATGCAGCGAAGGGCTCTCGAGAGCCAGCCGTGAATTCAGGAGTGCCGAAACTGTTTATGGCAGCTGCAGAAGCCGGCAGTAAACACGTGCTGCTATAAACGTGAGCCCTGCTAGCACTGCCATAAACACGCACAGCAGTGACTTCCAACTTCTTCCCCCTGCAAGTCTACATTCATCCATCTTCTCCTAACCTGTTTGCAGTCCATCATTTGCTTTGGGCAGAAGCGTTCCCCCAATCCCTCCGTGCGGGTCTGCCAGCATCATGCCCTTCCTCCCACCCCAAAATGACACAAGGACCTTTTTCATCCTCAGCAATCCCCTTGCCGCTGCTGAGCCTCCACCCTGGGTGCAGTAAGGCACCAGCCAGATCTCTGCTTCATCACAGCCCTTGATGATGGGGTATATTTAAAAAGCACGGGAAAGCCTTTAGGAAGTCGTTTAGGAAATCACACTTCTCAGTTCCCATGTCACTCCTCAGGCTGTGGATCAGTGCCGGGAGCAGGAGCTGTGCCCTCCCCGGCTCCGAGCAGCATCTTCAGAAGTGTGCAGCTCTCCGCAGACACCAAATGAAGCCTGTTCCCTGCTATGGCAGACCTTCACATCTGGGATGAAACACAACCAGTGGTACAACCCTGTAGGCACATCAAAAGCCTCAGGGGCATCAGGGTCTGGATAAGCCCCCGTGTGTAATCAGTAACATCAGCCATGCACAACTGCCAGCCCTCTCACTGGGTCAGGCTCAGCTGTTTGGACATCCCTAAGCCTGCACTAAGAAGCTGGCTTGGTCCAAGCCTTGGAGCTCCCCTGAAATTCTGCAAGGGCAGAACCCAACACCACCCAGTGCCTTTGCATGGGACACAAAGGAGTAAGCAAAGACCTGTTCCCCGCCCACATTGTCTTAGACCCAGTTAGGGACCCTGGGATGTACGCACTGATGGTCCCGGCCCCATCCATCAGCTCTGACTCGCTGCCCTGGGAGCTCAGTTACCCCTGGAGAAGAGAAGGGCTGTTGTACTGATTTACCTGGGACTCTACCGAGGGATTCAGACAGGGCTGAAGATGCCCAAGATCATTTCTCCTGGGATCACGCATTACTCGCAGCCCTGCTGAGGGACATCTCTGAGCTTTTCCCAACCCAACTGAGCAGCTGCTGCTTTCGTTCAGTTTGCAATCCATCCCCTCAAGGGCATTATGCGCTTCAAATGTGCTACATGTCTTTTTTCCTGGTTAACTCCTGGTTTTGTCTTTTATGTGTAAAGTGAATCTCGCTCAGTTCTGAATCACAGACTCATGCTCTCTTTTCCAAATTCCTGTCTTTCAGCAAGGCCAGTGCACATGTCTCAAGGTTGTTCTTCAGATCATGCATTTAAGTGGCTTTGGGCTGAATATTCAGCTGGGCTGTTCGGGGGATTTCATCCTTAGATGTTAACATGCAGCTGCATAAATACAGCTCCTAATTTTTCTTTTTTTTACGTAAAAACATTAATGTCTGAGGACAGCTGCTGTCCCTATGACTGACCCATTTTGAGAGTACAGCTGTATTTTTCTGGCCTGTCTTCCTTTTGCCTCCTCATGCAGTATTTGTTTCCTGAGAGAAAACAACAGATCAATTTTGCTTCATTATGTCCACTGCACATTTTTAGAGATTTCTTACAAAATTCACTGCACTGTTCCACCCTGTTTATCTGAAAGGTTGCAGGAACTTGAAGCATCATTAGATCCTTGACAGGAATTATTTTTGCTTACAATTTACCATCCCTGCTTGGAGAAAAGCCTCACATCAAAGGCAGATGAGCTGCCCTGGAGCTTGTTAGCTGTGTGAGGCTATGCCCTTTGTGCAGATCACATCAACAGCTCTCCGAGGCCTTCCGAAACCTCCTGACGTTTTCTGCAAGAAACCCCCACCCCCGAGCCCTGCTACAGGACCGTCCTCACTTTGCTGCCCACGCTCTGCTCCCAGACCATGTTTCCCCGCTCATCTGCAGCAGCTTCTTTTCAACAACGAAATCTTGGTGGAAAAATCTTTCCTTCACCAGTATGTGCTTACTGCATGTTCTACATGAAAGCTTCCCATACCCAGCTGGATATGAGCATTTCCAATACCATTGCTGAAAATAATGGCTCATATTTTGCCATTGATTCCTCATACTCTCCCACTCCTCTCCCTTTAGCTTTAATTGCAAACTCTTYGAGGCACGACCCGCTGTTCAGTTTGTGTCTGTGTAGCATCTACCACGGTGTGGGCTGTGACTGGCCTTCTGGATGCTGCCACTCTACAACAAGTGCTGGGAGCTGTATGCCACCACTTTGGTTGCAACCACCACTTCACCCCTCTGATGCCACAAATGAGGGGGAACAGCTTGAAAACACCACGGTTTGTAATTTCTTCAACTTGGCCAGGGAATGTCACTAAAACAAGTTTCCCTGTACTTTATAATATGTTCTTAGGAGACAGCACTCAGGCATTAAAATCATTGGCTACCAGGGACTAAAATACCTCCATTTTGTCCTCTTGGAAGAAGTCACCTTAAAAGATTTGTTCATCGATTCACCCCTAGCATCACTGGTCCACTGAGAAAACAGCATTTAACCTGAAATCATGTCTTACATGTGAAACCAGAGGGAAGGTAACACAAACAACTTTTTTATGTTACGCTATAACTGTCTTCAGCTTGAGAAATTAATTAAACACCTTGGAAGTCCACAGAAATGTCACAAGCATTTGCTTGCACACCCAGAGGGGTCAATGCCCACGTCCCAGTCCTGGCTGCACCTGGAACAGGTCACTTCCCCTTCCCCCCATATCTCGCTCTCCCCATCTTTACAGTTGGGATGTGAAAGGCTTCTCTACCCCCTAGGGACAGTCCAAAAAAATTCAGGCACGGTCTTTGATTGTCAGCCAAAAAGCGTTGGCCAGCAGGCACACCTTTTTGTTGCTATTGCTGTGCTTTTGTGCCAAGAGCAGCTCTTCGGCTTGGGGCCATGGAGTGGCCGGTGACCAGGATGGCCAACCCCAGCCCGGTGGGAGAGGTTTGCTCCAGGGGCTGAGCACCTCCAGGGTGGCAGGAGCCTCTCTCGGCCACCCACGTAACCCATTGCTCCCAGCGGGAATGACTCAACCAGCAAGACCCAAGTGACAGCATTTTTGTCCAATGGATGCAAACGAGATGCATTACTCATCCTGGGAGCAGGCGGTATTGGGGGATCATGCCCTGAGGGTAGCAGTCACCTAGCAACTCCGAGAGGCTCTGCCTGTGCTCATCGGCTCTCCTGGCGTATCTTTCACAGCAGCGTTGTGTCCTTTCAGGTGAATGTTAGAAACAAAGTAGAAACACGAGAAGAATGAACAGCTTGGGTCCTGTTTTGGGGTGAATTTCTGTTTCTCCTTGGGCTTCATGGCTTGCTTGTGAGTTATTGCTAATAGCCAGGGTGATGCTGGGAGGAAGAGTGAGGTCTGGACAGCCTCGCTCCCTGCTTCCAATAGCCCACAGCTGGGACCAGTCCTTAAGAAGGCAGAATTGCACAGGGAGATACAGCACTAAACCAGGACTGAGCCTGCCTTTGCAGAGTCAAAGTGACCCCGTGCAGAGTAACTTCAGGCTTGGTTAATGGTGTGTGTGCACGAGAGGAGCGCTGCAGGGACCATCAGCACCGCAGGGCTGAGGGAGAGGGGGAAGCGACCCCCGTGGCAAAGCCCAGGCTGCCCGGCACAGCCCTGGCCAAGGAGACAGAGGGCTTTATTCCAGTTGGTGGGCACGCGTGTCAGTCCGCAGAGACCCATCGGGATGGCTGGGCAGGGCCATTCCAGCACGTTCCAGCAGCTCATTTCTTTCAATGCACAAACACTGTCCTTGAGGTGCCAGAAAACAGATGGTGAGATGGAAAGCAAAGGCAAACACCTCGTTCCTCTGAACCTGTCTCACTCCAGGCAGTGGTTTCCCAGCTCTGATCCAAGTCCAAAGATCTCCTGACCCACCAGTCCCCTGACAGTTTCAGCTGATCCTCTTGTCTACATGGAGCCCTCAGCACCTTTGCGAAGACAGAAAGGTGAAGATCCTGTTTCTTGGCTTTGGAGGATGCTGTCTGCACTGCTACTCTGGGCACCGTAAAGAAGGTACCTCTGCACACAGATCCTACAATACCCATGTGTTTGTAGCAGGGTTAAGTCAAGTGCTGAGAACTTATCCCAGTGCCTTCTTGGATGGAGCACAGCCACTTGGGTAGACTATACCACTATTTTTTAATAATTTTTTTTTTATTTTCTTTTAAAAAACGTTCCTTTCAATTGGATCACACCCTCACCCATAATTTTTACAGATTACTGCATCGTAAAAAAAAAAAAAAAAAAAGAAAAAGCTCAATTCTATAACAAACATCACAGCAAGAGGCTTTATGTCCTGAAGAGGCCAGTGCTGGACCTGACGGAGGCACATGCCAAGCCCTCATCACTGCCAATCCCCCAGCAAAGCTCCCACTGTGAGGTAACAATCTCCCAGCCCTGCCAGCTACCTGCTCCCACCACCGTTTCGGCGTGCCTCCTCAGGTGGCTTAATCCAAATGCCATGTGAAACTATGTCAAACGCTTTGCAGAACGTTAGGCGTATTAGAGCTACCTAATAACCATGACTAAGCTAATGAATTCAGACTTCTTATAAAGACTTACGTTTCATAAACCCATTAGTTTTATTCCTAGCCTTTAATTCTTCATCGTTTGAATTCCCTTTCACCTATACCATTATTTTGTCCAGGATTACTAGCTTGTAGTTATCAGGGGCATAATGACAGCCTTTTTAAAATATAAACTAACCCTTTCCTAGCTTTTCTGTTGTTGATTAAAAATGAACATCTGCAGACCTCAATCTTCTGAGGCAGCTCTTCTGAGACTCTCAAATATAAGTTATATGGACACTCATTTCTAAGTGTACCCCCTGACAACACAGATATAATTTACTACCCTGCTGATTTGAGATGGAATGGGAAAGATTTTATCTCCCATTAGGGAGATAAAGCACATCGTTTTGTCTTTCCAAATGCCACAAAGAAATACTGACCTGATATTATTGCACTGATTGAACCATGTCATCCAGTGATGAACCCACCAGCCGGCACTATTTTTTTTCTGCTTAAAGATATTTAAAGTTTTTTGTCCTTACTCTTTACAGCCGCAGATTTCAAGCTCTTTTAATAATTGTCCCTCATCAGCTGGCTAAGCTTCATAATTTCTGATACACATCATTTGCTATCTAGTTCCTTTTCCAAACTACTGCTTTTTTCTTTTTTTAATATCTGTTCTGACTTGGCTCCTGAATCTGGGAGATCATCGAGGCAAAGCCAACATCTCTTTATGATGAAATCCAGGGGCTTGTCCACGTGATGATCTCTACCTAAAAATTCCCAACGTTCATTCACCCTTTTCTGCCCATATTTTAGCTTCCAGTCAATTCCAAGCACAATTTTCCCCAGCTCTGGAGAGTCGGCCCTTTGGAAGCTGCCGTAGGACCGTATGGCCATAAACAATGATGATATTGATGAAAATGCCCTTTGTCAGCCCATATTGGACATAATCAGGCTCTGATCACCGGTTCCTAGGCAACCACAAAATTCCTGTCCAGCAACCAGGTCCAGAATAGGCTTGGGGTTTGTTTTGGTCAAAATACCTTTTGTGTTAGAAAATTATTAGCTATCATTATGAGAAACCCTTATGGTGTTTTAATTACTGGCTGCACAGGACTTCCAGCAGAAGTCACCCTCAGTGACCCCGTAATGACAGCAGTTTTCTTCCTGCAGATCACCAGCCGGAACAGCAGAGCCCACCCCGCTCCTCGATGCAGCATCCCCTCGGGCAAAGGACCCCTCTCCCACCTCCCTGGGGTTCGTTAGGTAATGTACTCATCCACGCTCATTCTTCACTCCTCCAGCATGAAGCAAGAGATCTCACAGAGCTATGGGCAGAAGCAATCCCTGCTCCTGGAGATGGCAATCTCCCTTCCCAGGCAGGTGATTCCCAAATTTTCAGCTTCCCAGCATTTCCCATCACATGTCTRAGCAAGCAGTTATTTACAGGAGTTGGATCTCTCTAGGTTTCTGCACCTATCTGCCTGTCTTAAGCCACTTCTAATTTCCCCCATGGACAGAAATTAAATCTGAACAAGGCAATTCTTCATGGAAAATAACATTCTCTCTCCAAAGGATGTATTATTTTTTCTTCAATTAATAAAAAAGTGAATTAGACTCATCCTTTTCCACACTTTCTTGAGGTCCTAACCAGTCTGGAGATTGCGGGCAACTTAAAAGCAGCAAAGAAGTCTCAAAAGAACATGAAACAGCCCTCTGCAGCAAGAGATGAGAGAGTCAATGCACACAACCAACCTCTCAGCGCATTTCAAAGGACCTGCAAAGGACCTGAGTGTCAGCAGCCAACCATCAGGAGGGCAAGGTTGAAACAGAGATCACGGGGAGAGTTTGTCATCTGAATCTGCTCTCAGATCCTAGCAGGGGCCCAGGAGAATGATGTTCTGAAACAGAAATGGTCCAGACATAGCAGTGAATTGAAAAACTGCACCACTGCTGCTGATAGCCACCATGTCAAGTCTCCTTCATGACCTCTGTAGAGGGCATGTGGCCATCACAGCGCTGGTCACCAGCAGGCAGAGTCCACAGCCACCCACAACAATCAAACACCAAACCAACTTCCCTCCCTCTCCATCCTCAAGTTCTTCTAGGCTCAGTTTTAGGGCAACCATCCACGCTGCAGCCTGAGCTCCCTCCTAATCTTCAGCACATCTAAGGCTCTCCCCACATCTCCTGTCCTTCCTTCCATGTCCTTCCTCCCCATCCATCCTCCCATGTATTGGAGATCTCCCAGACTTGCTGGGCTATGAGCATCATCCTCAATGAGCAACRCATTGGGAAGCTCGGCTCATGCTTGCCTCTCTCTCTTGTCCTCATTTTGGGGGCAAGGGAAACTGTCCTCTGAGAACATTTCATACCACAGCTACTGATATATCTGCTTTCAGAGGAACCCAGCCATTCTTTGGGCTGTGTGAAACCCAAAGTCTCTGCATGTCCAGACATTACTGCTGTCAGTGAATTGGTGATTCAACTCATATTTCCTTTGGAAAAGGGCTTTTTCAGCCCAGCAGGCAAAAAGCAAGACAAAGTATCTCTGTTAAAACCCCACTGAATCAAAACTCAGCTTTTGCTGTGGTATTCCAGGTAGGTTACAACTCCTGGAGTCCTTCTCACCCAAAACACCCAGTAGCTTTGTTTACTTTTTAAAGGATTCAGCTCTAAAGGTGGGGATTTAAAGATTTTTCTGCAACGCCTCCGAGCACTTCCCGCCTGCTAGAGCCACACTTCCCCAGAGCAGCGCATCTGGAAGGTAAAAGCTAGTGTGCAATACCCTGAATTCAGCACAATGTTATTTATCTAAGCAGAGAGCAATAATAACACAGCAGAGATTTCATTTCCTTTCAGCACATAAGAATTCCACTGAGCGAAGGTGAGATTAAATAATAAAATAGACAGAAAGAGAGCAAGGTAAAGGAAGGTTTTCAAGTGCTTTTCCTTTGCCAGGAGGTATGAAAACCTTACAGGAGCCTTCACATCTAAAGCTCCCTGGATATCTTCAGCCTCTTAACGGAGATGGCCCAAATACTCCCCATACAGACTGACAACCTGCCTTCCTAGGCGACTCCAGCAGGACCCTACTCCACAGCTAATAGAACATAATATGGACTGGTTTGGGTTTTGCCACTCAAACCATTGACCCAGCTCCTTCATTATACTGCAAAACTGCTTTTTTTCTTTCATATGTCAGGGAAAAGGCGCTGCTTATTTCTGGAGGACAATGAGCAGCGTAAAGGAATCCAAATTCCCAATACTATTCCCAGCAAAATATAATGGGTGTGCTGGCATGGGCTTTGCAGACGCAGCATGGGGCCCTGGGGCCTCAGTTCAATGAAGCACTTGGATATGTGTTGAAGTCCATCCTTATCCAGGAAAAAAAAAAAATATAGGTGAGATTTAAGCACATGCTTAAGCAAGTACATTCAAGCTTTGACAGATAGGGTGGGCAGCTGAACTCGCCCAGAGCTGACAAACTACGAAGCAACTGATGCTCACAGAAGTGGAAGGAATACACAGGCAAGATGCACAGAAGGAGGAGTGACATCTTGGCACCTCACTGCAATCAAAAAGCTGGGTTTTGGCCGTGCCTCACGGCTTTACTTTCAGCCAATACAACATAAAATGCCGTGCCTCCTGTGCAAGCTACTGCAAGAACCCATCAGTCTCATTTGAAGCCAAAATACTCCTTATCACCAAAGACTTCTTGAGATCTGAACGTGAGCCAAGGACTGCAATGAAATGTAGGACTTAATTATGTCTGACAAAAGCAAATCAATTAAAGGCTGTTTCACATTTGTGTCATTTGATCAGGGCTTCTGCTTTATCATCTCTTCTCTGCTCCCTTGCAGAAATTGAATATTTATGGCCAGGAATTAGGTCAAAGCCCAGGAATGAATAAATGTTTGCTGCTTTAGGCAGGAGACAAGGAAAATTTGAGATTGCTAAACATGAAGCAAAAACCACTTTAGTTCTCAAAATGGTCAGATAAAGCCTCCCCAGTAAAGAAGGAGCCTCAGCCAAGCATGTGCCATACCTGGGCAGCCTGAGCTCTGCAGGAGCAGTGGGACTGGACCAGGAGATGCACAGAGTAAGGCTGTTCGATCCACTGAGCCGTTGCCCATCTTTGGGTATTTTATTTCTCTGACATCCATTAGATTTGCTGTTAAAACTGATGTTAGAAATGACCCTTTTAGAAGAGCTCAGGTCCTCTGCAATTCACTGGTTTTTCAGTGCCCAGCTTTAGACTTCAGGGATCTGCGCTTGAAGTGCTGGTTTGGGAAGCGATGCTGTTACAGCAGAGCTCTTCCCTGCTGTAGGGCTTGTGTGCAACAAAATCCCCTTGCTCCCATCCCTCCATCCTTTCAGTCTCCTCCTGAGACCTTCTTCTTTCACTTCAACATCCTTGACCCTCATCGGCCACCCAAAGGAATAGGAAATTGCAGAGTTTAATGACTAGTTATTTACTGGGCTACGTGCTCCAAAACAACCAGACTTAGTTTGAACGTACAGGTAGGGTAAAACTTGTGGGCTTGGTGCAGCAGCACAGCCCCGACCACCTGCGCTGTGTTGTGGGAATCAAGGTCACATCTGCGCAGCACTGACAGCATCGCTACACCTTCAAAACCCACCTGCTATTCCCTTGTGTTCAGCATCCAGTAAAGTAAACTGGATAAAATCCATAAAAGTAACTCCCAAGTTACTTTTAAGAACTCAGAGGCAAAAAGTGAAAAAACAACAGTTTTCTTTTTGATGACTGGTAGCAATTATTTCCCCGTATACCTAAACGTAAGGTCTGAATTAAATTTGGCAGAATCCTTTTGAGTGAATTTATTGAAATGTAGTATTTACCTATTACTCCTTATAAAATTCAGGGATTGTCTTTCTTATATACTTTCCCTTGACACTTTAATATTTATATCTATATTAAACTATTCACACTGCTTTCAAGGCATCTTCTGCCATCATTCGATCTTTAATAACTTGTCTGCAACAAAATTGTTTCAAGTATACTTTTTAATCCTACAGCAAGGCCTTCAGTGCAAGGTACTAAAAGCTGACACCAACGGTTGAAGGTTTGGACCCAGAAATCCAGCAGGAAGGATTATCATGCTCCAAAGGAACTTGAAGACCCAACATAAATATGGATCAAACCCCAAATCACATTCTGCCTTCTGGCTTTTATCTTCTGTGAGGAGCTGATAGCACAAAACCTGTAGGTCGTGCTGCTGCCAAAGCACGCTCCAAGTGCAGGGCTTTGCTTTGCAGCATTTTGGAGGAAAAGGTGTTGAACCAGCTCGGGGATGCTGGTGGTTACTCCAAAGGAAAGGAGAGMAGCGTCTTGCAAAGCCACAGCCCTCGCAGGACTTGTCACGCCAGGGATGTGCAGTGCCCACCACCCCTCACATCAACGGTCCATTAAACTCACCTCCAAGAAAAGAAATATCAAGATGTGTAAAGCAACATCCTTCCAGCAAGTGTCCCAAATACCCTGCCAACATCAGATGGGTATTTTCTGCATCAGTAGGGTTTGTAATGGACAGAAGATGATGGCCTTTTGAAGCCATCTCCTTGCTGAGGTTATTCTTTCACATTACAAAAGGAAAAAGCAACTTAAACTTAAGAAAAAACTATCTTTGTAAATGAACCCCAAATGAAATTAGCACTTGATCCTTCTGGAGCCACCCACAAAGGCAGGAAAATAATGCATTATTTGCACGGCTTTCATTCCAACTTCTCTGGAGCTGAGGTCACCCCTTATTAATCACAAATGGTCTCTGCATTACACAACGGGCAAAGAGGTAAAAGCTTTGTTGACTGGTATTTATTCTGTCTTCCTTTTGAAATAGCAAACCCAAAGATAAACAGAAACCTTTTACTCCCCTCCAGCAATAACCACAGCCGTGTCCTGAGGAGTTGGCCAGCCCGCAGCAGCCAGGCGTTGCTCCGGCGGGGTACGTGCTCCAGGCACTCAGAGACGGACCACTTCAGAGCTGCCTCTCCGCTCAGCGCACATTTCTCACTGCCTGCTTTAAAGCACATCCCTTCTGTAATATTTTAAAACATTACATTTCTTTTCTCAGTAAATAGCTCAGCTCACTGCAGAAGAAAGAAAGAAACAAAGTGCTGGGGGGTTAAACAGAAATGCCCTTGGCTTCTGTTGTACTGGAGCTACTGGGGTAAATCAGAGCCTCTTCCCAGGCTGCACCGTGTGCTGGTAGATGGTGACCAACCGCCTGATTGCTGGGGTTAGCTTATATTTTTTTGATTACTTTAAGAGCTTTCCATTCCCACACAGCTTTCCATTCCTCATGCTCCTGGAGAAAGGGTCCCTACGGGACACATCATCCCTGTGATCCCCACCTCCATCGAGGTCCTGCTGCCCCAAGGGGGGATCGCCAGCCCCCGGGGCGCCGGACTCCCACCGGCAGCTCCTGGGGACATCCCCTGATTTAGGGGGTGGAAACAGCACAGCAGGGCAGGAACCACAACTGKGCAATTACTCACAGCGCAAAAGGAACAGTATGGACCCATTTTGCAATGCTTTTTCTTTCCATGCAAGAACAGCCCAGCAAAGCCTTTTCAGACCTGCAATTTGAATACTGGCACAGTCAGACCAGACATGGACCAAGGTTTTATTCACATTCAAGATAATTCAACACTAAAACAAATCATTCAGAGAGATGGCATATTCATGAGCATTTCATGTTTCTAAAACCAAGCATTTTCTGTTAGTAATGTCCAAGCTGGATCCACTCCCTTTCAGCACATGCCCCCCCAAGCCATAATCCAGGATTGGCATAGGGTTGAGAATAATCTCACCTGGAAATGGGGCAGTGAAGGCTTCAGAGCAGCAAACACTGCTTCAGCTTCCACAGCATCCCAAGCCTGGAAAATTATTTCTGCTGCAGAAGTCCCCAGGTATCTGTCTTTCCAGCTGGGCTTACATCAGAGGCTGTTCATGGGTCAAAAGCTATCGGAATAAATCAGACCCCCCTCTGCCAGCCAAACTGAAATGCTAAACTCTTCCCTCGATGCTGTGAGGCTCACTAATACGATGGGCTGTCCATCACCTTCACGCTCCTGCCCCATCCCTTCTCCCTGCAGTCCTTGCATCAGGGAAATTTCAGTCGGAGCCTCACAGAAGTGATCATGCTGCTGGAATAATTATATCTGTGTTGAGCTAATTCATCTCCTAAAGAGCCTGGCAAACATTAAGCAAAAGCAACGCAGCGTGCTTCATCACCCAAGTGCATCGGACAGGGCTCACACTAAACAAAAAACAGTGCTGACAGTGTGGCACTCTGTTTCATATGTGTTTCTCCCTCCATTTATTTTTTAAAGTGCCAAATGGAGCGGGATTTTATTTGCAGGCAGGAGCGTTTCTGACACCCTGCCAGTCAGAGCGAGCCAGGCTGCAGCCAGGGAGGCACAGAGACCCGAGCAAGCGGTGGCTCATTTGCAGGCCACCGGCCCCGGGGACAGGGGCAGCTCCCTGACCCGGCCCCGGGGACAGGGGCAGCTCCCTGACCCGGCTCTGTGTCCCGCAGCACCGGCCTTTGGTGCCCGCTCAGTTGGCGGAGCTGCGGGACATCACGCTGGAGTGTTTGCACAGGTTAATGGTGCCAGCAGCCACAGAGGCTTCCCACGACCTGCTCCATGCACTCAACTCCTTAATACATGGCGCAACGTCAGCCTCAGTTGAAATGAGAACCACGACCTCCAGCATATTAAATTCCTAAAAGTTTCACAAAAATAGCCATTTGGATAGAGGAGAAAGTCTCCACTAATATCCACCACCAAATGGAAGCTCAACCTTATAGTTAGACACAAGGGAATCAATAAGGGAGAGAAATACTGCAAACACCCCTAGATGTGGCAGGCAGAGCTGAGACTCCCTGGCAGGTCCCACCCCATGGGAGACGATGTCCCCTCTGCTCTGCTGTCCCCTGACAGCCCCATTTTAGATCCACCTCGCTCCTCCTTGAGGTTTTCTGCGAATGACCTACAGAAACAGCAGCAGTGGCTGATTAATGAGCTGATCCCACAGAGGAACTGGTGAAACCAGCTACACCAGGAAGGAACTGGAAGGGGGAAAATAAAGGCAGAGGTTTTTCTTCTCCTTTCTCAAGTGTATATCAGCAATAAGGGGTGCCTACTTTATTTGAGCCAACAGTAAGTGAGCACTCGTGAAATACAAGTAGGATGGTTGGTCCTTTTTTAGCTCAGAACTAGGTCTCTCTCATATCACTAGAAATCTTTCAAGGGAAGAAACCAATTCTTTTTTCCTCTATTCATCTCTCTATTGTGGCATTTTCCACCCTTTGTAATTTACAGCTCTCTCCATCCCAGCAGGGTTGAAAATTAGCTCTGCCACCTTGTCCGTCCAAAAGCACTGTACAGCTGGCAGCAACACCAATTGTCCAATTTTCTTCAATACTTAACTCCTCTGCCAAGAGGAACAAAACCATTTGTAGCCATGCTGCCTATATATTTTACTACTTTATGTATTTTTCTGTCCTTGTCTTGCAGTTGGTTCCTAACTGGTGGTGCTGTCTCCTGCAAGAAGTGCTCCGCAGCCTTGTGGTGACACTGGGGGGAAAAATATGGCATGGGAAGGGTTAGGCTACGAAAAGGAAACATCCCCTCTGGGGAGAGGATTCCTTCCTCGAGGGCCATCTGGGAGACCCCAGGATGAGCTGGGATCGTTGACCCCACGATAAGATATTTAGAAGAAAAAAATGGCGAGGAGGAATCAAATAACCATTGGTACCAGAGTGCTTCTATTTCGGGCTCCTTCCAGCTCCCAAAGCCATCAGACACCCCTCTGAAGCCAGAAGCATTGCACCCAGGAGGCTGTTATCAACTCGCATACAGTAAAGCCATTTCAGCTAATGAATCCCCTCTAGAATCTGAATTAGCATCTCTCAGTAATAACAAATCACTCCTGAATTCTGATTGCTTATAAATAACCTACCAATGACCTCGGGAGCTTTTAGGCAAGACTCGGGAGTGATACAGCCCCGCCGAGCTGCCGACTTGCGCTTCATCCCATGGGACTCGCCAGTCCCCGGACACAACCCAGCTGGGCCGGAGCTTCAGCCTTAGGAAAATCTGTTCAGCCTCTTATCTTGTTGCTGGCAAGAGAGAAAACAAGATCTTTTTTAATCCCCAGGAGGCTAGCGGAAATATTTATGGCACTACTCGATAATTAAACTGTTTGTGATTTATCCCAGCTTCCTCTTCCATATGTTTGACAGATCTTTATAGATTGATGAGTTAAATGCATGCAACAGATCTAGTCCTCTGGTACATTTACGTTGCAGCACCTCCCGTCTGCGCGAGCAGCAAAGGGTGCCCAGGACCGCGCAGAACCGACCTCCGACACCGCTTCCTCCCTTTTCACAGAAAATCATGCTTTTTGTCTAAACCTTTTCATTTCTGTATCCTGCTACCCTAATCTAATTTCCTCACTCTTATTTAATCCTAAAAACTGCTTTCGGAAGTCTTTGTATGTAAAAAGTGAAGTTACATTCTCTTCTATTCAGTGAGATATTTCCCCATGCAAAAATAATTAAACCTTTTACATTTAAAGGTACTGAGGGGTGGATCCTGCCTCAAGAAGAGCTGGGTAGCAGGRAGATTACAACATCTGCCACGTTGGGCTTCAGAAAAAGCATCTTTTAATGCTTTTATTTCCATTTAGTAGTCCCTGGCACTGCAACACAATCTGTCACCTAAAGGTACAAAATCGTCTCATCAATGTGCATTAATGAGGCTCCACATCCCGCTGGGAGCCGCGGTTTCTACACCGTAACACAGGGTTGGGTCTTCTCAGGAGCCAGCAGCAATATCTCTGCTTTCCCGTGCATCACTACTGGGTTTTTTTAAGTAAACCAGTCTCTGCAACTGGATTTCTTCCGTTTTAGAAAAGGCAGTAAACAGTATCACAAAATCTAGCTCTGTAATTACAGAAACACTTGACTCTTAATCACGGCTTAATTGTTTTGTACCTTTTGTTAAGTCCTGAACTACTCAGACGGTGATAATTCTTGTCATTAGTGTATGAACCTTGGGGCAATATTATTCTAACATCTTAACATTTGCACTCTCTCGTTAGAGAATGGCATCAAATATGCAGAACAGAAGCCAGGGTGGAAATGAAAGGCTGCGTTGGAATGGCAAATGTCCTAATCAGAGTTAACGATCTCCCTTCCACCTCAGTGGAGGACAACTTCAGAGCCGGGATTGGCACCGCTTTTCACACAGGTGCTTATCCGAGTAGTATCTGTGCATCTTCTCCCCAAAAATATTGTATTCTCCATCCTCCAGCACCAGCCCATCCACAGGAGGGGGAAAAAGGGTACCCCACAACCAGCTGCAGCATCGAGGGAATATCACCACCCCATACCACACCAAAAGTAACCGCATTTCAATTACACTGCCCCGGATACATCCAGACCAAGGTATAGCACTGGATTAGCGCCGAGGCATAGCAAGTGAGCTGGTACCCAGGACACGCAAGATGCCTCATGAGTTTCGAGAGCCATGGAGTCAAATGGGGAAGAGTGGCTGGAAAGCTGCCTGGTGGAAAAGGACCTGGGGGTATTGGTCGACAGCCGGCTGAATATGAGCCAGCGGGGTGCCCAGGTGGCCAAGGCGGCCAACGGCATCCTGGCCTGTATCAGAAATAGTGTGGCCAGCAGGAGTAGGGAGGTGATCGTGCCCCCGTGCTCGGCACTGGTGAGGCCGCACCTTGAATGCTGTGTTCAGTTTTGGGCCCCTCACTACAAGAAGGACATTGAGGTGCTGGAGCGTGTCCAGAGGAGGGCAACGAAGCTGGTGAAGGGGTCTGGAGAGCAAGTCTGATGAGGAGCAGCTGAGGGAACTGGGACTGTTTAGTCTGGAGAAGAGGAGGCTGAGGGGAGACCTTGTCGCGCTCTACAACTACCTGAAAGGAGGTTGTAGTGAGGTGGGTGTTGGTCTCTTCTCCCAAGTAACAGGACAAGAGGAAACGGCCTCAAGTTGCGCCAAGGGAGGTTGAGATTGGATATTAGGAGCAATTCCTTCACCGAAAGTGTTGTCAAGCATTGGAACAGGCTGCCCAGGGAAGTGGTGGAGTCACCATCCCTGGAGGTATTTAAAAGACGTGTAGATGTGGTGCTTAGGGACATGGTTTAGTGGTGGACTTGGCAGTGCTAGGTTAACAGTTGGACTTGATGATCTTAAAGGTCTTTTCCAACCTAAACAATTCTATGATTCTAAATGCCAAGCAATTCCAGCTCCCCAGGAAGGCCTGTTATCTATCTGATTCCACTTAGTTTGATGCAGTGTCTTTCATACGCTGTCACTCAGAACAATTTACAGCCAGAGAGGAAAATAACAACTTCAGGCTTTGGTGAATCACATCCAGCAGCCCTCTGGAAGAGCGGCACAGCTTTTTTATCCAGCTCTTGTTACATTTTTATAATGATCAGGTAACACATCTCAGCCCATGTGGTTGCACAGATCACTCCATCCACAGAAACTCAATGCACGGATCAGGCAGGATTTTTCTCTGTTAAAATGTGCGAACGGTAATGCCCTTGAACTAAAACTGGCAGCAGCTTGTTTTAAATGCATGGGCTAAAAGACCAGCTCTGGTCTGACAAGAGCTCTGCATCTCATTAGAAAACATGCCCTCAGTGCTCACAGCACGCTACGGGCTCCATCCGCAGAGCTCTGCAACACGGAGAGGGTGTCTTTGCACAGAGAGTTGGCAGATCCATGTTACAGAGGTTGGGAGGTACGGTGCAAGCCTGTCTCTTGTTCATCAGTGGTCCAGCACACCTCCTTCCAGGGTAGGACAGCATTCAGCAGTTAATTATTAGGTTGCCCATCAGCATCACAAAATTTGGGTTGGGCACATTCAAGGAGGAAAGCCAAGCCACCAGCAAGACCCAGCAAGGAGGTGGAAAGGGGACATCTCTGCTAGATGGACAACACTGCAGACTCCCTGTTCCCAGGTCACCACGTCACACCCTCTTTCCTGTTGAGAGTTAGCTACTCTTTTACCCCTAATCCAGCTGCAGTTACCTTCATCCCCATCACCTTGCTGGCATCTGCCTCAACACCCTCCTCTGGAGCAGGTCTCCCATTTATCACCCTTTCCCTCGGGCAAACATGACATGAGCCCTCCACACACCATCTTGCAGCACAGCGTTGAGCTATTCAGAAAGCTTTGAGGCCACAATGTTCTCATCTAATTCCACTTTCTGCGGACAAGAGCCATCTATGAAGCCACAGCTCTCCACGGGAGCCTGGTGTCCCTGCAGACCTCGAGCAATCATGCCAGCAACAAAGGACGTCACTGACAGACTGAAGGTCTTTTCTTTAGCAACTTCACCCACTCTTCCCGGGAATATATTTTCAGTTGGCCTGTATTTAATCTTCCTTTCTCTAAAGCAATATGCAGTGGCTTTTATCAGAAAATCTGCAGGGCATGTATGGTCAATGGCTTCTTAATAACATTTTTAGCATTATGTTCCCAAAGGCTCATGTAAAAAAAAAAATTAAACAAAATAAAGAGAGTGGAAAAAACAGAGCAAAACAAATGGCTTGTGCATGGTTTCCTTGAATTGTTTAATAATCCACCAAGTGAAAGGCACCGCAGGGGAGAGGCAGGAGCAGCTCTCCCAATTACACCCTCTCTATCCTTCTAATAAACCAGAAAAATGAGGCTATTGCTGGTAGTTGCCAAAYCCTAATACTTCTTAACTACCTGTATTTACTCTGTTTGTGGTTTGAAAGGCAAGCCCCTGACTCACGAAGCTCAGGTGAAAGCACGCAGGAGAGCGAATACCTCCCATGCCACAATTTCCATTTGGCCTTTCTGTTCCTGGCAGGAGCATTCACAGAAATCGAAAGCTGAGCTTGAGCTCCTGAGGTTTTGCCAAAGGAAAATCTTTCACGTGTTGGTGAAATTTGCAGCTCACCCTGTGCTGGCTCAGATCACAAATGCATGAGATGAGGGCAGAGCTGGTAGGCTGGGATGCTTCCAGCAAACCCACAAAAATTTAAATTGTTCAAAACTGGAGAAGGACCGCTGGGACACGTGTGATTCTCACCATAAAGTCTCCGACCCAATCCCAAAAGGATCCAAACTTTGTGGCAGGAGCATTGCTATAGCCACGATAGCTCAGCAAGAGAAAGGCACTTTGCAGCCTGGGATAGCGAGACCCAAAGAGTTTGCTGTCATTTTACGGGACCTGGAGGGGACATTGAAATTTTCATTGCTCTTTTGATTCATAACACGGCTTCCATGGGAAGGCCATGTGGCAATGCACCAATAAATTTTACTTCAGCTGATTTCTCCCCCGATTACCATAAAACTCTTGCAGGCACACACGACTGTCCGCACCTCATATCCTGGGACCACTTCTGACTGCTTCTCGCAACTTTCAGTGTTTCAAATATTTCAAGTTTAGCGTCCCTTAGCCTGGAATCAGAGATAAGAGTCTAAGGAATAATGAAGAAAAAAGCCAATTTGTTGGAAAACAACTTTAAGCTTTCCTTGGCAAGGAGTTATCTGTCATTTGTACTGTACTAAGCAAGCCAGGCATTGTGTTACATGGACCTTTTAGGAAAATTAAAATGCTATTGCTACCCCAACTCTGCTGCACTGAAAGCCGACACCGTTACTCACTAATAAGCTTAAAGGATTTCACAATTTCATTGCAATTCCCTCAGTATCTGGACGTTACCCTGGTCTCAGTCACAGGTACATGCCAGAGTCACTTCATGCAATTGAGAAGGGTAAAATTAATTTGCAAATTGAATGAAAGCCCAGAAATATGTCAGGGATAACTCCCCCAGGTCGGGCTGCTGGTGATGCTCAGCAGAGGAGCTCACCAGCCTGTTCTAACCCTGCTTCCCACTCTGCCCGCTTTGTCAGCTCTGTATGCTCACTGTATGCAAAAGGGGACATATCATGAAAAAAGGTACATTTTTGTTTCAGACTGCTCCAGCATTGCACCTCTCTCCATATGGGACTGTCTGGACGATGTCTTGCTTTCCTCCCCAGGCCCATGCACRCTTGCAGAGCTGCTGCAGGTGGGAGAAGGACATGGGAGAACTGATCTGCCACAGAACATAAGTTGTTTTTATAGCAACTCACGGTATGTTCTAGTCACCCTGGAGAGGGAGGAAAACGCTTTCTTCAGCAAAAAGCAATTGGAAAAAAGCATCTGTATTAAAATAGGAATGTTTTATTATATACAACCAGGAACATCATCCACCATCCATCCAGCATCCAAGTTCCCCATCACCAGCGCAGAAGAGCACAGACCCATTTTCACAAGCACCCACCCAGCTCCCAGGGCTGCCCCGTGGTCCAGCACCACACTGCGGGATGCAGTCCTGCTCAGGCAGGATCCGTCCCTCCAGCGCTGCCAAACCAGGAGTAGGTCCAGAGGGTCCAGACCAGGACCCCGTCCGTCTAGGGGAAATTTTTCCAGCTGCCTTTCTCCCAGAGAGCCACCCCACAAAGCACAGCAGTTCTTCCAACCCTGGCTCCTTCGCCAGAGACGAGCAGCAGAACAGACAGACGAGGCTAATCCCTTCTCTGCCTGTTGCCGAGGAGGCAAATCTCCTTCCTGGGGAGTTTTACCAGCTTGTTTTTCCGTTGTTATAATAATAATGATAAATTGCCTGGGCTGGATGTGTTTGCAGGGCTGGGAGCTCCAGCAAGCCCCCACCAAGCTGCATCACAGCCTTGCTCAGCCAGGACAGAGGGCAAAGGAGGTTTCGCCTCCTGTTCATGGGTAAGAAGGAAAGAGAAGAAGTCGCTCATTGATTCAGTGAGATTCAAGAGGTTTCTTGTGCTTGCAGCAAGTCACCAGGACCTCAGCAGGACTTTCCTTCCTCCCTTGATGGTCTCATGGAGTAACTGCCTCCATGAAAGACAATGACCTTGGCGACTCCCACCTTTTTGTGGTCCCCTCAAGCTTTGTTCCCACCCTCCTCAGAAACGCCGGTGAAATGCAGCAATTCCGCATGGATCCGAGCAGGGGAACAGCTTTCTATAAATAGCCCCTAAGTGGCACCTCTGCAGCCTGAGGTTCTCATTAGAGGCTGGGAGCTGCCGAGACAGAGCCACGCTGGGACGAGTTACATCCCGGCACCAGCCATCGGCACGAAGGATAGCAGAGAGGAAACCACTGCAGGGCAGATGAGACACTGAATTACCTGCACAGCCTCCTCCCTCCGCAGCACTGGGGAGAGTCCGGCAGCACAGGCAGCCATGACCCCCCATGGACCACCCTCCTCTTCCCCTCCCACCCTCCTTCCCTCTCCCCGACCCCTTCCCCAGGCTTAGACAGGGCTCAGGGCTTCGCTCAGGGCAGACACAGCCATTCAAGAAGGCAATTTCACATTGAGATGTGAAGGGAGATGCCCTCTTAATTCAAGCCCTGCCGCAGAAAGCTGTGCTGTGTCTCAGATGTGGCTCCTACAGAAGCACAACTAATTTCTTCTGCTCATTCATGCCATTCACTAAGTGTCCCAAAACACTTCTCTGCCATCAATTCACCCTGATGGTCCAGACTGACCCAAGCCAGAGGCACACAGCGAGATGCAGCAGGTCCAGGAGGCTCCACCATGCTCATCCCTCCATCCCGCGTCTGCGCCGGACAGCCCTGCCTTCCTCCACACGGAAACCATGTGCTTTGACCGGGATTCACTCCACTTGGAGGCATCCAGAGGGGCCCCCCCAGGCGAAGCCGCGGCGCAGGCAGCAGCCCCAGCGCGTGATTAAAGTGGAGCTCAGGACAGCACAGCTCGTTCTCGCAGCTGGGGACCTGACGCGTCGGCTTTTACAATTTCCCTGGTTCTGCAATTTGCCTGCGAGGTGCAAGACGAGTTATCAACACTTAGAGATAACCAGGCAGTTTGCTTTTGCCACAGTAATTGCACATAGAGATTAGAACCTTAATAGAATATCTGCTCTTCTCCATGCAGATGTAAGCCAGGGGTTTTTTTTGTTTTGCCTTTTTTAAACAAGGACTCCTTGTGACCTGCACAGACATTAACGTCTGCTGGGAGTCTCTCGTTGTCACTTCCAAGACTCCTCCGGACTCGGAGCAGGACGTATCCTGCAGGCTGCTCCCACCCGCCAGCGCCTGGGGCTGGTAATTGCAGGACAGAGCAGAGAGCTTGCCCAATTAGCTAATTCTGTTAATTCAAAACATCTCAGCAAGGCATACGATAACATGTAATTTGACCTGCCCTCACTTTGGTGAGTCATTTTGTGGCTTCATTAATTTGTTTTTCAGGGCAATATGAAATAAGAGCTACCAGAGAAAAACAGCAGGTGCATTCCCCTTGGAGGGGGAATTCCCCTGCGGGGCAGCATCTCCGACTCGAGAAGAGGTGTGGGTCACCCCCAGAYGATCTCAGGGACTCCCACGGTCCTGCTGGTTTCAGCAAAATACACTCGGCTGCTGCCTTAAACACTTGTGAAGTTCGAGCCATTAGAAAAACAGGCGAGACTCTAGAGAAAAACCTTGAGTGGCAACTTCTGTTTGGTGTCTCTCCACTATGTGTTCTGTGACGTCCTTATTTATCTCTCAGGCACACATTCTTGCAATGCTTTAAATGGTAATCGTTTCACGTTGTTGTGTCCCTGCAACACGGAGGGATCTCAGCAGGATCATCCCATATATATGTCAGGTACCAGTGGGAGATATGGTTAATGCTGGCCAGACGGCTGGACTTCAGGACGACAGAACTTCTACATACCACCTATGAGAGAGTTTTTTCTATTGTTACCTACCTCTTCCATCCCTAGTTTTCTTGACAACCATGTGGATAAGCCCTAGCTATATATTTAGTGAAAGGAGACATACTATGGTGAGACATCAGCAGCAGCTGAGATGCTGGAGGTTTCCAGAAGCACTTAGACCAAAAGCTAAGTCCCTCTTGCAGCAGCTGGAGGAGGAGGAAGGTTGGGGAGCACACGCAGATCAAGCAGGAGAGCTGGTGTGCACAGCTAGAGTGCGAGCAAATCACCTCACTTGCTTACTGACCTTTTAAAGAGGTGAAGGATGAAATAGGCAGGGAAAGCCAAACAGAAGGCTATAATCAGTCCATCATTAGTTAAGCTGCAAATCCTATTTCAATTATAAATTATTTCCTCCAGGATGAGCACTGGACATGGAGGTCATTGTCCACCAAACATCCCCCCTGTTGAAGATTTTTCTTTCAGCTTCAGAGCAGAACTAACCAACCTCATAGCCCATCTAGCTTCCTGGCTTTCTCCTGCCCTCGGGTAGCTAACGAAGTGACCTCCGTGTAGCTTCACTAGCTGGCACGACTGACACTTGCCCAACAGCAAAAGAACACCCATTTCACCAACCCAGCTGTCCCTCGCTCAGCGACAGCGCTTGATGCTTTTCAAGTGCAGTTAAGTAGCAGAAAGACAAAAAAACCAAACCAAAACACAAAAAAGCCCACAAGGCAGCCTCGAGCTGGGAGCATGGCAATATTGCCCAGCCAAGGARCAAATCTGAGATCCTGCACTGATAGCAGAGACAAAACTTGGGAGCCGGCAGCTATCCAAGTGACTGCTTTCATCTGTCTTGCAGTAGGCTTGGAATTTAAATCAGGTATTCCAGCCTGCTCCTGCTTCATAGCTGTAATTGCATCAAAGAGCACCTCACGCCTGCTACATCAAATGCCAAGCACAAAGAATTGCCAAAGGAAAATTAAGGTAGAATTAGAGCCATAAGCCAATACACATAAAAATAGCTCAGGCAAAGGCAGCTTTTCCATACTCGCATTTCTCACACCAGAGCCGCATCGTACCTGTGCGGTGAGCAAAGTCCCTAGGGATGGAAGATTTCCTCAGGCCACCTATCCCACCTCCTTCCCAGCATCAGCTTTTCACATTTATTACAATTATTTCCAGGTTCACCAACTCAGAAGAGCAACAAGGAATTCAGCACAGGTGGGACTGACTGATCCTTCCTCCCTGTTCATTTGCCAACTGGTTCCACACAACTGACCCTTTTTTCCTTAACAGCCATTTCAGGTCTTTCAAATTTTGTTCAAGAAATACCCAGCGACTTTCTTACTGTCTAAATAGGAACATGAGATTCACATTGGTTTGTTATTTATTTTGGTAGCTTTGCAGAAATGTTATTTAATTCACAGATCCATGTTAAAAAAACCTCTTGGAGGGTTGTGTCTTACTTGAATGTGTCAAGTTATCCACATTACAGGCTGTTTATCAGCCCTTGAAAAGAAAACACTTTCCTTGTGATGAATCTATCCCTCCCATATGAACCAGGACAACTCAGTGCCATTTCAGTTAAATTCCTACTGGCTTCARAAGAAAACCCTTTTTAAATTAAATTAATTTCATTAAGCCAAGTTTGAAAGAAGAAACAACTGAAAGCTGAGAAAATGGCCACAGTGTCTCCTCAGGGTCCCACGACAGGATTTATCCCATTGGAAACTCCCTGCCTGGGAGCACCGCTAGCTAGAAACAACATTTCCGTGCAGCAGTCACGGAGGAGATAAAACATTAATGACAGTCAACAAATTCCATCATTTTTAAGTGCTTTCCCTTCCCAACTGCTGCTGCTGGCAGAGGGGAGCATTTGGGGATGTTCCCAGCTCGCTCATAGTAAATAAATCCCTTTTCTCTCCATCTGCCACGCTGAAGGCGGCACAGCAGGTCCCCCTCTTCGCTGGAGAACTGGAAACCCCCGAAACACCATCGAAAACAAGGACATGGTGCAGGCTGGCTGGGGGGTTATAAATATTCCCACCCAAGAACCAGACACGTCTGGGGAAGCCACGGCAGCTTCCCCCTTGGTGGAGGCATAAATCTGCCCTTCGTCCCAGACCGGTGCCAGAAGCGAGGTCATGTTCTCAGAAATGTGAATATGCAAAGATACTTCAATACCTCCTGGGTAGGTGCATTGCTCTCCCTCCCATCCCTCTCAGCTCTCAGCCTACGCTGCAGCAATGAAATACTCTGCCCAGACCGCTTGGAGATACAAGAGCTGGAAGCAGCTTCCCACTTTAAGCGGATAAAGGGATGGTTGGAAGAGGCCAGGATGCTGGGTTTGGGTGGCTACGAGCTGTGCCGCACACAGCCACCATCTCCCCACCACCACCGCCGTCTCCTCGCTCAGCACCGTGTTTTCTTTTGGTCCCACCACCAGACCCCACCAGCGTGTCCCCGTGCCCCCTGGGGAGCCAGGGACAGGGACAGGTGATTCCCATCTCCCTGAAGGGAAACCTTGGGATTTCCCAGCAATTTTCCTGCATTGGCCAATTCTAGAGAAATAGGGCAATTCTTCTCCGCTGGAGGGATTTATGTGTCCATCTGCAGCAAGTTTCCAAGTCATGCTGAGCCGTGGCCATTGCAGGTACGTACGTGTCAAGGCTTGGCTGGAGGACACATGAGTTGCTCATCACAGCTCTAGCACTAACAGTTACGGACTCATCCAGACACAGAAAATATCCCATGGAAGAGCCAAAGCCAGGGCAGCCCCGTGCCTGACGGTGCCACCAGCCTAGGGGTGGGTATCTGACAGCCAGCCCCCTCCTTGCACGCAGCTGCATGGGAAAACRTGTGCTGCTCGTTTGGTTGTGACACCAGGAAAGCAGAGAGGAAAGGGCAAGGTAGTACAGAAAATGCCCACAAAATCAGTAAAAGGAGCCCTAAGGTTTTACTTTTCTGCRAATGAAACAAGTTGCCTGAAAGGGAAAGTGTTTGATTTAATTATAGGTAAGGGGGAATGAGTGGAAGAGGTGCTGGAGATCAGCATCTCTCTCGGAGGGGTTCCCATCACCACACTTCACACCTGATGGCTCATTAAGCCCATCCTGACAGCAGGCGACGGGCTGCTGTTACCAGTCCCCATCCCTCCCCGGCCACCGCTGGCAGGTCTTCCCTATGGCTCTTTAGCAGCAGAAAAGGGAAAATAAAGAGTAATTTCAGTCCTTAGGAAATACAGCCAGCAGGAGCGAGTCCAGCAGCCTCACCTGGCACCAGGGAGGTCTTGAAGGTGGCAGATGCCTCCTGGGCTGCCGGAGGCGAACGGCAGTGGGGCCGTGGGGTTGACGGCAGCGAGCATCTGGTCCATGCAGACCCCCGTGGGGCTGCAGACTTGGAGGGGTCACCCTTGCAGGTGCAAGCTGCAGTGCAGGCACCACCAAAGCCTCCCCGTGCACCACAAAGGTGGGGGAAGAAGAGCAGGGAACTGGAGAGCCGGGTATAAAAAAGGAAATTAAAAGCAGAGAGCGTGAATACCACTTTTTTTTGAGAGGAGACAGGATCGCTTGCTACAAGCGCAGAGGAAAAGGGGAAATCCTTCAAGGGGGGAAAGCTGAGTGTGCTGAAGCACGAAGGTGGGATGGGAGATGGGGCATTACCCATCAGAGCAGTGGGGTGACAAATCCCACTGGTTTTGCCACAGCACTGGAGGATGGGGCTGCGCCACGGGCAGAAATGGCTTCGACACTCCCAATAACGCAGGGGCCAGCCATCCTCACCTCCGGGCAGGCTCGAGGCTGCAGGTTTAGTTGAAGAAGCACCATTTCCACAAGGCTCTACCTTCAAAAGAGCCCTCCTTTCCACACCGCCCTTCTGATGTAAAGGGCATCGCAGGGCTCCACGTGGCCCTCGGCGTTTGATCTGAGCAGCGTGTGGGTTGGGGCAATTAACTGTCCCGATGTGAGAGCAACTCTCATTGCTAATTGCTCTTGGAGAGGAAGAATTTCAATAAAAATTRAAGTCCAAGAGGGTTTAAGCACGATATCTTTGAAGCACAAGGCAGAAGACCTTTATCCACCAGGATACATGGTGTTTGTGTAGCATCCCTGGGAACTGCCGGCTGCTGCATAGAAATTAAAGGTCGTTCTTTTTTATTGTTTCTTACAGAGATACAGCAGAAATATAAGATTTTCAGGACAGAGGAGTGATAAAAAMCAACAAACTATGAAAGCTGCAAAGTTCAAAACACACTTTGTTGCTTGCTATTCTTCATGCAATAAAAAAAGGGAGGCAGCACAGCTCATGCAAGGGGTGGAAAGAGTCCCGGTGCTACGCTGCACACCAGGAGCTTCATCTCAGCAAGCCCTGGGGACCACAACGCCTTTCTGATGGAGGAGGAGGAGAAGGGTTTTCCTCCCCAGTCCTCCTCTTAGGGGTAGCAGGGGGACAGGACCACAAACCCCGTGCCAGGCATGCAGCTCGGGGCAGCAGGACYGAGCAGCGGGCAGGCAGCCAGCCATGTGGCAACCCGGTCCTGGCTGCGCTTTGCCAAGGCATTGCTCCATCGCACAGTGCTTAAACTGACATTTTTTCTTTCCAGTGAGCCTGCACGGCCCCGTCTGGGCCATCCACCTCCTCCGCACCCCGCTCCCTCCAAACTCCCCCATAGAAAAGCAGCAGAGAGGCAGGGAAGGGTTTTCCAAGGCCGCGGGAGGGAGAAGGGCTGTCCCAGCTCCAGGCTAGCGGCCGTGCCCCATCGTCGCACCACCGCCTGCTGACACCACGTGCCCGGCCCGTCTCCTTTCCTCCTCTACGGGCTCCCACCTGTGACATGTTTGCAGGGAACTATTTTCTGCAATCTGTCTGCCACTCYGGAGCCATTAGCATCCTCCCACAATTTGGGCTGTCATTTTCTCTAATGATATATTTAAAGAAAATGATACCACAGGCAAAGCATTTCTCGGTGATTATAACACATGGCAAGTAACACCATCAGGCGTGAGTCAACCCGCCGTAGCTGTGTTTTTGCTCGGCGTTCCAGCTGCCGTCTGCTCCTCCCGGCAGGCATCGCAGGGCACGGCCGTGCTCGGCATGCCGAGAGCCGCAGCGAGCGGCKCTGGGCTGCTGCCCCTCCAGCCCCATACCCCGACACGATGCCCAGCACACGGGGCAACCCATGGAGAGATGCCCCCCCAGAAAAACCCAGCAAGCTGGGGGGGTCCTGCCCCATGCAGGGCTCTCCATGCTCCCGCAGCTGTAACCAGCCTGTATTTCTGAAGGGATGGTGCCACGAGATGTAGCTCGAGCCCATATGGGATGGGGGCTGCAGGTAAACTCCTGCGTGTTTAAACTAGGGCAGGGCTTACGTACAGTGACGTTTGGTGAGGGTTTTATATACAGCTACAGCTGGTGCATTTGCTAGTTAGATATATTTTTTCTCCCTTTATGGCTGAGCTATAACAACTGCACAGCGAAGCTCAGGGACCATATTGCACTTCTAACCCATCCAGCCTTGGAGCTGCAGGGCAAATGGAGGCTATTTTAAAAGTCTGAACACCAAGAAGGAAGAAAAGAAGAGATAAACTCGGCTACCCAAGCAGCTCCCAAGCACAGGGACGTCGCAAAGACACGGTTAAGACCACCTGGGAGTTCATTTATTGCCATTAAGTTGATGAGCAGCTGTATAAAACCCGGAGACAGGCAGCTGTCAGGCACGTGTCTCATTCAAAACTGGGTTTTCTCAATGGCAGGTCCCCTCAAGAGACTTGCCAACTGTTCCAGATTTGTCTTGTGCATCTCAAATAAAACTACAGGAGGGGAGAGAAATGCTGAATCTCATTTTAATAGCAATGACTGAGCCCACCAGGGCAGACAGGTCCGCGTGGAAAGCCCAGCCCATCCCCTGCCTGCGACCATGCAACCTTCTAGTTTGGTTCACCACCTCCAGCCCCACACGTACCTGCAGCTCCTCTCCAGCAGCACGGTCCTTTCTCTTGCAGGTCTCTCCTGGTGCAGTTGCTGCTGAAATCAATATACTGGGTAGTCCAGCTGGGCTTTCTTATTGCACCGCAATGAGCGGACTTGTGACCTCCGATCGTTTGCCCATCGATGGCTCCAAGCAGCCAAACTCCAGAGCAGTAAGTCAGAAAGTGATGATACAGAAAACAGGGGTGAAGTTCCTGCACCATAAATAAGTTAAATAAAGGAGGGTGGGATCCCTTCCTGGCCTGTTTTCCTATTTTCAGTGATCTCATGAGGTTTCAGCAGTACCGGCAAGGTGGATCGCTGCACTGAGCGCTCCCAGGCATCTGCTGAGCACCGAGTTATCCTGTAGTTTCTCAAAACTCCAGATCACAGGTACACATTTGGGTGAAAAATTCTCAACTTTGATTAGAAAAGAGGAAAAACATTTCAATTTCCTCCTGGCGTTTCTCACTGAAAGGTACATTTTAACTGCTGTGCTTGCGAGGAGCAGCTTGAGGAGGTGACAAMGCATGTCAGGAGCAAACCCGGCTGCACCCAGCCTTCATCGAAGCCATTGCAGGGTGCRGGGAGCTGCCTCCCGGGCTTTGGGAGCTGCAAGCTGGCAATATCCCCATGTGCAATTTTCCAAATGGGAGCAGTAAGGGAGGAGATGACTTCCTCTCCACCCGAAAACCCGCTGGCAATTTGGGCTGCCGTGTCCCGACACGATCGCTGCTCTTGGAAAAGAGTGTGGAGTGAGGACACGTTTATTATACCCATCAGCGGGGATTTCTCCCTCTGCATCGGGTGCTCCCCTGGCCAGGAGGGCAGCCGGGAGGATCCAGGGGGACACGCAAGCGCCTGGAAGCAAAGGGACATAAGCGGGGTACAAAGACGGACRTCCCTTTGCAACCTGCTCGCAGCAGCTCTGCAAAGGTGATGCCCACGGGAGGGCTGGTTGCACCAGAAACCAGCAAGTGAAGAGGGGAGAAGACGGGAATTAGGGACTTGCAGCTGCTTCCAGGCAGGATCCTGCTCAGCAGAGGTGGGGACATGGGGATGGGCTGCGATCCCTGCCTCGGGGTAGATCTACCCCGGATAGCAGTAGGGAGAAAAAAGTAATGGAAGCGGTTAAAATTCAGTTTAGGAAATTGTACCGATGAACCCAACACACAATGAGTCGCTTGTGYCTGCTTTCCAGCACAGCTCCAACAAGCCTTCCTCATGATTAATTTTCCCTTCTGTTGCCTTGGCGAGTTTGGGGAGACGCATTATCGGCAAAATCTGGGAAGAGACCCCCWGGCTCCCATCCAGTGCAGATGGAGGAGGGCTCTCCGCCGCCTCCATGCCCGCTGCCAGCCCCGTGCTCACCCGCCACACAAGCTACAAAAATCACCATGTCCAGATGATCAAAAAAGTGGTTTTCCTCTGTGCATGCTCCCCTGGGTCCTCACAGCCTTGAACCATCGGGGAGGGTAATGCATTGCTCAAGGCTTTCCTGCGCTCCCCCTTCCCGCTATTCTGCAAAGTTCTTAATTATTGAAGGGGGTGGCAGTGAACTCGCAGGCTGTCAGCACACTGAGTGTTTGCCCTTCTTAAGTATTAATTTCAAATACGCAAGTAATTTAGAAATATCAAAAGTATCGGGTGTGTAATTTGGAGCAGTGTGTCACTAAATAACAAGCTCGTCGCCAGGTGGATTTCAATCAGATGAGAGCAATTTAACTTGCAAAATACAGGTTGCAGTTCTTGAAGGAATGGAAATGTCTCCTTTTGTCTGAAATACGGCACTCGTATCTCTCACTGGGAGATGCTGTTGTCAGTCACTCCCATTGCAGAAGGCATTATTATTGCTAAACAGTGTCTTCTGCTATTTTGGGAAGAAAAAGCAGAATTTCCATAGGACTCTGCAATCGCACAGTAGCTCTGCATTGCTTGGTTTATGAATATCAGCAAAACGGGGCTGGGCTGGGCAGTGCAAAGCTGGTTTGCACCAGGCAGGCTGCAACAGAGGAAACACTGCTCAGGCTCTCCAAAAACGGGGATGTCGGGTCCCGGGGGGGCCTGGGAGGGAAAGCRGTGGGAAGGGAGCTGCAGAGACCGGCCATCCCAAAAATGGGGGACAAAACGCACAGGTCCCGTTCGGACAGCAGAGAGTTGGGGGGTATTTTCCTCCTCCTTTTTCACATTCTTGTCAGCAAACAAAATGCCATGAGAAGAATACACAGGAACCAAGCATGGAGGAGCACAGCACTAAACGGGGTCAGCACTCCCCTCCCAAGCAGATGCATCTCGGGGCATCGCTGGAGACACGAGCGGAGTCTTTTTTGGGCAGGAATGTCCCCCCCMCACAGTGACACAATTATTGACTTCACATCAGCCCCGATTCCATCACAAAGTAAAATCTTGGCCAGAATCTAAGATTCTTCCCAAAACAAGCCGTGGAGCCTCCTCTCCCGTCGCACACCGGGACCGCGGCACCACGCGCATCCCCCGCGTGACCCGGGGGAGATGTTGCTCCCACTGATAGCAGCACAGGCAGGTTTTGAAGCATGCTAATGAGGCAGGACACAGCTTATTTGCATTTCTATGGCCTTGTTTGTATCAACGTAAATTTTATACACTGCATTTACGCCGATAAGTGCGCACGTGCACCCATGCGTGACTCCGTCCCGCCCCGTCTCCCCTCGGTTTCCCTCAATCAAGCTGTCGGAGAGACAAAGCCAAGCTCTGAGCACTCCTAATGATCTCCAGAAATAGCACCAAGATGACTTCGTTAGAGGCTAAGAAAAGCATCCGCCACCGAGATGAATGGCAGAAGTCAAGGGCTCGCAGGGTCTGGCTCAGGGACCTCGTGGCCGCTGTTTGCTCGGTGAAGAGCCACTTCTTCACCAGGTCCCGGCGGCTCGGTTCCAGCACAGCTCGCCATCATCATCCAGCCTGGCCCCGCACCGGGGTCAGCCTGCCATGACCATATTTTTCTATTCCTCTGCCTTACTGTTTCCTATAGCACCTCTGTGCACACAGCAACCGCCCTCAGAAAAGGTTATATTCATTTAGGGATAAAAAGCTATAAAGGTATGGGGATTGTGTCGGCAGTGCTGGGACAGAAGCACCAGGATCCTTTTTGTCATTTCCCACCTTCAGCCCCAGGGGAGGAGGGAGATTTTGTCAGGGCTGGTGCGGGAGCGGGGCTTACGTCCGGGTCAGCATCAGGTTGTAAATACCCCAAAGGAGCCAAAAAACCAGTTCTCCAGGCTGAATTAATGCAAGCTGTGAAAAAAAAAACCAGTCTGATCTGGCAGCTCAGGAGCTCTGGAATTCAGGATTAAAAGCATATGGCTGGAGAAGGACCAGAGGAAATTATTTTCCCATCCAGGCACTCAGGGAATAACTGGCCCGAGTACGTGGTGAGCCCATGGCTTCAGCTCAGCCTCTCCACTCCCACAGCAGCATCTCACATCGGCCACCCTGGGATGATGAGCGGAGCCGGTTCAGCTCTATTGCTTTCCCAAGAGGAGAGAAATTTGTGAAGAAGTCACGGAAACCGAGACGTCACAAGCTGTCTGAAGCAAAACCACCCACGATACTCAAGTATCTGTGTTTGCACTGAGCAGCTCCTGAAAAAATCTGATGGCTTTGACAGCCTTCACCTCTTCTTGATGTGCCCATTAGCAAGACAGGTCTGGAGGATTACGGCCACGTTACTGCTGGGAACTTGGACTTATTTCTGCATGCCTCAGGCACAGAAAGCTGAGAATCACAAAAACTGCTCTTGCTGTTACGTAGCTGGTGGAAATGCAGCCCGGTACTTCAGAAGACCCATCAAGTGCAAAAAGGCAGCCTGCAAAGCCTGCTCCTCTCCCCAGCGGCTCACCATCCCTTCCCCGCTTACCAGCCTGGCCCCTGCAGACAGCAAAGCAGGCAAGGAGGAAYGCTCAGCAGCATCAGAATGATCCAAGTTACAATAAGCAAAAGGTACATGAATCGTTTGCAGCATCTCCTCCCCAGGGGATGGCAAACTAAGATGAGAAAGGGGCTAGGAATTGCCCTGGGTGCTCAGGCAAGCGATGGAGCAGAGCAGGGAGATGCGATAGCAGGAACAGTTACTGCCCAAACCACAGCAGCGCATCTCGGCCAGGAGGAACTGCCAGCAACTGCCACTCCACCGGGATTGCTCGCTGCTTCCAGGTGCTTCGCTCTCCTCTTCTTCCTCACCTCCACCTCCTCCCTCCAGTGCCATGCACTCCCTTCCCTCTTTTCTCGCTGATTGTATTCAGGCAAAGTTAATGAAAGGAAAGAGGTTTCCCAGCTGCTCCTCACTGAGCACGGCCTGGGACTTTAGAATCCAATTAGAAGTGCTTTGGTCCAGGCTGCAGACTCATTTGCAATATAGCGGAATATTTGCTTTAATTATTTTGATTTGTTTTATTCTTCCCTGTTTCCTCTAAGATCTTTCTCTCTACGAACTGGCAAAATAAGTACTTTCTACAAAGTACTCAAACGCCAATTTTGCTTAGTGTTTGCATAATTGTCTCATTAGAATAAACTGCCAATAGTTTCGTAAGCCTCTGGCTGGCTGAGCTGAAGAGCGCGGTCGTCCCTGAGCCCTGTTCAGCCCCGGTCCTGGGCAGCACAGCATCGCCGCCTCCGATGGGGCACCGGGGCCCCAACATCAGCCGCCTCCTGAAAACCCTCCTCAGACTCTACAAACACATGCTGGTTTGAGACTTTCCTTTTATGCAGCCACTCAGGCTTTCTGGGAGCAAAGCGCACAGTTCCCAGGGGTTGGGGAATAAGTTATTTCCCCCAAGAGCATCCCCGTATCAGTCACATGAAGGGGAGGGCGCATTTGCGAACGCCTGCTCCCCCTCCCAGGTATTCAAGCTGGACCAAACCAAGTCAGAGCTTAAACGCCGACATCACTGGTTTGGCCAGACTGGGTCACCGCTAATCCCTAGGAAAACGATTTTGAGCAGATGGTTTGTTAGGAAAACACGGGCTCCTTGCACGCATGATACATCCATGAACAGCTTTTGCTTTTCACAGAGTGACAGCCATTAGCAGGAGCGATCTCCCTTTTCCTTAACACAAAGGCGTTTCAGTCTATACATTGCAGGCGCTTTGCTTTGCCGGAGCTGGTGCTCAGCGGCTTTGCCATGCATAATTCAGGACAGGGCTGCTGGCGCTGCCTCCATGGCGGATGTCTTCCAGCATCCCTCGCTGCTGGCGAGGACCAGGGATGCAGATTCTTGCTGTCAAACTCATTTTGCGTGGTCTGGTTGCTGGGAGGGATGGGGGATATTTCACAACCCAAGCCAAAAGCACAGCTTTGACAGCACAGCACCATTACCCCAGCACCGCTCTGCTGGCTCAGCCCACCAGCAGCGACTTCTTAACACAGCCGTGCTCTCGGTGAGAAGGTATTTCCAGCACCCGGATCGGATGCTGTTCAAAGCCAGATGGCCACTGAAACATTTCCAGCATGGGCAGGAGCTCCCAGCAGCTGCAGGCAGGGCGTCCCAGCTGCACCACAGCACGCACACGGACCGCAGTTGCATCCGCTGACCTCCACCAGCTATCARAGGGGTGCTTACAACGTGAGTGACCCCCCCCTTCAGCACAGCCTTCGCACTTTCAGCATCCCCCAGATCTGGCAGCACCAGGATAGCAGGAGGCTGTGCTGATTCCCTGGCCCAAGCAGCAGCCCTGTCCCCTGCGGGCACGGGCCACGTGTCACCCTGTGAGCTTGCACAGCAGCACACGCGTGGGATCGCAGTCACCTCCAAGGGGAAAAAATACCATGAGCTTTCGCCTTCCATAAATGCTTGCTTCTTTTCTTCTTGTGGAAAGGGTAATAGATACTTACCAACATTACAAGCCAGCCGTGATGCTGCTATAAAAACTGCTTGAAACACCCGGTACAACATCCTGGAGTGAGCATTGCTGTAAATCCTCCTCTTCAGAATCTCTTATTTCTGTCTCTAGATGGACAGATTTATGGCTGGGATAGTCCAAGAAGCACCTTTTCCTACCTGCCAGGAAGAGCTATAAAGTCAGATCCCCTCTTTATTGCAAGAGATCCTCTTCAAAGCTAACAGTTACCTTCCTCCCTCGACCCCACTGTGAATATTTTACTGCCTCTTAAATTCATTCTTAGCCCTGATTTTGCTGCTGGCACAGGGTTTAGCCTCCTTTGGATAATCACCAGGCAAGTGACATGTTCTGTTCTCATTTTTGTTTGTGAGGTTGACTACAGAAGTAAAGTCATGTCGCTGTCATGCCTAATGCAGACAGGTTTTGTACAAGTGCTTCCCCACAAAGCTCTGCCAGTGGAGCGCATTTCTAATCCTTTACATCCTCGCTCCTCCCTGGAGATGCAGGGCAGCTTTCAGAGCCGACAYGGCTAGCGGGGCGGATTTAAATCCCTGCCTCCAGGAGACCCTTCCCTGCTATGCCAGAATAGGGTGGAATAATATCTTTTGACTTTGATTTCCTTGGCTTTGAAGATACCCATTACTGGAGCCATCTGCCTGCCAAAATCTCTGCCGCTGTGCAGAACTGGGCACCTTGATTTCACCTCCAGCACCCACCTCCCAGCCTCTGAGCTAACGCTCCGCTGCTAGAGCCATATTTCTACCCAAATACGCCGTTATAGATGGTAGGAAGATCAGATGGCAAGGAGGAAAAAAATTCAATTCCCTTGAATATTTAATATTAATTGAGGAAGTGGATGGGAAAGTCGGGTACACTCTGCACAAACACTTAATATGCCAGATGGGTTGGAGTAATTCTAAGCAGTGGTTTAGTAAATGTCTTAAGAAGAAAATGAACGCAGGCATGGAGCTGCATTAAGTGGCATCCAATAAATACTTCAATCAACGTGCACTAAAGACCAGAATAAAGGCTATTTACAAAATTTCAGTAGGTAAAAAACCCACTATGATTTGAATGAGACRTGAAGGCTAATTAGTAACTGGTACTTAACAAGACAGCATTAGCTGATGGAAAAAATGGAAGGCACCCATTTGAAAGCATTGCTTCCATGTAACTGCATTTTTCTTATAGCATTGTTCTTGAACAGTTTCCACCAAGAAAACTGGCAGGCAGATGRGTTTTTTACTCATTTAAGCAGTAAGCGCCACTGCAATGGTGACAAGGAGGAACGGTCAGATTTAGGCTGCACATCCATGCCCATCCTCAGTGGCACGGGCCGCCTGCCCAGCGAGGACAGCCAGAGACACAAAGGGATGTTCCCACAGCCCCGTGGGCAAACTCATCCTGTCCACAGCAAAAAGCAAACGTGGACTTAGATCTCTAGAGACACATTTCTTCTTTCCACAGCAGACAACCCGCTTTTCACAGCCTTCACTTCCTTTGAAATTCAGAGTAAGAAATGTCATGTGTCAGAGGACTTAAGTGGGTGCTGAGAAAGCAAAGTGTGTTTCCAGACTAATGGGTTTCCTGCCATTTCACATCATTTTCTGCATTCATCTGTGCAAACAACAGTTGTATTCCTATTGCTATTTTGAACCGTACTGTTGCCATGCTGAAATGTTACCCCGTGGCAGTAGCAGTACTCCTTGCTAAAGAGAAGCCACCCATCGTGCCGGGAGGCTGATGCTTATTCTGCTCTTACTAGTTATAAAAAGCCCACACAGGGAAAAGTAATTCAGAAAGACTACAAGCCAGCAGCAGCTTTTGCTCAGATATTTCTTCAAACAAAGCACTTGTGGGGGGTCCTGTCCTCACCATACCGAAGACCAGGAAAACCTCGTGCTCTGCATGTTGCCTTGACGGGACAGCTCTGCCCTCACCACAGGTTGCACCGGGCTGCTCCAGTGTTTTAGGAGAAAGACATCATGGTAGTGTTGAAAAACCTCTCAGAGAAACAGCAGAGAAGCAGACTCCCCCCAAAAAACCTCTGGGAAACAAACGAGTCATCTAAATTAGTAGAACAAAACCTAGCAAAGCTGTTGCTTAGGCAAACCTGTGATCTAATCCCATGAGTCACGGCAGCAGTGCCTGGAAAGCAGCACAGGCTCTGCCTTGGCAGTTCTTCCCTTCTACCGCTTGTCCCATTGACATCCCAATATCCCAAAGCCCTGGGAGATTCAACCCCATCCCTCCTACCCTTCTCCCCAGCAATGGGTACTGGCAGCGAGCAAGGCATGTTTTCACAGGGGTGAATYGCCACCTTTCCGCATACCCACTGATACCCAGCAAGTCACCCATCTTTCCCCCAGTGCAGTGACACGATGCTGCAGGAGAGATGCTCCACCAGCAGTTAGCAGCTGCCCATATGCATTATCCCCCTTGGGATAACGCAAAGTTCCCAGCTTATAGGTGCCTATTATTATTATTATTAATTCCAGCATATAGAAAAGTTATTCAACAAGCACCAGGATTTGAGTTGGCACCATTAGAAAGAAATAACACTGCAGAACCGTGAAGACACAGGAAAGTTTGAAGAGGGAAAAATGTTAGGTCACAGGGAATGCCCATGGGGTGTCAGCATTTCTGGGAGTTAAGTGGGGTGGAACATCATCCTTCAAGAAAAGGTTAAAATTAACATCCTGATTAAGTTACAGCTCACAGAAAGCAGCTCATAGAAACAGGGTGAAAGGAGGATCTGAGTACGGATGGAGCCCTAGGGAAGGCTTGGGTGTAAAGGTTACAAGTCTTTAATCTTCATCCTCTTCCATGAAGGAAACTACAACAACATCCAGCTGACATCAGTACTGGATCCCCAGGCAGTTGGCTGGGCGAGCATCCTCCGAGCTGGGAAATACAGGGAGGGAAAAATGCTCTTGAGCAGATGGAAGCAGAGGAACATGCAAGCATGACGTTACTCCACTTCTGTAGGCTTTGCTCTTCAGAAGCCTTTTGCATTTACTTACAATGTGACAATTTTTTAGTCCAGTTATACAGCAAATCTGTCCTGGATTGTGTCAGAGAGATGCTTTAGGATTGCAAATTCCCTCGAACAGGGACCGTCGTGGCTTTGCTCCATGTCCATATGGAGCAAAGCATCTCACCTTGTGCTGAGATGACAGCTGAGAATGGGGCTCCGAGAGGTTGCTCCAAGCCATCACCATCACCCCATGCATTACCCTGCCTCACACGTGGGGATGAGCTCAACACGAGATGATACATTGGCGCTATTAAAGTCTCAGCTCTTTGGAATAATTGGTCTCATTAACTTTGGGAGACTTGCAGAAAACAAATATGACTTCAGCAGAATTAAATCACCTCCTTCTGTGGGACATCAATTATGGAAAATGCCATCTCAGTCTGCAGCAGTCCACTCAGCACAAGTCTCAATGAGGAACCGTTACAAGTTTTAATCAGGGATCATTATGGGATGTGTTATATGCAGGATTGCCTTCCAAACAATTTACTCAGGATATTCTAGCAAGGAGCAACTCTTCAGTGGCATTCACGATCAGAACACAGAATAGGGATGCTGCACAGGAGGGAGGAGGAACTGAGGGGGGAGAGAGAAAGGAATAAAGAGAAGCAGAAATGCTTTTGAGCACAGCACAGTTATCGATGATGCGAGTAATTAGCACAGGGTTATGATTATCATAGTGAACAGGCCATACACTGGGATCTTTCCACAAAAGCACTCAAGGGCTCACAGTAAAATTTAATACCAAATTGCAGTGTGAAAAAAAAAAAAAAAA